>CAWVRF010000004.1:600000-1045000 GCA_963932465.1 Maratus speciosus
AACCGAATATATTGTTTCAACAATCAAACCATTGATAGAAAATTCAGTAAAAAGAAATACTGAATATAAAACTCGCAATATTTATGAATTAAATTCCGGTGCAGTTCTTAAAATTAATATCTTAATAAATAATAAAGTGAAATCGAATATATTGTTTCAACAATCAAAGCATTGTTAGAAAATTCAGGTAAAACAGATACCGAATATAAAATACGCAATATTTACGAATTAAATTCCGGTGCAGGTTTTAAAAGTAATTTCTTAATATATAATAAAGCGAAACCGAATATATTGTTTCAACAATTAAAGCACTGTTAGAAAATTCATCAGAAAGTGTTACCGCATATAAAACAGGCAATATTTATGAATTGAATTCCGGTGCTGGGCTGAAAATTAATTTCTTAATAAATAATAAAGCGAAACCGAATATATTGTTTCAACAATCAAAGCATTGTTAGAAAATTCATCAGAAAGAGTTACCGCATATAAAACACGCAATATTTATGAATTGAATTCCGGTGCAGGGCTGAAAATTAATTTCTTAATAAATAATAAAGCGAAACCGAATATATTGTTTCAACAATCGAAGCATTGTTAGAAAATTCATCAGAAAGAGTTACCGCATATAAAACACGCAATATTTATGAATTGAATTCCGGTGCACCGCTGAAAATTAATTTCTTAATAAATAATAAAGCGAAACAGAATATATTGTTTCAACAATCAAAGCATTGTTAGAAAATTCATCAGAAAGAGTTACCGCATATAAAACACGCAATATTTATGAATTGAATTCCGGTGCAGGGCTGAAAATTAATTTCTTAATAAATAATAAAGCGAAACCGAATATATTGTTTAAACAATCAAAGCATTTTTAGAAAATTCATCAGAAAGAGTTACCGCATATAAAACACGCAATATTTATGAATTGAATTCCGGTGCAGGGCTGAAAATTAATTTCTTAATAAATAATAAAGCGAAACCGAATATATTGTTTCAACAATCAAAGCATTGTTAGAAAATTCATCAGAAAGAGTTACCGCATATAAAACAGGCAATATTTATGAATTGAATTCCGGTGCAAGGCTGAAAATTAATTTCTTAATAAATAATAAAGCGAACCCGAATATATTGTTTCAACAATCAAAGCATTGTTAGAAAATTCATCAGAAAGAGTTACCGCATATAAAACACGCAACATTTATGAATTGAATTCCGTTGCAAGGCTTAAAATTAATTTCTTAATAAATAATAAAGCGAAACCGAATATATTGTTTCAGCAATCAAACCATTGTTAGAAAATTCATCAGAAAGAGTTACTGCATATAAAACACGCAATATTTATGAATTGAATTCCGGTGCACCGCTGAAAATTAATTTCGTAATAAATAATAAAGTGAAACCGAATATATTGTTTCAACAATCAAAGCATTGTTAGAAAATTCATCAGAAAGAGTTACCGCATATAAAACACGCAATATTTATGAATTGAATTCCGGTGCAGGGCTGAAAAATAATTTCTTAATAAATAATAAAGTGAAACCGAATATATTGTTTCAACAATCAAAGCATTGTTAGAAAATTCATCAGAAAGAGTTACCGCATATAAAACACACAATATTTATGAATTGAATTCCGGTGCAGGGCTGAAAATTAATTTCTTAATAAATAATAAAGCGAAACCGAATATATTGTTTCAACAATCGAAGCATTGTTAGAAAATTCATCAGAAAGAGTTACCGCATATAAAACACGCAATAATTATGAATTGAATTCCGGTGCACCGCTGAAAATTAATTTCTTAATAAATAATAAAGCGAAACCGAATATATTGTTTCAACAATCGAGGCATTGTTAGAAAATTCATCAGAAAGAGTTACCGCATATAAAACACCCAATATTTATGAATTGAATTCCGGTGCACCGCTGAAAATTAATTTCTTAATAAATAATAAAGCGAAACCGAATATATTGTTTCAACAATCAAAGTATTGTTAGAAAATTCATCAGAAAGAGTTACCGCATATAAAACAAGCAATATTTATGAATTGAATTACGGTGCAGGGCGGAAAATTAATTTCTTAATAAATAATAAAGCGAAACCGAATATATTGTTTCAACAATCGAGGCATTGTTAGAAAATTCATCAGAAAGAGTTACCGCATATAAAACACGCAATATTTATGAATTGAATTCCGGTGCACCGCTGAAAATTAATTTCTTAATAAATAATAAAGCGAAACCGAATATATTGTTTCAACAATCAAAGTATTGTTAGAAAATTCATCAGAAAGAGTTACCGCATATAAAACAAGCAATATTTATGAACTGAATTCCGGTGCAGGGCTGAAAATTAATTTCTTAATAAAAGATAAAGCGAAACCGAATATATTGCTTCAACAATCAAAGCATTGTTAGAAAATTCATCAGAAAGAGTTACCGCATATAAAACACGCAATATTTATGAATTGAATTCCGGTGCACCGCTGAAAATGAATTTCTTAATAAATAATAAAGCGAAACAGAATATATTGTTTCAACAGTCAAAGTATTCTTAAAAATTCATCAGAAAGAGTTACCGCATATAAAACACGCAATATTTATGAATTGAATTCCGGTGCTGGGCTGAAAATTAATTTCTTAATAAATAATAAAGCGAAACCGAATATATTGTTTCAACAATCAAAGCATTGTTAGAAAATTCATCAGAAAGAGTTACCGCATATAAAACACGCAATATTTATGAATTAAATTCCGGTGCAGTGCTGAAAATTAATTTCTTAATAAATAATAAAGCGAAACCGAATATATTGTTTCAACAATCGAAGCATTGTTAGAAAATTCATCAGAAAGAGTTACCGCATATAAAACACGCAATATTTATGAATTGAATTCCGGTGCACCGCTGAAAATTAATTTCTTAATAAATAATAAAGCGAAACAGAATATATTGTTTCAACAATCAAAGCATTGTTAGAAAATTCACCAGAAAGAGTTACCGCATATAAAACACGCAATATTTATGAATTGAATTCCGGTGCAGGGCTGAAAATTAATTTCTTAATAAATAATAAATCGAAACCGAATATATTGTTTAAACAATCAAAGCATTGTTAGAAAATTCATCAGAAAGAGTTACCGCATATAAAACACGCAATATTTATGAATTGAATTCCGGTGCAGGGCTGAAAATTAATTTCTTAATAAATAATAAAGCGAAACCGAATATATTGTTTCAACAATCAAAGCATTGTTAGAAAATTCATCAGAAAGAGTTACCGCATATAAAACACGCAATATTTATGAATTGAATTCCGGTGCAAGGCTGAAAATTAATTTCTTAATAAATAATAAAGCGAATTCGAATATATTGTTTCAACAATCAAAGCATTGTTAGAAAATTCATCAGAAAGAGTTACCGCATATAAAACACGCAATATTTATGAATTGAATTCCGGTGCACCGCTGAAAATTAATTTCGTAATAAATAATAAAGCGAAACCGAATATATTGTTTCAAGAAGCAAAGCATTGTTAGAAAATTCATCAGAAAGAGTTACCGCATATAAAACACGCAATATTTATGAATTGAATTCCGGTGCTGGGCTGAAAATTAATTTCTTAATAAATAATAAAGCGAAACCGAATATATTGTTTCAAGAATCAAAGCATTGTTAGAAAATTCATCAGAAACAGTTACCGCATATAAAACACGCAATATTTATGAATTGAATTCCGGTGCAGGGCTGAAAAATAATTTCTTAATAAATAATAAAGTGAAACCGAATATATTGTTTCAACAATCAAAGCATTGTTAGAAAATTCATCAGAAAGAGTTACCGCATATAAAACACGCAATATTTATGAATTGAATTCCGGTGCACCGCTGAAAATTAATTTCTTAAAAAATAATAAAGCGAAACCAAATATATTGTTTCAACAATCAAAGCATTGTTAGAAAATTCATCAGAAAGAGTTACCGCATATAAAACACGCAATATTTATTAATTGAATTCCGGTGCATCGCTGAAAATTAATTTCTTAAAAAATAATAAAGCGAAACCAAATATATTGTTTCAACAATCAAAGCATTGTTAGAAAATTCATCAGAAAGAGTTACCGCATATAAAACACGCAACATTTATGAATTGAATTCCGTTGCAAGGCTTAAAATTAATTTCTTAATAAATAATAAAGCGAAACCGAATATATTGTTTCAGCAATCAAACCATTGTTAGAAAATTCATCAGAAAGAGTTACTGCATATAAAACACGCAATATTTATGAATTGAATTCCGGTGCACCGCTGAAAATTAATTTCGTAATAAATAATAAAGTGAAACCGAATATATTGTTTCAACAATCAAAGCATTGTTAGAAAATTCATCAGAAAGAGTTACCGCATATAAAACACGCAATATTTATGAATTGAATTCCGGTGCAAGGCTGAAAATTAATTTCTTAATAAATAATAAAGCGAACCCGAATATATTGTTTCAACAATTAAGCATTGTTAGAAAATTCATCAGAAAGAGTTACCGCATATAAAACTCGCAATATTTATGAATTGAATTCCGGTGCACCGCTGAAAATTAATTTCGTAATAAATAATAAAGCGAAACCGAATATATTGTTTCAAGAATCAAAGCATTGTTAGAAAATTCATCAGAAAGAGTTACCGCATATAAAACACGCAATATTTATGAATTGAATTCCGGTGCTGGGCTGAAAATTAATTTCTTAATAAATAATAAAGCGAACCCGAATATATTGTTTCAACAATCAAAGCATTGTTAGAAAATTCATCAGAAAGAGTTACCGCATATAAAACACGCAATATTTATGAATTGAATTCCGGTGCACCGCTGAAAATTAATTTCGTAATAAATAATAAAGCGAAACCGAATATATTGTTTCAAGAAGCAAAGCATTGTTAGAAAATTCATCAGAAAGAGTTACAGCATATAAAACACGCAATATTTATGAATTGAATTCCGGTGCTGGGCTGAAAATTAATTTCTTAATAAATAATAAAGCGAAACCGAATATATTGTTTCAAGAATCAAAGCATTGTTAGAAAATTCATCAGAAAGAGTTACCGCATATAAAACACGCAATATTTATGAATTGAATTCCGGTGCAGGGCTGAAAAATAATTTCTTAATAAATAATAAAGTGAAACCGAATATATTGTTTCAACAATCAAAGCATTGTTAGAAAATTCATCAGAAAGAGTTACCGCATATAAAACACGCAATATTTATGAATTGAATTCCGGTGCACCGCTGAAAATTAATTTCTTAAAAAATAATAAAGCGAAACAAAATATATTGTTTCAACAATCAAAGCATTGTTAGAAAATTCATCAGAAAGAGTTACCGCATATAAAACACGCAACATTTATGAATTGAATTCCGTTGCAAGGCTTAAAATTAATTTCTTAATAAATAATAAAGCCAAACCGAATATATTGTTTCAGCAATCAAACCATTGTTAGAAAATTCATCAGAAAGAGTTACTGCATATAAAACACGCAATATTTATGAATTGAATTCCGGTGCACCGCTGAAAATTAATTTCGTAATAAATAATAAAGTGAAACCGAATATATTGTTTCAACAATCAAAGCATTGTTAGAAAATTCATCAGAAAGAGTTACCGCATATAAAACACGCAATATTTATGAATTGAATTCCGGTGCAAGGCTGAAAATTAATTTCTTAATAAATAATAAAGCGAACCCGAATATATTGTTTCAACAATTAAGCATTGTTAGAAAATTCATCAGAAAGAGTTACCGCATATAAAACTCGCAATATTTATGAATTGAATTCCGGTGCACCGCTGAAAATTAATTTCGTAATAAATAATAAAGTGAAACCGAATATATTGTTTCAAGAATCAAAGCATTGTTAGAAAATTCATCAGAAAGAGTTACCGCATATAAAACACGCAATATTTATGAAATGAATTCCGGTGCTGGGCTGAAAATTAATTTCTTAATAAATAATAAAGCGAAACCGAATATATTGTTTCAACAATCAAAGCATTGTTAGAAAATTCATCAGAAAGAGTTACCGCATATAAAACACGCAATATTTATGAATTGAATTCCGGTGCACCGCTGAAAATTAATTTCTTAATAAATAATAAAGCGAAACCGAATATATTGTTTCAACAATCGAGGCATTGTTAGAAAATTCATCAGAAAGAGTTACCGCATATAAAACACGCAATATTTATGAATTGAATTCCGGTGCACCGCTGAAAATTAATTTCTTAATATATAATAAAGCGAAACCGAATATATTGTTTCAACAATCAAAGTATTGTTAGAAAATTCATCAGAAAGAATTACCGCATATAAAACAAGCAATAATTATGAATTGAATTACGGTGCAGGGCACAAAATTAATTTCTCAATAAAAAATAAAGCGAAACCGAATATATTGTTTCAACAATCAAAGCATTGTTAGAAAATTCATCAGAAAGAGTTACCGCATATAAAACACGCAATATTTATGAATTGAATTCCGGTGCAGGGCTGAAAATTAATTTCTTAATAAATAATAAAGCGAAACCGAATATATTGTTTCAACAATCAAAGCATTGTTAGAAAATTCATCAGAAAGAGTTACCGCATATAAAACACGCAATATTTATGAATTGAATTCCGGTGCACCGCTGAAAATTAATTTCGTAATAAATAATAAAGTGAAACCGAATATATTGTTTCAAGAATCAAAGCATTGTTAGAAAATTCATCAGAAAGAGTTACCGCATATAAAACACGCAATATTTATGAATTGAATTCCGGTGCTGGGCTGAAAATTAATTTCTTAATAAATAATAAAGCGAAACCGAATATATTGTTTCAACAATCGAGGCATTGTTAGAAAATTCATCAGAAAGAGTTACCGCATATAAAACACGCAATATTTATGAATTGAATTCCGGTGCACCGCTGAAAATTAATTTCTTAATATATAATAAAGCGAAACCGAATATATTGTTTCAACAATCAATGTATTGTTAGAAAATTCATCAGAAAGAATTACCGCATATAAAACAAGCAATAATTATGAATTGAATTACGGTGCAGGGCTGAAAATTAATTTCTCAATAAATAATAAAGCGAAACCGAATATATTGTTTCAACAATCAAAGCATTGTTAGAAAATTCATCAGAAAGAGTTACCGCATATAAAACACGCAATATTTATGAATTGAATTCCGGTGCACCGCTGAAAATTAATTTCTTAATAAATAATAAAGCGAAACCGAATATATTGTTTCAACAATCGAGGCATTGTTAGAAAATTCATCAGAAAGAGTTACCGCATATAAAACACGCAATATTTATGAATTGAATTCCGGTGCACCGCTGAAAATTAATTTCTTAATATATAATAAAGCGAAACCGAATATATTGTTTCAACAATCAAAGTATTGTTAGAAAATTCATCAGAAAGAATTACCGCATATAAAACAAGCAATAATTATGAATTGAATTACGGTGCAGGGCTGAAAATTAATTTCTCAATAAATAATAAAGCGAAACCGAATATATTGTTTCAACAATCAAAGCATTGTTAGAAAATTCATCAGAAAGAGTTACCGCATATAAAACACGCAATATTTATGAATTGAATTCCGGTGCAGGGCTGAAAATTAATTTCTTAATAAATAATAAAGCGAAACCGAATATATTGTTTCAACAATCAAAGCATTGTTAGAAAATTCATCAGAAAGAGTTACCGCATATAAAACACGCAATATTTATGAATTGAATTCCGGTGCACCGCTGAAAATTAATTTCTTAAAAAATAATAAAGCGAAACCAAATATATTGTTTCAACAATCAAAGCATTGTTAGAAAATTCATCAGAAAGAGTTACCGCATATAAAACACGCAATATTTATTAATTGAATTCCGGTGCACCGCTGAAAATTAATTTCTTAATAAATAATAAAGCGAAACCGAATATATTGTTTCAACAATCAAACCATTGTTAGAAAATTCATCAGAAAGAGTTACTGCATATAAAACACGCAATATTTATGAATTGAATTCCGGTGCACCGCTGAAAATTAATTTCGTAATAAATAATAAAGTGAAACCGAATATATTGTTTCAACAATCAAAGCATTGTTAGAAAATTCATCAGAAAGAGTTACCGCATATAAAACACGCAATATTTATGAATTGAATTCCGGTGCAAGGCTGAAAATTAATTTCTTAATAAATAATAAAGCGAACCCGAATATATTGTTTCAACAATTAAGCATTGTTAGAAAATTCATCAGAAAGAGTTACCGCATATAAAACTCGCAATATTTATGAATTGAATTCCGGTGCACCGCTGAAAATTAATTTCGTAATAAGTAATAAAGCGAAACCGAATATATTGTTTCAAGAATCAAAGCATTGTTAGAAAATTCATCAGAAAGAGTTACCGCATATAAAACACGCAATATTTATGAATTGAATTCCGGTGCTGGGCTGAAAATTAATTTCTTAATAAATAATAAAGCGAAACCGAATATATTGTTTCAACAATCAAAGCATTGTTAGAAAATTCATCAGAAAGAGTTACCGCATATAAAACACGCAATATTTATGAATTGAATTCCGGTGCAGGGCTGAAAATTAATTTCTTAATAAATAATAAAGTGAAACCGAATATATTGTTTCAACAATCAAAGCATTGTTAGAAAATTCATCAGAAAGAGTTACCGCATATAAAACACGCAATATTTATGAATTAAATTCCGGTGCAGGGCTGAAAATTACTTTCTTAATAAATAATAAAGCGAAACCGAATATATTGTTTCAACAATCGAAGCATTGTTAGAAAATTCATCAGAAAGAGTTACCGCATATAAAACACGCAATATTTATGAATTGAATTCCGGTGCACCGCTGAAAATTAATTTCTTAATAAATAATAAAGCGAAACCGAATATATTGTATCAACAATCAAAGCATTGTTAGAAAATTCATCAGAAAGAGTTACCGCATATAAAACACGCAATATTTATGAATTGAATTCCGGTGCAGGGCTGAACATTAATTTCTTAATAAAAGATAAAGCGAAACCGAATATATTGCTTCAACAATCAAAGCATTGTTAGAAAATTCATCAGAAAGAGTTACCGCATATAAAACACGCAATATTTATGAATTGAATTCCGGTGCACCGCTGAAAATTAATTTCTTAATAAATAATAAAGCGAAACAGAATATATTGTTTCAACAATCAAAGTATTGTTAAAAATTCATCAGAAAGAGTTACTGCATATAAAACAAGCTATATTTATGAATTGAATTCCGGTGCAGGGCTGAAAATTAATTTCTTAATAAACAATAAAGCGAAACCGAATATATTGTTTCAACAATCAAAGCATTGTTAGAAAATTCATCAGAAAGAGTTACCGCATATAAAACACGCAATATTTATGAATTGAATTCCGGTGCAGGGCTGAAAATTAATTTCTTAATAAATAATAAAGCGAACCCGAATATATTGTTTCAACAATCAAAGCATTGTTAGAAAATTCATCAGAAAGAGTTACCGCATATAAAACACGCAATATTTATGAATTGAATTCCGGTGCACCGCTGAAAATTAATTTCTTAATAAATAATAAAGCGAAACCGAATATATTGTTTCAACAATCAATGTATTGTTAAAAATTCATCAGAAAGAGTTACTGCATATAAAACAAGCTATATTTATGAATTGAATTCCGGTGCAGGGCTGAAAATTAATTTCTTAATAAATAATAAAGCGAAACCGAATATATTGTTTCAACAATCAAAGCATTGTTAGAAAATTCATCAGAAAGAGTTACCGCATATAAAACACGCAATATTTATGAATTGAATTCCGGTGCACCGCTGAAAATTAATTTCTTAAAAAATAATAAAGCGAAACCAAATATATTGTTTCAACAATCAAAGCATTGTTAGAAAATTCATCAGAAAGAGTTACCGCATATAAAACACGCAATATTTATTAATTGAATTCCGGTGCACCGCTGAAAATTCATTTCTTAAAAAATAATAAAGCGAAACCAAATATATTGTTTCAACAATCAAAGCATTGTTAGAAAATTCATCAGAAAGAGTTACCGCATATAAAACACGCAACATTTATGAATTGAATTCCGTTGCAAGGCTTAAAATTAATTTCTTAATAAATAATAAAGCGAAACCGAATATATTGTTTCAACAATCAAACCATTGTTAGAAAATTCATCAGAAAGAGTTACTGCATATAAAACACGCAATATTTATGAATTGAATTCCGGTGCACCGCTGAAAATTAATTTCGTAATAAATAATAAAGTGAAACCGAATATATTGTTTCAACAATCAAAGCATTGTTAGAAAATTCATCAGAAAGAGTTACCGCATATAAAACACGCAATATTTATGAATTGAATTCCGGTGCAAGGCTGAAAATTAATTTCTTAATAAATAATAAAGCGAACCCGAATATATTGTTTCAACAATTAAGCATTGTTAGAAAATCATCAGAAAGAGTTACCGCATATAAAACTCGCAATATTTATGAATTGAATTCCGGTGCACCGCTGAAAATTAATTTCGTAATAAATAATAAAGCGAAACCGAATATATTGTTTCAAGAATCAAAGCATTGTTAGAAAATTCATCAGAAAGAGTTACCGCATATAAAACACGCAATATTTATGAATTGAATTCCGGTGCTGGGCTGAAAATTAATTTCTTAATAAATAATAAAGCGAAACCGAATATATTGTTTCAACAATCAAAGCATTGTTAGAAAATTCATCAGAAAGAGTTACCGCATATAAAACACGCAATATTTATGAATTGAATTCCGGTGCAGGGCTGAAAATTAATTTCTTAATAAATAATAAAGTGAAACCGAATATATTGTTTCAACAATCAAAGCATTGTTAGAAAATTCATCAGAAAGAGTTACCGCATATAAAACACGCAATATTTATGAATTAAATTCCGGTGCAGGGCTGAAAATTACTTTCTTAATAAATAATAAAGCGAAACCGAATATATTGTTTCAACAATCGAAGCATTGTTAGAAAATTCATCAGAAAGAGTTACCGCATATAAAACACGCAATATTTATGAATTGAATTCCGGTGCACCGCTGAAAATTAATTTCTTAATAAATAATAAAGCGAAACCGAATATATTGTATCAACAATCAAAGCATTGTTAGAAAATTCATCAGAAAGAGTTACCGCATATAAAACACGCAATATTTATGAATTGAATTCCGGTGCAGGGCTGAAAATTAATTTCTTAATAAAAGATAAAGCGAAACCGAATATATTGCTTCAACAATCAAAGCATTGTTAGAAAATTCATCAGAAAGAGTTACCGCATATAAAACACGCAATATTTATGAATTGAATTCCGGTGCACCGCTGAAAATTAATTTCTTAATAAATAATAAAGCGAAACAGAATATATTGTTTCAACAATCAAAGTATTGTTAAAAATTCATCAGAAAGAGTTACTGCATATAAAAGAAGCTATATTTATGAATTGAATTCCGGTGCAGGGCTGAAAATTAATTTCTTAATAAATAATAAAGCGAAACCGAATATATTGTTTCAACAATCAAAGCATTGTTAGAAAATTCATCAGAAAGAGTTACCGCATATAAAACACGCAATATTTATGAATTGAATTCCGGTGCAGGGCTGAAAATTAATTTCTTAATAAATAATAAAGCGAACCCGAATATATTGTTTCAACAATCAAAGCATTGTTAGAAAATTCATCAGAAACAGTTACCGCATATAAAACACGCAATATTTATGAATTGAATTCCGGTGCACCGCTGAAAATTAATTTCTTAATAAATAATAAAGCGAAACAGAATATATTGTTTCAACAATCAAAGCATTGTTAGAAAATTCATCAGAAAGAGTTACCGCATATAAAACACGCAATATTTATGAATTGAATTCCGGTGCAGGGCTGAAAATTAATTTCTTAATAAATAATAAAGCGAAACCGAATATATTGTTTCAACAATCAAAGCATTGTTAGAAAATTCATCAGAAAGAGTTACCGCATATAAAACACGCAATATTTATGAATTGAATTCCGGTGCACCGCTGAAAATTAATTTCTTAATAAATAATAAAGCGAAACCGAATATATTGTTTCAACAATCAAAGCATTGTTAGAAAATTCATCAGAAAGAGTTACCGCATATAAAACACGCAATATTTATGAATTGAATTCCGGTGCAGGGCTGAAAATTAATTTCTTAATAAATAATAAAGTGAAACCGAATATATTGTTTCAACAATCAAAGCATTGTTAGAAAATTCATCAGAAAGAGTTACCGCATATAAAACACGCAATATTTATGAATTAAATTCCGGTGCAGGGCTGAAAATTACTTTCTTAATAAATAATAAAGCGAAACCGAATATATTGTTTCAACAATCGAAGCATTGTTAGAAAATTCATCAGAAAGAGTTACTGCATATAAAACACGCAATATTTATGAATTGAATTCCGGTGCACCGCTGAAAATTAATTTCTTAATAAATAATAAAGCGAAACCGAATATATTGTATCAACAATCAAAGCATTGTTAGAAAATTCATCAGAAAGAGTTACCGCATATAAAACACGCAATATTTATGAATTGAATTCCGGTGCAGGGCTGAAAATTAATTTCTTAATAAAAGATAAAGCGAAACCGAATATATTGCTTCAACAATCAAAGCATTGTTAGAAAATTCATCAGAAAGAGTTACCGCATATAAAACACGCAATATTTATGAATTGAATTCCGGTGCACCGCTGAAAATTAATTTCTTAATAAATAATAAAGCGAAACAGAATATATTGTTTCAACAATCAAAGTATTGTTAAAAATTCATCAGAAAGAGTTACTGCATATAAAACAAGCTATATTTATGAATTGAATTCCGGTGCAGGGCTGAAAATTAATTTCTTAATAAATAATAAAGCGAAACCGAATATATTGTTTCAACAATCAAAGTATTGTTAGAAAATTCATCAGAAAGAGTTACCGCATATAAAACACGCAATATTTATGAATTGAATTCCGGTGCAGGGCTGAAAATTAATTTCTTAAAAAATAATAAAGCGAACCCGAATATATTGTTTCAACAATCAAAGCATTGTTAGAAAATTCATCAGAAAGAGTTACCGCATATAAAACACGCAATATTTATGAATTGAATCCCGGTGCACCGCTGAAAATTAATTTCGTAATAAATTATAAAGCGAAACCGAATATATTGTTTCAAGAAGCAAAGCATTGTTAGAAAATTCATCAGAAAGTGTTACCGCATATAAAACACGCAATATTTATGAATTGAATTCCGGTGCTGGGCTGAAAATTAATTTCTTAATAAATAATAAAGCGAAACCGAATATATTGTTTCAACAATCAAAGCATTGTTAGAAAATTCATCAGAAAGAGTTACCGCATATAAAACACGCAATATTTATGAATTGAATTCCGGTGCACCGCTGAAAATTAATTTCTTAATAAATAATAAAGCGAAACAGAATATATTGTTTCAACAATCAATGTATTGTTAAAAATTCATCAGAAAGAGTTACTGCATATAAAACAAGCTATATTTATGAATTGAATTCCGGTGCAGGGCTGAAAATTAATTTCTTAATAAATAATAAAGCGAAACCGAATATATTGTTTCAACAATCAAAGCATTGTTAGAAAATTCATCAGAAAGAGTTACCGCATATAAAACACGCAATATTTATGAATTGAATTCCGGTGCAGGGCTGAAAATTAATTTCTTAATAAATAATAAAGCGAAACCGAATATATTGTTTCAACAATCAAAGCATTGTTAGAAAATTCATCAGAAAGAGTTACCGCATATAAAACACGCAATATTTATGAATTGAATTCCGGTGCACCGCTGAAAATTAATTTCTTAATAAATAATAAAGCGAAACCGAATATATTGTTTCAAGAATCAAAGCATTGTTAGAAAATTCATCAGAAAGAGTTACCGCATATAAAACACGCAATATTTATGAATTGAATTCCGGTGCTGGGCTGAAAATTAATTTCTTAATAAATAATAAAGCGAAACCGAATATATTGTTTCAACAATCAAAGCATTGTTAGAAAATTCATCAGAAAGAGTTACCGCATATAAAACACGCAATATTTATGAATTAAATTCCGGTGCAGGGCTGAAAATTACTTTCTTAATAAATAATAAAGCGAAACCGAATATATTGTTTCAACAATCGAAGCATTGTTAGAAAATTCATCAGAAAGAGTTACTGCATATAAAACACGCAATATTTATGAACTGAATTCCGGTGCACCGCTGAAAATTAATTTCTTAATAAATAATAAAGCGAAACCGAATATATTGTATCAACAATCAAAGCATTGTTAAAAAATTCATCAGAAAGAGTTACCGCATATAAAACACGCAATATTTATGAATTGAATTCCGGTGCAGGGCTGAAAATTAATTTCTTAATAAAAGATAAAGCGAAACCGAATATATTGCTTCAACAATCAAAGCATTGTTAGAAAATTCATCAGAAAGAGTTACCGCATATAAAACACGCAATATTTATGAATTGAATTCCGGTGCACCGCTGAAAATTAATTTCTTAATAAATAATAAAGCGAAACAGAATATATTGTTTCAACAATCAAAGTATTGTTAAAAATTCATCAGAAAGAGTTACTGCATATAAAACAAGCTATATTTATGAATTGAATTCCGGTGCAGGGCTGAAAATTAATTTCTTAATAAATAATAAAGCGAAACCGAATATATTGTTTCAACAATCAAAGCATTGTTAGAAAATTCATCAGAAAGAGTTACCGCATATAAAACACGCAATATTTATGAATTGAATTCCGGTGCAGGGCTGAAAATTAATTTCTTAAAAAATAATAAAGCGAACCCGAATATATTGTTTCAACAATCAAAGCATTGTTAGAAAATTCATCAGAAACAGTTACCGCATATAAAACACGCAATATTTATGAATTGAATTCCGGTGCACCGCTGAAAATTAATTTCGTAATAAATTATAAAGCGAAACCGAATATATTGTTTCAAGAAGCAAAGCATTGTTAGAAAATTCATCAGAAAGTGTTACCGCATATAAAACACGCAATATTTATGAATTGAATTCCGGTGCTGGGCTGAAAATTAATTTCTTAATAAATAATAAAGCGAAACCGAATATATTGTTTCAACAATCAAAGCATTGTTAGAAAATTCATCAGAAAGAGTTACCGCATATAAAACACGCAATATTTATGAATTGAATTCCGGTGCAGGGCTGAAAATTAATTTCTTAATAAATAATAAAGTGGAACCGAATATATTGTTTCAACAATCAAAGCATTGTTAGAAAATTCATCAGAAAGAGTTACCGCATATAAAACACGCAATATTTATGAATTGAATTCCGGTGCAGGGCTGAAAATTAATTTCTTAATAAATAATAAAGCGAAACCGAATATATTGTTTCAACAATCGAAGCATTGTTAGAAAATTCATCAGAAAGAGTTACCGCATATAAAACACGCAATATTTATGAATTGAATTCCGGTGCACCGCTGAAAATTAATTTCTTAATAAATAATAAAGCGAAACCGAATATATTGTTTCAACAATCGAGGCATTGTTAGAAAATTCATCAGAAAGAGTTACCGCATATAAAACACGCAATATTTATGAATTGAATTCCGGTGCACCGCTGAAAATTAATTTCTTAATATATAATAAAGCGAAACCGAATATATTGTTTCAACAATCAAAGTATTGTTAGAAAATTCATCAGAAAGAATTACCGCATATAAAACAAGCAATAATTATGAATTGAATTACGGTGCAGGGCTGAAAATTAATTTCTCAATAAATAATAAAGCGAAACCGAATATATTGTTTCAACAATCAAAGCATTGTTAGAAAATTCATCAGAAAGAGTTACCGCATATAAAACACGCAATATTTATGAATTGAATTCCGGTGCAGGGCTGAAAATTAATTTCTTAATAAATAATAAAGCGAAACCGAATATATTGTTTCAACAATCAAAGCATTGTTAGAAAATTCATCAGAAAGAGTTACCGCATATAAAACACGCAATATTTATGAATTGAATTCCGGTGCACCGCTGAAAATTAATTTCTTAAAAAATAATAAAGCGAAACCAAATATATTGTTTCAACAATCAAAGCATTGTTAGAAAATTCATCAGAAAGAGTTACCGCATATAAAACACGCAATATTTATTAATTGAATTCCGGTGCACCGCTGAAAATTAATTTCTTAAAAAATAATAAAGCGAAACCAAATATATTGTTTCAACAATCAAAGCATTGTTAGAAAATTCATCAGAAAGAGTTACCGCATATAAAACACGCAACATTTATGAATTGAATTCCGTTGCAAGGCTTAAAATTAATTTCTTAATAAATAATAAAGCGAAACCGAATATATTGTTTCAACAATCAAACCATTGTTAGAAAATTCATCAGAAAGAGTTACTGCATATAAACACACGCAATATTTATGAATTGAATTCCGGTGCACCGCTGAAAATTAATTTCGTAATAAATAATAAAGTGAAACCGAATATATTGTTTCAACAATCAAAGCATTGTTAGAAAATTCATCAGAAAGAGTTACCGCATATAAAACACGCAATATTTATGAATTGAATTCCGGTGCAAGGCTGAAAATTAATTTCTTAATAAATAATAAAGCGAACCCGAATATATTGTTTCAACAATTAAGCATTGTTAGAAAATTCATCAGAAAGAGTTACCGCATATAAAACTCGCAATATTTATGAATTGAATTCCGGTGCACCGCTGAAAATTAATTTCGTAATAAATAATAAAGCGAAACCGAATATATTGTTTCAAGAATCAAAGCATTGTTAGAAAATTCATCAGAAAGAGTTACCGCATATAAAACACGCAATATTTATGAATTGAATTCCGGTGCTGGGCTGAAAATTAATTTCGTAATAAATAATAAAGCGAAACCGAATATATTGTTTCAAGAATCAAAGCATTGTTAGAAAATTCATCAGAAAGAGTTACCGCATATAAAACACGCAATATTTATGAATTGAATTCCGGTGCAGGGCTGAAAATTAATTTCTTAATAAATAATAAAGCGAAACCGAATATATTGTTTCAACAATCGAAGCATTGTTAGAAAATTCATCAGAAAGAGTTACCGCATATAAAACACGCAATATTTATGAATTGAATTCCGGTGCACCGCTGAAAATTAATTTCTTAATAAATAATAAAGCGAAACAGAATATATTGTTTCAACAATCAAAGTATTGTTAAAAATTCATCAGAAAGAGTTACTGCATATAAAACAAGCTATATTTATGAATTGAATTCCGGTGCAGGGCTGAAAATTAATTTCTTAATAAATAATAAAGCGAAACCGAATATATTGTTTCAACAATCAAAGCATTGTTAGAAAATTCATCAGAAAGAGTTACCGCATATAAAACACGCAATATTTATGAATTGAATTCCGGTGCACCGCTGAAAATTAATTTCTTAAAAAATAATAAAGCGAAACCAAATATATTGTTTCAACAATCAAAGCATTGTTAGAAAATTCATCAGAAAGAGTTACCGCATATAAAACACGCAACATTTATGAATTGAATTCCGTTGCAAGGCTTAAAATTAATTTCTTAATAAATAATAAAGCGAAACCGAATATATTGTTTCAACAATCAAACCATTGTTAGAAAATTCATCAGAAAGAGTTACTGCATATAAAACACGCAATATTTATGAATTGAATTCCGGTGCACCGCTGAAAATTAATTTCGTAATAAATAATAAAGTGAAACCGAATATATTGTTTCAACAATCAAAGCATTGTTAGAAAATTCATCAGAAAGAGTTACCGCATATAAAACACGCAATATTTATGAATTGAATTCCGGTGCAAGGCTGAAAATTAATTTCTTAATAAATAATAAAGCGAACCCGAATATATTGTTTCAACAATTAAGCATTGTTAGAAAATTCATCAGAAAGAGTTACCGCATATAAAACTCGCAATATTTATGAATTGAATTCCGGTGCACCGCTGAAAATTAATTTCGTAATAAATAATAAAGCGAAACCGAATATATTGTTTCAAGAATCAAAGCATTGTTAGAAAATTCATCAGAAAGAGTTACCGCATATAAAACACGCAATATTTATGAATTGAATTCCGGTGCTGGGCTGAAAATTAATTTCGTAATAAATAATAAAGCGAAACCGAATATATTGTTTCAAGAATCAAAGCATTGTTAGAAAATTCATCAGAAAGAGTTACCGCATATAAAACACGCAATATTTATGAATTGAATTCCGGTGCAGGGCTGAAAATTAATTTCTTAATAAATAATAAAGCGAAACCGAATATATTGTTTCAACAATCGAAGCATTGTTAGAAAATTCATCAGAAAGAGTTACCGCATATAAAACACGCAATATTTATGAATTGAATTCCGGTGCACCGCTGAAAATTAATTTCTTAATAAATAATAAAGCGAAACAGAATATATTGTTTCAACAATCAAAGTATTGTTAAAAATTCATCAGAAAGTGTTACTGCATATAACACAAGCTATATTTATGAATTGAATTCCGGTGCAGGGCTGAAAATTAATTTCTTAATAAATAATAAAGCGAAACCGAATATATTGTTTCAACAATCAAAGCATTGTTAGAAAATTCATCAGAAAGAGTTACCGCATATAAAACACGCAATATTTATGAATTGAATTCCGGTGCAGGGCTGAAAATTAATTTCTTAATAAATAATAAAGCGAACCCGAATATATTGTTTCAACAATCAAAGCATTGTTAGAAAATTCATCAGAAAGAGTTACCGCATATAAAACACGCAATATTTATGAATTGAATTCCGGTGCACCGCTGAAAATTAATTTCGTAATAAATTATAAAGCGAAACCGAATATATTGTTTCAAGAAGCAAAGCATTGTTAGAAAATTCATCAGAAAGTGTTACCGCATATAAAACACGCAATATTTATGAATTGAATTCCGGTGCTGGGCTGAAAATTAATTTCTTAATAAATAATAAAGCGAAACCGAATATATTGTTTCAACAATCAAAGCATTGTTAGAAAATTCATCAGAAAGAGTTACCGCATATAAAACACGCAATATTTATGAATTGAATTCCGGTGCAGGGCTGAAAATTAATTTCTTAATAAATAATAAAGTGAAACCGAATATATTGTTTCAACAATCAAAGCATTGTTAGAAAATTCATCAGAAAGAGTTACCGCATATAAAACACGCAATATTTATGAATTGAATTCCGGTGCAGGGCTGAAAATTAATTTCTTAATAAATAATAAAGCGAAACCGAATATATTGTTTCAACAATCGAAGCATTGTTAGAAAATTCATCAGAAAGAGTTACCGCATATAAAACACGCAATATTTATGAATTGAATTCCGGTGCACCGCTGAAAATTAATTTCTTAATAAATAATAAAGCGAAACCGAATATATTGTTTCAACAATCGAGGCATTGTTAGAAAATTCATCAGAAAGAGTTACCGCATATAAAACACGCAATATTTATGAATTGAATTCCGGTGCACCGCTGAAAATTAATTTCTTAATATATAATAAAGCGAAACCGAATATATTGTTTCAACAATCAAAGTATTGTTAGAAAATTCATCAGAAAGAATTACCGCATATAAAACAAGCAATAATTATGAATTGAATTACGGTGCAGGGCTGAAAATTAATTTCTCAATAAATAATAAAGCGAAACCGAATATATTGTTTCAACAATCAAAGCATTGTTAGAAAATTCATCAGAAAGAGTTACCGCATATAAAACACGCAATATTTATGAATTGAATTCCGGTGCAGGGCTGAAAATTAATTTCTTAATAAATAATAAAGCGAAACCGAATATATTGTTTCAACAATCAAAGCATTGTTAGAAAATTCATCAGAAAGAGTTACCGCATATAAAACACGCAATATTTATGAATTGAATTCCGGTGCACCGCTGAAAATTAATTTCTTAAAAAATAATAAAGCGAAACCAAATATATTGTTTCAACAATCAAAGCATTGTTAGAAAATTCATCAGAAAGAGTTACCGCATATAAAACACGCAATATTTATGAATTGAATTCCGGTGCAGGGCTGAAAATTAATTTCTTAATAAAAGATAAAGCGAAACCGAATATATTGCTTCAACAATCAAAGCATTGTTAGAAAATTCATCAGAAAGAGTTACCGCATATAAAACACGCAATATTTATGAATTGAATTCCGGTGCACCGCTGAAAATTAATTTCTTAATAAATAATAAAGCGAAACAGAATATATTGTTTCAACAATCAAAGTATTTTTAAAAATTCATCAGAAAGAGTTACTGCATATAAAACAAGCTATATTTATGAATTGAATTCCGGTGCAGGGCTGAAAATTAATTTCTTAATAAATAATAAAGCGAAACCGAATATATTGTTTCAACAATCAAAGCATTGTTAGAAAATTCATCAGAAAGAGTTACCGCATATAAAACACGCAATATTTATGAATTGAATTCCGGTGCAGGGCTGAAAATTAATTTCTTAATAAATAATAAAGCGAACCCGAATATATTGTTTCAACAATCAAAGCATTGTTAGAAAATTCATCAGAAAGAGTTACCGCATATAAAACACGCAATATTTATGAATTGAATTCCGGTGCACCGCTGAAAATTAATTTCGTAATAAATTATAAAGCGAAACCGAATATATTGTTTCAAGAATCAAAGCATTGTTAGAAAATTCATCAGAAAGAGTTACCGCATATAAAACACGCAATATTTATGAATTGAATTCCGGTGCAGGGCTGAAAATTAATTTCTTAATAAATAATAAAGTGAAACCGAATATATTGTTTCAACAATCAAAGCATTGTTAGAAAATTCATCAGAAAGAGTTACCGCATATAAAACACGCAATATTTATGAATTAAATTCCGGTGCAGTGCTGAAAATTACTTTCTTAATAAATAATAAAGCGAAACCGAATATATTGTTTCAACAATCGAAGCATTGTTAGAAAATTCATCAGAAAGAGTTACCGCATATAAAACACGCAATATTTATGAATTGAATTCCGGTGCACCGCTGAAAATTAATTTCTTAATAAATAATAAAGCGAAACCGAATATATTGTATCAACAATCAAAGCATTGTTAGAAAATTCATCAGAAAGAGTTACCGCATATAAAACACGCAATATTTATGAATTGAATTCCGGTGCAGGGCTGAAAATTAATTTCTTAATAAAAGATAAAGCGAAACCGAATATATTGCTTCAACAATCAAAGCATTGTTAGAAAATTCATCAGAAAGAGTTACCGCATATAAAACACGCAATATTTATGAATTGAATTCCGGTGCACCGCTGAAAATTAATTTCTTAATAAATAATAAAGCGAAACAGAATATATTGTTTCAACAATCAAAGTATTGTTAAAAATTCATCAGAAAGAGTTACTGCATATAAAACAAGCTATATTTATGAATTGAATTCCGGTGCAGGGCTGAAAATTAATTTCTTAATAAATAATAAAGCGAAACCGAATATATTGTTTCAACAATCAAAGCATTGTTAGAAAATTCATCAGAAAGAGATACCGCATATAAAACACGCAATATTTATGAATTGAATTCCGGTGCAGGGCTGAAAATTAATTTCTTAATAAATAATAAAGCGAACCCGAATATATTGTTTCAACAATCAAAGCATTGTTAGAAAATTCATCAGAAAGAGTTACCGCATATAAAACACGCAATATTTATGAATTGAATTCCGGTGCACCGCTGAAAATTAATTTCGTAATAAATTATAAAGCGAAACCGAATATATTGTTTCAAGAAGCAAAGCATTGTTAGAAAATTCATCAGAAAGTGTTACCGCATATAAAACACGCAATATTTATGATTTGAATTCCGGTGCTGGGCTGAAAATTAATTTCTTAATAAATAATAAAGCGAAACCGAATATATTGTTTCAACAATCAAAGCATTGTTAGAAAATTCATCAGAAAGAGTTACCGCATATAAAACACGCAATATTTATGAATTGAATTCCGGTGCAGGGCTGAAAATTAATTTCTTAATAAATAATAAAGTGAAACCGAATATATTGTTTCAACAATCAAAGCATTGTTAGAAAATTCATCAGAAAGAGTTACCGCATATAAAACACGCAATATTTATGAATTGAATTCCGGTGCAGGGCTGAAAATTAATTTCTTAATAAATAATAAAGCGAAACCGAATATATTGTTTCAACAATCGAAGCATTGTTAGAAAATTCATCAGAAAGAGTTACCGCATATAAAACACGCAATATTTATGAATTGAATTCCGGTGCACCGCTGAAAATTAATTTCTTAATAAATAATAAAGCGAAACCGAATATATTGTTTCAACAATCGAGGCATTGTTAGAAAATTCATCAGAAAGAGTTACCGCATATAAAACACGCAATATTTATGAATTGAATTCCGGTGCACCGCTGAAAATTAATTTCTTAATAAATAATAAAGCGAAACCGAATATATTGTTTCAACAATCAAAGTATTGTTAGAAAATTCATCAGAAAGAATTACCGCATATAAAACAAGCAATAATTATGAATTGAATTACGGTGCAGGGCTGAAAATTAATTTCTCAATAAATAATAAAGCGAAACCGAATATATTGTTTCAACAATCAAAGCATTGTTAGAAAATTCATCAGAAAGAGTTACCGCATATAAAACACGCAATATTTATGAATTGAATTCCGGTGCAGGGCTGAAAATTAATTTCTTAATAAATAATAAAGCGAAACCGAATATATTGTTTCAACAATCAAAGCATTGTTAGAAAATTCATCAGAAAGATTTACCGCATATAAAACACGCAATATTTATGAATTGAATTCCGGTGCACCGCTGAAAATTAATTTCTTAAAAAATAATAAAGCGAAACCAAATATATTGTTTCAACAATCAAAGCATTGTTAGAAAATTCATCAGAAAGAGTTACCGCATATAAAACACGCAATATTTATTAATTGAATTCCGGTGCACCGCTGAAAATTAATTTCTTAAAAAATAATAAAGCGAAACCGAATATATTGTTTCAACAATCGAGGCATTGTTAGAAAATTCATCAGAAAGAGTTACCGCATATAAAACACGCAATATTTATGAATTGAATTCCGGTGCACCGCTGAAAATTAATTTCTTAATAAATAATAAAGCGAAACCGAATATATTGTTTCAACAATCAAAGCATTGTTAGAAAATTCATCAGAAAGAGTTACCGCATATAAAACACGCAATATTTATGAATTGAATTCCGGTGCAGGGCTGAAAATTAATTTCTTAATAAATAATAAAGCGAAACCGAATATATTGTTTCAACAATCAAAGCATTGTTAGAAAATTCATCAGAAAGAGTTACCGCATATAAAACACGCAATATTTATGAATTGAATTCCGGTGCACCGCTGAAAATTAATTTCTTAAAAAATAATAAAGCGAAACCAAATATATTGTTTCAACAATCAAAGCATTGTTAGAAAATTCATCAGAAAGAGTTACCGCATATAAAACACGCAATATTTATTAATTGAATTCCGGTGCACCGCTGAAAATTAATTTCTTAAAAAATAATAAAGCGAAACCAAATATATTGTTTCAACAATCAAAGCATTGTTAGAAAATTCATCAGAAAGAGTTACCGCATATAAAACACGCAACATTTATGAATTGAATTCCGTTGCAAGGCTTAAAATTAATTTCTTAATAAATAATAAAGCGAAACCGAATATATTGTTTCAACAATCAAACCATTGTTAGAAAATTCATCAGAAAGAGTTACTGCATATAAAACACGCAATATTTATGAATTGAATTCCGGTGCACCGCTGAAAATTAATTTCGTAATAAATAATAAAGTGAAACCGAATATATTGTTTCAACAATCAAAGCATTGTTAGAAAATTCATCAGAAAGAGTTACCGCATATAAAACACGCAATATTTATGAATTGAATTCCGGTGCAAGGCTTAAAATTAATTTCTCAATAAATAATAAAGCGAAACCGAATATATTGTTTCAACAATCAAAGCATTGTTAGAAAATTCATCAGAAAGAGTTACTGCATATAAAACACGCAATATTTATGAATTGAATTCCGGTGCACCGCTGAAAATTAATTTCGTAATAAATAATAAAGTGAAACCGAATATATTGTTTCAACAATCAAAGCATTGTTAGAAAATTCATCAGAAAGAGTTACCGCATATAAAACACGCAATATTTATGAATTGAATTCCGGTGCTGGGCTGAAAATTAATTTCGTAATAAATAATAAAGCGAAACCGAATATATTGTTTCAAGAATCAAAGCATTGTTAGAAAATTCATCAGAAAGAGTTACCGCATATAAAACACGCAATATTTATGAATTGAATTCCGGTGCAGGGCTGAAAATTAATTTCTTAATAAATAATAAAGCGAAACCGAATATATTGTTTCAACAATCGAAGCATTGTTAGAAAATTCATCAGAAAGAGTTACCGCATATAAAATACGCAATATTTATGAATTGAATTCCGGTGCACCGCTGAAAATTAATTTCTTAATAAATAATAAAGCGAAACAGAATATATTGTTTCAACAATCAAAGTATTGTTAAAAATTCATCAGAAAGAGTTATTGCATATAAAACAAGCTATATTTATGAATTGAATTCCGGTGCAGGGCTGAAAATTAATTTCTTAATAAATAATAAAGCGAAACCGAATATATTGTTTCAACAATCAAAGCATTGTTAGAAAATTCATCAGAAAGAGTTACCGCATATAAAACACGCAATATTTATGAATTGAATTCCGGTGCACCGCTGAAAATTAATTTCTTAAAAAATAATAAAGCGAAACCAAATATATTGTTTCAACAATCAAAGCATTGTTAGAAAATTCATCAGAAAGAGTTACCGCATATAAAACACGCAACATTTATGAATTGAATTCCGTTGCAAGGCTTAAAATTAATTTCTTAATAAATAATAAAGCGAAACCGAATATATTGTTTCAACAATCAAACCATTGTTAGAAAATTCATCAGAAAGAGTTACTGCATATAAAACACGCAATATTTATGAATTGAATTCCGGTGCACCGCTGAAAATTAATTTCGTAATAAATAATAAAGTGAAACCGAATATATTGTTTCAACAATCAAAGCATTGTTAGAAAATTCATCAGAAAGAGTTACCGCATATAAAACACGCAATATTTATGAATTGAATTCCGGTGCAAGGCTGAAAATTAATTTCTTAATAAATAATAAAGCGAACCCGAATATATTGTTTCAACAATTAAGCATTGTTAGAAAATTCATCAGAAAGAGTTACCGCATATAAAACTCGCAATATTTATGAATTGAATTCCGGTGCACCGCTGAAAATTAATTTCGTAATAAATAATAAAGCGAAACCGAATATATTGTTTCAAGAATCAAAGCATTGTTAGAAAATTCATCAGAAAGAGTTACCGCATATAAAACACGCAATATTTATGAATTGAATTCCGGTGCACCGCTGAAAATTAATTTCTTAATAAATAATAAAGCGAAACAGAATATATTGTTTCAACAATCAAAGTATTTTTAAAAATTCATCAGAAAGAGTTACTGCATATAAAACAAGCTATATTTATGAATTGAATTCCGGTGCAGGGCTGAAAATTAATTTCTTAATAAATAATAAAGCGAAACCGAATATATTGTTTCAACAATCAAAGCATTGTTAGAAAATTCATCAGAAAGAGTTACCGCATATAAAACACGCAATATTTATGAATTGAATTCCGGTGCAGGGCTGAAAATTAATTTCTTAATAAATAATAAAGCGAACCCGAATATATTGTTTCAACAATCAAAGCATTGTTAGAAAATTCATCAGAAAGAGTTACCGCATATAAAACACGCAATATTTATGAATTGAATTCCGGTGCACCGCTGAAAATTAATTTCGTAATAAATTATAAAGCGAAACCGAATATATTGTTTCAAGAATCAAAGCATTGTTAGAAAATTCATCAGAAAGAGTTACCGCATATAAAACACGCAATATTTATGAATTGAATTCCGGTGCTTTGCTGAAAATTAATTTCTTAATAAATAATAAAGCGAAACCGAATATATTGTTTCAACAATCAAAGCATTGTTAGAAAATTCATCAGAAAGAGTTACCGCATATAAAACACGCAATATTTATGAATTGAATTCCGGTGCAGGGCTGAAAATTAATTTCTTAATAAATAATAAAGTGAAACCGAATATATTGTTTCAACAATCAAAGCATTGTTAGAAAATTCATCAGAAAGAGTTACCGCATATAAAACACGCAATATTTATGAATTAAATTCCGGTGCAGTGCTGAAAATTACTTTCTTAATAAATAATAAAGCGAAACCGAATATATTGTTTCAACAATCGAAGCATTGTTAGAAAATTCATCAGAAAGAGTTACCGCATATAAAACACGCAATATTTATGAATTGAATTCCGGTGCACCGCTGAAAATTAATTTCTTAATAAATAATAAAGCGAAACCGAATATATTGTATCAACAATCAAAGCATTGTTAGAAAATTCATCAGAAAGAGTTACCGCATATAAAACACGCAATATTTATGAATTGAATTCCGGTGCAGGGCTGAAAATTAATTTCTTAATAAAAGATAAAGCGAAACCGAATATATTGCTTCAACAATCAAAGCATTGTTAGAAAATTCATCAGAAAGAGTTACCGCATATAAAACACGCAATATTTATGAATTGAATTCCGGTGCACCGCTGAAAATTAATTTCTTAATAAATAATAAAGCGAAACAGAATATATTGTTTCAACAATCAAAGTATTGTTAAAAATTCATCAGAAAGAGTTACTGCATATAAAACAAGCTATATTTATGAATTGAATTCCGGTGCAGGGCTGAAAATTAATTTCTTAATAAATAATAAAGCGAAACCGAATATATTGTTTCAACAATCAAAGCATTGTTAGAAAATTCATCAGAAAGAGATACCGCATATAAAACACGCAATATTTATGAATTGAATTCCGGTGCAGGGCTGAAAATTAATTTCTTAATAAATAATAAAGCGAACCCGAATATATTGTTTCAACAATCAAAGCATTGTTAGAAAATTCATCAGAAAGAGTTACCGCATATAAAACACGCAATATTTATGAATTGAATTCCGGTGCACCGCTGAAAATTAATTTCGTAATAAATTATAAAGCGAAACCGAATATATTGTTTCAAGAAGCAAAGCATTGTTAGAAAATTCATCAGAAAGTGTTACCGCATATAAAACACGCAATATTTATGATTTGAATTCCGGTGCTGGGCTGAAAATTAATTTCTTAATAAATAATAAAGCGAAACCGAATATATTGTTTCAACAATCAAAGCATTGTTAGAAAATTCATCAGAAAGAGTTACCGCATATAAAACACGCAATATTTATGAATTGAATTCCGGTGCAGGGCTGAAAATTAATTTCTTAATAAATAATAAAGTGAAACCGAATATATTGTTTCAACAATCAAAGCATTGTTAGAAAATTCATCAGAAAGAGTTACCGCATATAAAACACGCAATATTTATGAATTGAATTCCGGTGCAGGGCTGAAAATTAATTTCTTAATAAATAATAAAGCGAAACCGAATATATTGTTTCAACAATCGAAGCATTGTTAGAAAATTCATCAGAAAGAGTTACCGCATATAAAACACGCAATATTTATGAATTGAATTCCGGTGCACCGCTGAAAATTAATTTCTTAATAAATAATAAAGCGAAACCGAATATATTGTTTCAACAATCGAGGCATTGTTAGAAAATTCATCAGAAAGAGTTACCGCATATAAAACACGCAATATTTATGAATTGAATTCCGGTGCACCGCTGAAAATTAATTTCTTAATAAATAATAAAGCGAAACCGAATATATTGTTTCAACAATCAAAGTATTGTTAGAAAATTCATCAGAAAGAATTACCGCATATAAAACAAGCAATAATTATGAATTGAATTACGGTGCAGGGCTGAAAATTAATTTCTCAATAAATAATAAAGCGAAACCGAATATATTGTTTCAACAATCAAAGCATTGTTAGAAAATTCATCAGAAAGAGTTACCGCATATAAAACACGCAACATTTATGAATTGAATTCCGTTGCAAGGCTTAAAATTAATTTCTTAATAAATAATAAAGCGAAACCGAATATATTGTTTCAACAATCAAACCATTGTTAGAAAATTCATCAGAAAGAGTTACTGCATATAAAACACGCAATATTTATGAATTGAATTCCGGTGCACCGCTGAAAATTAATTTCGTAATAAATAATAAAGTGAAACCGAATATATTGTTTCAACAATCAAAGCATTGTTAGAAAATTCATCAGAAAGAGTTACCGCATATAAAACACGCAATATTTATGAATTGAATTCCGGTGCAAGGCTGAAAATTAATTTCTTAATAAATAATAAAGCGAACCCGAATATATTGTTTCAACAATTAAGCATTGTTAGAAAATTCATCAGAAAGAGTTACCGCATATAAAACTCGCAATATTTATGAATTGAATTCCGGTGCACCGCTGAAAATTAATTTCGTAATAAATAATAAAGCGAAACCGAATATATTGTTTCAAGAATCAAAGCATTGTTAGAAAATTCATCAGAAAGAGTTACCGCATATAAAACACGCAATATTTATGAATTGAATTCCGGTGCTGGGCTGAAAATTAATTTCGTAATAAATAATAAAGCGAAACCGAATATATTGTTTCAAGAATCAAAGCATTGTTAGAAAATTCATCAGAAAGAGTTACCGCATATAAAACACGCAATATTTATGAATTGAATTCCGGTGCAGGGCTGAAAATTAATTTCTTAATAAATAATAAAGCGAAACCGAATATATTGTTTCAACAATCGAAGCATTGTTAGAAAATTCATCAGAAAGAGTTACCGCATATAAAATACGCAATATTTATGAATTGAATTCCGGTGCACCGCTGAAAATTAATTTCTTAATAAATAATAAAGCGAAACAGAATATATTGTTTCAACAATCAAAGTATTGTTAAAAATTCATCAGAAAGAGTTATTGCATATAAAACAAGCTATATTTATGAATTGAATTCCGGTGCAGGGCTGAAAATTAATTTCTTAATAAATAATAAAGCGAAACCGAATATATTGTTTCAACAATCAAAGCATTGTTAGAAAATTCATCAGAAAGAGTTACCGCATATAAAACACGCAATATTTATGAATTGAATTCCGGTGCACCGCTGAAAATTAATTTCTTAAAAAATAATAAAGCGAAACCAAATATATTGTTTCAACAATCAAAGCATTGTTAGAAAATTCATCAGAAAGAGTTACCGCATATAAAACACGCAACATTTATGAATTGAATTCCGTTGCAAGGCTTAAAATTAATTTCTTAATAAATAATAAAGCGAAACCGAATATATTGTTTCAACAATCAAACCATTGTTAGAAAATTCATCAGAAAGAGTTACTGCATATAAAACACGCAATATTTATGAATTGAATTCCGGTGCACCGCTGAAAATTAATTTCGTAATAAATAATAAAGTGAAACCGAATATATTGTTTCAACAATCAAAGCATTGTTAGAAAATTCATCAGAAAGAGTTACCGCATATAAAACACGCAATATTTATGAATTGAATTCCGGTGCAAGGCTGAAAATTAATTTCTTAATAAATAATAAAGCGAACCCGAATATATTGTTTCAACAATTAAGCATTGTTAGAAAATTCATCAGAAAGAGTTACCGCATATAAAACTCGCAATATTTATGAATTGAATTCCGGTGCACCGCTGAAAATTAATTTCGTAATAAATAATAAAGCGAAACCGAATATATTGTTTCAAGAATCAAAGCATTGTTAGAAAATTCATCAGAAAGAGTTACCGCATATAAAACACGCAATATTTATGAATTGAATTCCGGTGCACCGCTGAAAATTAATTTCTTAATAAATAATAAAGCGAAACAGAATATATTGTTTCAACAATCAAAGTATTTTTAAAAATTCATCAGAAAGAGTTACTGCATATAAAACAAGCTATATTTATGAATTGAATTCCGGTGCAGGGCTGAAAATTAATTTCTTAATAAATAATAAAGCGAAACCGAATATATTGTTTCAACAATCAAAGCATTGTTAGAAAATTCATCAGAAAGAGTTACCGCATATAAAACACGCAATATTTATGAATTGAATTCCGGTGCAGGGCTGAAAATTAATTTCTTAATAAATAATAAAGCGAACCCGAATATATTGTTTCAACAATCAAAGCATTGTTAGAAAATTCATCAGAAAGAGTTACCGCATATAAAACACGCAATATTTATGAATTGAATTCCGGTGCACCGCTGAAAATTAATTTCGTAATAAATTATAAAGCGAAACCGAATATATTGTTTCAAGAATCAAAGCATTGTTAGAAAATTCATCAGAAAGAGTTACCGCATATAAAACACGCAATATTTATGAATTGAATTCCGGTGCTTTGCTGAAAATTAATTTCTTAATAAATAATAAAGCGAAACCGAATATATTGTTTCAACAATCAAAGCATTGTTAGAAAATTCATCAGAAAGAGTTACCGCATATAAAACACGCAATATTTATGAATTGAATTCCGGTGCAGGGCTGAAAATTAATTTCTTAATAAATAATAAAGTGAAACCGAATATATTGTTTCAACAATCAAAGCATTGTTAGAAAATTCATCAGAAAGAGTTACCGCATATAAAACACGCAATATTTATGAATTAAATTCCGGTGCAGTGCTGAAAATTACTTTCTTAATAAATAATAAAGCGAAACCGAATATATTGTTTCAACAATCGAAGCATTGTTAGAAAATTCATCAGAAAGAGTTACCGCATATAAAACACGCAATATTTATGAATTGAATTCCGGTGCACCGCTGAAAATTAATTTCTTAATAAATAATAAAGCGAAACCGAATATATTGTATCAACAATCAAAGCATTGTTAGAAAATTCATCAGAAAGAGTTACCGCATATAAAACACGCAATATTTATGAATTGAATTCCGGTGCAGGGCTGAAAATTAATTTCTTAATAAAAGATAAAGCGAAACCGAATATATTGCTTCAACAATCAAAGCATTGTTAGAAAATTCATCAGAAAGAGTTACCGCATATAAAACACGCAATATTTATGAATTGAATTCCGGTGCACCGCTGAAAATTAATTTCTTAATAAATAATAAAGCGAAACAGAATATATTGTTTCAACAATCAAAGTATTGTTAAAAATTCATCAGAAAGAGTTACTGCATATAAAACAAGCTATATTTATGAATTGAATTCCGGTGCAGGGCTGAAAATTAATTTCTTAATAAATAATAAAGCGAAACCGAATATATTGTTTCAACAATCAAAGCATTGTTAGAAAATTCATCAGAAAGAGATACCGCATATAAAACACGCAATATTTATGAATTGAATTCCGGTGCAGGGCTGAAAATTAATTTCTTAATAAATAATAAAGCGAACCCGAATATATTGTTTCAACAATCAAAGCATTGTTAGAAAATTCATCAGAAAGAGTTACCGCATATAAAACACGCAATATTTATGAATTGAATTCCGGTGCACCGCTGAAAATTAATTTCGTAATAAATTATAAAGCGAAACCGAATATATTGTTTCAAGAAGCAAAGCATTGTTAGAAAATTCATCAGAAAGTGTTACCGCATATAAAACACGCAATATTTATGATTTGAATTCCGGTGCTGGGCTGAAAATTAATTTCTTAATAAATAATAAAGCGAAACCGAATATATTGTTTCAACAATCAAAGCATTGTTAGAAAATTCATCAGAAAGAGTTACCGCATATAAAACACGCAATATTTATGAATTGAATTCCGGTGCAGGGCTGAAAATTAATTTCTTAATAAATAATAAAGTGAAACCGAATATATTGTTTCAACAATCAAAGCATTGTTAGAAAATTCATCAGAAAGAGTTACCGCATATAAAACACGCAATATTTATGAATTGAATTCCGGTGCAGGGCTGAAAATTAATTTCTTAATAAATAATAAAGCGAAACCGAATATATTGTTTCAACAATCGAAGCATTGTTAGAAAATTCATCAGAAAGAGTTACCGCATATAAAACACGCAATATTTATGAATTGAATTCCGGTGCACCGCTGAAAATTAATTTCTTAATAAATAATAAAGCGAAACCGAATATATTGTTTCAACAATCGAGGCATTGTTAGAAAATTCATCAGAAAGAGTTACCGCATATAAAACACGCAATATTTATGAATTGAATTCCGGTGCACCGCTGAAAATTAATTTCTTAATAAATAATAAAGCGAAACCGAATATATTGTTTCAACAATCAAAGTATTGTTAGAAAATTCATCAGAAAGAATTACCGCATATAAAACAAGCAATAATTATGAATTGAATTACGGTGCAGGGCTGAAAATTAATTTCTCAATAAATAATAAAGCGAAACCGAATATATTGTTTCAACAATCAAAGCATTGTTAGAAAATTCATCAGAAAGAGTTACCGCATATAAAACACGCAATATTTATGAATTGAATTCCGGTGCAGGGCTGAAAATTAATTTCTTAATAAATAATAAAGCGAAACCGAATATATTGTTTCAACAATCAAAGCATTGTTAGAAAATTCATCAGAAAGATTTACCGCATACAAAACACGCAATATTTATGAATTGAATTCCGGTGCACCGCTGAAAATTAATTTCTTAAAAAATAATAAAGCGAAACCAAATATATTGTTTCAACAATCAAAGCATTGTTAGAAAATTCATCAGAAAGAGTTACCGCATATAAAACACGCAATATTTATTAATTGAATTCCGGTGCACCGCTGAAAATTAATTTCTTAAAAAATAATAAAGCGAAACCGAATATATTGTTTCAACAATCGAGGCATTGTTAGAAAATTCATCAGAAAGAGTTACCGCATATAAAACACGCAACATTTATGAATTGAATTCCGGTGCACCGCTGAAAATTAATTTCTTAATATATAATAAAGCGAAACCGAATATATTGTTTCAACAATCAAAGTATTGTTAGAAAATTCATCAGAAAGAATTACCGCATATAAAACAAGCAATAATTATGAATTGAATTACGGTGCAGGGCTGAAAATTAATTTCTCAATAAATAATAAAGCGAAACCGAATATATTGTTTCAACAATCAAAGCATTGTTAGAAAATTCATCAGAAAGAGTTACCGCATATAAAACACGCAATATTTATGAATTGAATTCCGGTGCAGGGCTGAAAATTAATTTCTTAATAAATAATAAAGCGAAACCGAATATATTGTTTCAACAATCAAAGCATTGTTAGAAAATTCATCAGAAAGAGTTACCGCATATAAAACACGCAATATTTATGAATTGAATTCCGGTGCACCGCTGAAAATTAATTTCTTAAAAAATAATAAAGCGAAACCAAATATATTGTTTCAACAATCAAAGCATTGTTAGAAAATTCATCAGAAAGAGTTACCGCATATAAAACACGCAATATTTATTAATTGAATTCCGGTGCACCGCTGAAAATTAATTTCTTAAAAAATAATAAAGCGAAACCAAATATATTGTTTCAACAATCAAAGCATTGTTAGAAAATTCATCAGAAAGAGTTACCGCATATAAAACACGCAACATTTATGAATTGAATTCCGTTGCAAGGCTTAAAATTAATTTCTTAATAAATAATAAAGCGAAACCGAATATATTGTTTCAACAATCAAACCATTGTTAGAAAATTCATCAGAAAGAGTTACTGCATATAAAACACGCAATATTTATGAATTGAATTCCGGTGCACCGCTGAAAATTAATTTCGTAATAAATAATAAAGTGAAACCGAATATATTGTTTCAACAATCAAAGCATTGTTAGAAAATTCATCAGAAAGAGTTACCGCATATAAAACACGCAATATTTATGAATTGAATTCCGGTGCAAGGCTGAAAATTAATTTCTTAATAAATAATAAAGCGAACCCGAATATATTGTTTCAACAATTAAGCATTGTTAGAAAATTCATCAGAAAGAGTTACCGCATATAAAACTCGCAATATTTATGAATTGAATTCCGGTGCACCGCTGAAAATTAATTTCGTAATAAATAATAAAGCGAAACCGAATATATTGTTTCAAGAATCAAAGCATTGTTAGAAAATTCATCAGAAAGAGTTACCGCATATAAAACACGCAATATTTATGAATTGAATTCCGGTGCTGGGCTGAAAATTAATTTCGTAATAAATAATAAAGCGAAACCGAATATATTGTTTCAAGAATCAAAGCATTGTTAGAAAATTCATCAGAAAGAGTTACCGCATATAAAACACGCAATATTTATGAATTGAATTCCGGTGCAGGGCTGAAAATTAATTTCTTAATAAATAATAAAGCGAAACCGAATATATTGTTTCAACAATCGAAGCATTGTTAGAAAATTCATCAGAAAGAGTTACCGCATATAAAATACGCAATATTTATGAATTGAATTCCGGTGCACCGCTGAAAATTAATTTCTTAATAAATAATAAAGCGAAACAGAATATATTGTTTCAACAATCAAAGTATTGTTAAAAATTCATCAGAAAGAGTTACTGCATATAAAACAAGCTATATTTATGAATTGAATTCCGGTGCAGGGCTGAAAATTAATTTCTTAATAAATAATAAAGCGAAACCGAATATATTGTTTCAACAATCAAAGCATTGTTAGAAAATTCATCAGAAAGAGTTACCGCATATAAAACACGCAATATTTATGAATTGAATTCCGGTGCACCGCTGAAAATTAATTTCTTAAAAAATAATAAAGCGAAACCAAATATATTGTTTCAACAATCAAAGCATTGTTAGAAAATTCATCAGAAAGAGTTACCGCATATAAAACACGCAACATTTATGAATTGAATTCCGTTGCAAGGCTTAAAATTAATTTCTTAATAAATAATAAAGCGAAACCGAATATATTGTTTCAACAATCAAACCATTGTTAGAAAATTCATCAGAAAGAGTTACTGCATATAAAACACGCAATATTTATGAATTGAATTCCGGTGCACCGCTGAAAATTAATTTCGTAATAAATAATAAAGTGAAACCGAATATATTGTTTCAACAATCAAAGCATTGTTAGAAAATTCATCAGAAAGAGTTACCGCATATAAAACACGCAATATTTATGAATTGAATTCCGGTGCAAGGCTGAAAATTAATTTCTTAATAAATAATAAAGCGAACCCGAATATATTGTTTCAACAATTAAGCATTGTTAGAAAATTCATCAGAAAGAGTTACCGCATATAAAACTCGCAATATTTATGAATTGAATTCCGGTGCACCGCTGAAAATTAATTTCGTAATAAATAATAAAGCGAAACCGAATATATTGTTTCAAGAATCAAAGCATTGTTAGAAAATTCATCAGAAAGAGTTACCGCATATAAAACACGCAATATTTATGAATTGAATTCCGGTGCTGGGCTGAAAATTAATTTCGTAATAAATAATAAAGCGAAACCGAATATATTGTTTCAAGAATCAAAGCATTGTTAGAAAATTCATCAGAAAGAGTTACCGCATATAAAACACGCAATATTTATGAATTGAATTCCGGTGCAGGGCTGAAAATTAATTTCTTAATAAATAATAAAGCGAAACCGAATATATTGTTTCAACAATCAAAGCATTGTTAGAAAATTCATCAGAAAGATTTACCGCATATAAAACACGCAATATTTATGAATTGAATTCCGGTGCACCGCTGAAAATTAATTTCTTAAAAAATAATAAAGCGAAACCAAATATATTGTTTCAACAATCAAAGCATTGTTAGAAAATTCATCAGAAAGAGTTACCGCATATAAAACACGCAATATTTATTAATTGAATTCCGGTGCACCGCTGAAAATTAATTTCTTAAAAAATAATAAAGCGAAACCGAATATATTGTTTCAACAATCGAGGCATTGTTAGAAAATTCATCAGAAAGAGTTACCGCATATAAAACACGCAATATTTATGAATTGAATTCCGGTGCACCGCTGAAAATTAATTTCTTAATATATAATAAAGCGAAACCGAATATATTGTTTCAACAATCAAAGTATTGTTAGAAAATTCATCAGAAAGAATTACCGCATATAAAACAAGCAATAATTATGAATTGAATTACGGTGCAGGGCTGAAAATTAATTTCTCAATAAATAATAAAGCGAAACCGAATATATTGTTTCAACAATCAAAGCATTGTTAGAAAATTCATCAGAAAGAGTTACCGCATATAAAACACGCAATATTTATGAATTGAATTCCGGTGCAGGGCTGAAAATTTATTTCTTAATAAATAATAAAGCGAAACCGAATATATTGTTTCAACAATCAAAGCATTGTTAGAAAATTCATCAGAAAGAGTTACCGCATATAAAACACGCAATATTTATGAATTGAATTCCGGTGCACCGCTGAAAATTAATTTCTTAAAAAATAATAAAGCGAAACCAAATATATTGTTTCAACAATCAAAGCATTGTTAGAAAATTCATCAGAAAGAGTTACCGCATATAAAACACGCAATATTTATTAATTGAATTCCGGTGCACCGCTGAAAATTAATTTCTTAAAAAATAATAAAGCGAAACCAAATATATTGTTTCAACAATCAAAGCATTGTTAGAAAATTCATCAGAAAGAGTTACCGCATATAAAACACGCAACATTTATGAATTGAATTCCGTTGCAAGGCTTAAAATTAATTTCTTAATAAATAATAAAGCGAAACCGAATATATTGTTTCAACAATCAAACCATTGTTAGAAAATTCATCAGAAAGAGTTACTGCATATAAAACACGCAATATTTATGAATTGAATTCCGGTGCACCGCTGAAAATTAATTTCGTAATAAATAATAAAGTGAAACCGAATATATTGTTTCAACAATCAAAGCATTGTTAGAAAATTCATCAGAAAGAGTTACCGCATATAAAACACGCAATATTTATGAATTGAATTCCGGTGCAAGGCTGAAAATTAATTTCTTAATAAATAATAAAGCGAACCCGAATATATTGTTTCAACAATTAAGCATTGTTAGAAAATTCATCAGAAAGAGTTACCGCATATAAAACTCGCAATATTTATGAATTGAACTCCGGTGCACCGCTGAAAATTAATTTCGTAATAAATAATAAAGCGAAACCGAATATATTGTTTCAAGAATCAAAGCATTGTTAGAAAATTCATCAGAAAGAGTTACCGCATATAAAACACGCAATATTTATGAATTGAATTCCGGTGCTGGGCTGAAAATTAATTTCGTAATAAATAATAAAGCGAAACCGAATATATTGTTTCAAGAATCAAAGCATTGTTAGAAAATTCATCAGAAAGAGTTACCGCATATAAAACACGCAATATTTATGAATTGAATTCCGGTGCAGGGCTGAAAATTAATTTCTTAATAAATAATAAAGCGAAACCGAATATATTGTTTCAACAATCGAAGCATTGTTAGAAAATTCATCAGAAAGAGTTACCGCATATAAAACACGCAATATTTATGAATTGAATTCCGGTGCACCGCTGAAAATTAATTTCTTAATAAATAATAAAGCGAAACAGAATATATTGTTTCAACAATCAAAGTATTGTTAAAAATTCATCAGAAAGAGTTACTGCATATAAAACAAGCTATATTTATGAATTGAATTCCGGTGCAGGGCTGAAAATTAATTTCTTAATAAATAATAAAGCGAAACCGAATATATTGTTTCAACAATCAAAGCATTGTTAGAAAATTCATCAGAAAGAGTTACCGCATATAAAACACGCAGTATTTATGAATTGAATTCCGGTGCACCGCTGAAAATTAATTTCTTAAAAAATAATAAAGCGAAACCAAATATATTGTTTCAACAATCAAAGCATTGTTAGAAAATTCATCAGAAAGAGTTACCGCATATAAAACACGCAACATTTATGAATTGAATTCCGTTGCAAGGCTTAAAATTAATTTCTTAATAAATAATAAAGCGAAACCGAATATATTGTTTCAACAATCAAACCATTGTTAGAAAATTCATCAGAAAGAGTTACTGCATATAAAACACGCAATATTTATGAATTGAATTCCGGTGCACCGCTGAAAATTAATTTCGTAATAAATAATAAAGTGAAACCGAATATATTGTTTCAACAATCAAAGCATTGTTAGAAAATTCATCAGAAAGAGTTACCGCATATAAAACACGCAATATTTATGAATTGAATTCCGGTGCAAGGCTGAAAATTAATTTCTTAATAAATAATAAAGCGAACCCGAATATATTGTTTCAACAATTAAGCATTGTTAGAAAATTCATCAGAAAGAGTTACCGCATATAAAACTCGCAATATTTATGAATTGAATTCCGGTGCACCGCTGAAAATTAATTACGTAATAAATAATAAAGCGAAACCGAATATATTGTTTCAAGAATCAAAGCATTGTTAGAAAATTCATCAGAAAGAGTTACCGCATATAAAACACGCAATATTTATGAATTGAATTCCGGTGCTGGGCTGAAAATTAATTTCGTAATAAATAATAAAGCGAAACCGAATATATTGTTTCAAGAATCAAAGCATTGTTAGAAAATTCATCAGAAAGAGTTACCGCATATAAAACACGCAATATTTATGAATTGAATTCCGGTGCAGGGCTGAAAATTAATTTCTTAATAAATAATAAAGCGAACCCGAATATATTGTTTCAACAATCAAAGCATTGTTAGAAAATTCATCAGAAAGAGTTACCGCATATAAAACACGCAATATTTATGAATTGAATTCCGGTGCACCGCTGAAAATTAATTTCGTAATAAATTATAAAGCGAAACCGAATATATTGTTTCAAGAAGCAAAGCATTGTTAGAAAATTCATCAGAAAGTGTTACCGCATATAAAACACGCAATATTTATGAATTGAATTCCGGTGCTGGGCTGAAAATTAATTTCTTAATAAATAATAAAGCGAAACCGAATATATTGTTTCAACAATCAAAGCATTGTTAGAAAATTCATCAGAAAGAGTTACCGCATATAAAACACGCAATATTTATGAATTGAATTCCGGTGCAGGGCTGAAAATTAATTTCTTAATAAATAATAAAGTGAAACCGAATATATTGTTTCAACAATCAAAGCATTGTTAGAAAATTCATCAGAAAGAGTTACCGCATATAAAACACGCAATATTTATGAATTGAATTCCGGTGCAGGGCTGAAAATTAATTTCTTAATAAATAATAAAGCGAAACCGAATATATTGTTTCAACAATCGAAGCATTGTTAGAAAATTCATCAGAAAGAGTTACCGCATATAAAACACGCAATATTTATGAATTGAATTCCGGTGCACCGCTGAAAATTAATTTCTTAATAAATAATAAAGCGAAACCGAATATATTGTTTCAACAATCGAGGCATTGTTAGAAAATTCATCAGAAAGAGTTACCGCATATAAAACACGCAATATTTATGAATTGAATTCCGGTGCACCGCTGAAAATTAATTTCTTAATATATAATAAAGCGAAACCGAATATATTGTTTCAACAATCAAAGTATTGTTAGAAAATTCATCAGAAAGAATTACCGCATATAAAACAAGCAATAATTATGAATTGAATTACGGTGCAGGGCTGAAAATTAATTTCTCAATAAATAATAAAGCGAAACCGAATATATTGTTTCAACAATCAAAGCATTGTTAGAAAATTCATCAGAAAGAGTTACCGCATATAAAACACGCAATATTTATGAATTGAATTCCGGTGCAGGGCTGAAAATTAATTTCTTAATAAATAATAAAGCGAAACCGAATATATTGTTTCAACAATCAAAGCATTGTTAGAAAATTCATCAGAAAGAGTTACCGCATATAAAACACGCAATATTTATGAATTGAATTCCGGTGCACCGCTGAAAATTAATTTCTTAAAAAATAATAAAGCGAAACCAAATATATTGTTTCAACAATCAAAGCATTGTTAGAAAATTCATCAGAAAGAGTTACCGCATATAAAACACGCAATATTTATGAATTGAATTCCGGTGCAGGGCTGAAAATTAATTTCTTAATAAAAGATAAAGCGAAACCGAATATATTGCTTCAACAATCAAAGCATTGTTAGAAAATTCATCAGAAAGAGTTACCGCATATAAAACACGCAATATTTATGAATTGAATTCCGGTGCACCGCTGAAAATTAATTTCTTAATAAATAATAAAGCGAAACAGAATATATTGTTTCAACAATCAAAGTATTGTTAAAAATTCATCAGAAAGAGTTACTGCATATAAAACAAGCTATATTTATGAATTGAATTCCGGTGCAGGGCTGAAAATTAATTTCTTAATAAATAATAAAGCGAAACCGAATATATTGTTTCAACAATCAAAGCATTGTTAGAAAATTCATCAGAAAGAGTTACCGCATATAAAACACGCAATATTTATGAATTGAATTCCGGTGCAGGGCTGAAAATTAATTTCTTAATAAATAATAAAGCGAACCCGAATATATTGTTTCAACAATCAAAGCATTGTTAGAAAATTCATCAGAAAGAGTTACCGCATATAAAACACGCAATATTTATGAATTGAATTCCGGTGCACCGCTGAAAATTAATTTCGTAATAAATTATAAAGCGAAACCGAATATATTGTTTCAAGAATCAAAGCATTGTTAGAAAATTCATCAGAAAGAGTTACCGCATATAAAACACGCAATATTTATGAATTGAATTCCGGTGCTGGGCTGAAAATTAATTTCTTAATAAATAATAAAGCGAAACCGAATATATTGTTTCAACAATCAAAGCATTGTTAGAAAATTCATCAGAAAGAGTTACCGCATATAAAACACGCAATATTTATGAATTGAATTCCGGTGCAGGGCTGAAAATTAATTTCTTAATAAATAATAAAGCGAAACCGAATATATTGTTTCAACAATCAAAGCATTGTTAGAAAATTCATCAGAAAGAGTTACCGCATATAAAACACGCAATATTTATGAATTGAATTCCGGTGCAAGGCTGAAAATTAATTTCTTAATAAATAATAAAGCGAACCCGAATATATTGTTTCAACAATTAAGCATTGTTAGAAAATTCATCAGAAAGAGTTACCGCATATAAAACACGCAATATTTATGAATTGAATTCCGGTGCACCGCTGAAAATTAATTTCGTAATAAATAATAAAGCGAAACCGAATATATTGTTTCAAGAATCAAAGCATTGTTAGAAAATTCATCAGAAAGAGTTACCGCATATAAAACACGCAATATTTATGAATTGAATTCCGGTGCTGGGCTGAAAATTAATTTCTTAATAAAGAATAAAGCGAAACCGAATATATTGTTTCAACAATCAAAGCATTGTTAGAAAATTCATCAGAAAGAGTTACCGCATATAAAACACGCAATATTTATGAATTGAATTCCGGTGCAGGGCTGAAAATTAATTTCTTAATAAATAATAAAGTGAAACCGAATATATTGTTTCAACAATCAAAGCATTGTTAGAAAATTCATCAGAAAGAGTTACCGCATATAAAACACGCAATATTTATGAATTAAATTCCGGTGCAGTGCTGAAAATTACTTTCTTAATAAATAATAAAGCGAAACCGAATATATTGTTTCAACAATCGAAGCATTGTTAGAAAATTCATCAGAAAGAGTTACCGCATATAAAACACGCAATATTTATGAATTGAATTCCGGTGCACCGCTGAAAATTAATTTCTTAATAAATAATAAAGCGAAACCGAATATATTGTATCAACAATCAAAGCATTGTTAGAAAATTCATCAGAAAGAGTTACCGCATATAAAACACGCAATATTTATGAATTGAATTCCGGTGCAGGGCTGAAAATTAATTTCTTAATAAAAGATAAAGCGAAACCGAATATATTGCTTCAACAATCAAAGCATTGTTAGAAAATTCATCAGAAAGAGTTACCGCATATAAAACACGCAATATTTATGAATTGAATTCCGGTGCACCGCTGAAAATTAATTTCTTAATAAATAATAAAGCGAAACAGAATATATTGTTTCAACAATCAAAGTATTGTTAAAAATTCATCAGAAAGAGTTACTGCATATAAAACAAGCTATATTTATGAATTGAATTCCGGTGCAGGGCTGAAAATTAATTTCTTAATAAATAATAAAGTGAAACCGAATATATTGTTTCAACAATCAAAGCATTGTTAGAAAATTCATCAGAAAGAGTTACCGCATATAAAACACGCAATATTTATGAATTGAATTCCGGTGCAGGGCTGAAAATTAATTTCTTAATAAATAATAAAGCGAACCCGAATATATTGTTTCAACAATCAAAGCATTGTTAGAAAATTCATCAGAAAGAGTTACCGCATATAAAACACGCAATATTTATGAATTGAATTCCGGTGCACCGCTGAAAATTAATTTCGTAATAAATTATAAAGCGAAACCGAATATATTGTTTCAAGAAGCAAAGCATTGTTAGAAAATTCATCAGAAAGTGTTACCGCATATAAAACACGCAATATTTATGATTTGAATTCCGGTGCTGGGCTGAAAATTAATTTCTTAATAAATAATAAAGTGAAACCGAATATATTGTTTCAACAATCAAAGCATTGTTAGAAAATTCATCAGAAAGAGTTACCGCATATAAAACACGCAATATTTATGAATTAAATTCCGGTGCAGTGCTGAAAATTACTTTCTTAATAAATAATAAAGCGAAACCGAATATATTGTTTCAACAATCGAAGCATTGTTAGAAAATTCATCAGAAAGAGTTACCGCATATAAAACACGCAATATTTATGAATTGAATTCCGGTGCACCGCTGAAAATTAATTTCTTAATAAATAATAAAGCGAAACCGAATATATTGTATCAACAATCAAAGCATTGTTAGAAAATTCATCAGAAAGAGTTACCGCATATAAAACACGCAATATTTATGAATTGAATTCCGGTGCAGGGCTGAAAATTAATTTCTTAATAAAAGATAAAGCGAAACCGAATATATTGCTTCAACAATCAAAGCATTGTTAGAAAATTCATCAGAAAGAGTTACCGCATATAAAACACGCAATATTTATGAATTGAATTCCGGTGCACCGCTGAAAATTAATTTCTTAATAAATAATAAAGCGAAACAGAATATATTGTTTCAACAATCAAAGTATTGTTAAAAATTCATCAGAAAGAGTTACTGCATATAAAACAAGCTATATTTATGATTTGAATTCCGGTGCAGGGCTGAAAATTAATTTCTTAATAAATAATAAAGTGAAACCGAATATATTGTTTCAACAATCAAAGCATTGTTAGAAAATTCATCAGAAAGAGTTACCGCATATAAAACACGCAATATTTATGAATTGAATTCCGGTGCAGGGCTGAAAATTAATTTCTTAATAAATAATAAAGCGAACCCGAATATATTGTTTCAACAATCAAAGCATTGTTAGAAAATTCATCAGAAAGAGTTACCGCATATAAAACACGCAATATTTATGAATTGAATTCCGGTGCACCGCTGAAAATTAATTTCGTAATAAATTATAAAGCGAAACCGAATATATTGTTTCAAGAAGCAAAGCATTGTTAGAAAATTCATCAGAAAGTGTTACCGCATATAAAACACGCAATATTTATGAATTGAATTCCGGTGCACCGCTGAAAATTAATTTCTTAATAAATAATAAAGCGAACCCGAATATATTGTTTCAACAATTAAGCATTGTTAGAAAATTCATCAGAAAGAGTTACCGCATATAAAACACGCAATATTTATGAATTGAATTCCGGTGCACCGCTGAAAATTAATTTCGTAATAAATAATAAAGCGAAACCGAATATATTGTTTCAAGAATCAAAGCATTGTTAGAAAATTCATCAGAAAGAGTTACCGCATATAAAACACGCAATATTTATGAATTGAATTCCGGTGCTGGGCTGAAAATTAATTTCTTAATAAAGAATAAAGCGAAACCGAATATATTGTTTCAACAATCAAAGCATTGTTAGAAAATTCATCAGAAAGAGTTACCGCATATAAAACACGCAATATTTATGAATTGAATTCCGGTGCAGGGCTGAAAATTAATTTCTTAATAAATAATAAAGTGAAACCGAATATATTGTTTCAACAATCAAAGCATTGTTAGAAAATTCATCAGAAAGAGTTACCGCATATAAAACACGCAATATTTATGAATTAAATTCCGGTGCAGTGCTGAAAATTACTTTCTTAATAAATAATAAAGCGAAACCGAATATATTGTTTCAACAATCGAAGCATTGTTAGAAAATTCATCAGAAAGAGTTACCGCATATAAAACACGCAATATTTATGAATTGAATTCCGGTGCACCGCTGAAAATTAATTTCTTAATAAATAATAAAGCGAAACCGAATATATTGTATCAACAATCAAAGCATTGTTAGAAAATTCATCAGAAAGAGTTACCGCATATAAAACACGCAATATTTATGAATTGAATTCCGGTGCAGGGCTGAAAATTAATTTCTTAATAAAAGATAAAGCGAAACCGAATATATTGCTTCAACAATCAAAGCATTGTTAGAAAATTCATCAGAAAGAGTTACCGCATATAAAACACGCAATATTTATGAATTGAATTCCGGTGCACCGCTGAAAATTAATTTCTTAATAAATAATAAAGCGAAACAGAATATATTGTTTCAACAATCAAAGTATTGTTAAAAATTCATCAGAAAGAGTTACTGCATATAAAACAAGCTATATTTATGAATTGAATTCCGGTGCAGGGCTGAAAATTAATTTCTTAATAAATAATAAAGTGAAACCGAATATATTGTTTCAACAATCAAAGCATTGTTAGAAAATTCATCAGAAAGAGTTACCGCATATAAAACACGCAATATTTATGAATTGAATTCCGGTGCAGGGCTGAAAATTAATTTCTTAATAAATAATAAAGCGAACCCGAATATATTGTTTCAACAATCAAAGCATTGTTAGAAAATTCATCAGAAAGAGTTACCGCATATAAAACACGCAATATTTATGAATTGAATTCCGGTGCACCGCTGAAAATTAATTTCGTAATAAATTATAAAGCGAAACCGAATATATTGTTTCAAGAAGCAAAGCATTGTTAGAAAATTCATCAGAAAGTGTTACCGCATATAAAACACGCAATATTTATGATTTGAATTCCGGTGCTGGGCTGAAAATTAATTTCTTAATAAATAATAAAGTGAAACCGAATATATTGTTTCAACAATCAAAGCATTGTTAGAAAATTCATCAGAAAGAGTTACCGCATATAAAACACGCAATATTTATGAATTAAATTCCGGTGCAGTGCTGAAAATTACTTTCTTAATAAATAATAAAGCGAAACCGAATATATTGTTTCAACAATCGAAGCATTGTTAGAAAATTCATCAGAAAGAGTTACCGCATATAAAACACGCAATATTTATGAATTGAATTCCGGTGCACCGCTGAAAATTAATTTCTTAATAAATAATAAAGCGAAACCGAATATATTGTATCAACAATCAAAGCATTGTTAGAAAATTCATCAGAAAGAGTTACCGCATATAAAACACGCAATATTTATGAATTGAATTCCGGTGCAGGGCTGAAAATTAATTTCTTAATAAAAGATAAAGCGAAACCGAATATATTGCTTCAACAATCAAAGCATTGTTAGAAAATTCATCAGAAAGAGTTACCGCATATAAAACACGCAATATTTATGAATTGAATTCCGGTGCACCGCTGAAAATTAATTTCTTAATAAATAATAAAGCGAAACAGAATATATTGTTTCAACAATCAAAGTATTGTTAAAAATTCATCAGAAAGAGTTACTGCATATAAAACAAGCTATATTTATGATTTGAATTCCGGTGCAGGGCTGAAAATTAATTTCTTAATAAATAATAAAGTGAAACCGAATATATTGTTTCAACAATCAAAGCATTGTTAGAAAATTCATCAGAAAGAGTTACCGCATATAAAACACGCAATATTTATGAATTGAATTCCGGTGCAGGGCTGAAAATTAATTTCTTAATAAATAATAAAGCGAACCCGAATATATTGTTTCAACAATCAAAGCATTGTTAGAAAATTCATCAGAAAGAGTTACCGCATATAAAACACGCAATATTTATGAATTGAATTCCGGTGCACCGCTGAAAATTAATTTCGTAATAAATTATAAAGCGAAACCGAATATATTGTTTCAAGAAGCAAAGCATTGTTAGAAAATTCATCAGAAAGTGTTACCGCATATAAAACACGCAATATTTATGATTTGAATTCCGGTGCTGGGCTGAAAATTAATTTCTTAATAAATAATAAAGCGAAACCGAATATATTGTTTCAACAATCAAAGCATTGTTAGAAAATTCATCAGAAAGAGTTACCGCATATAAAACACGCAATATTTATGAATTGAATTCCGGTGCAGGGCTGAAAATTAATTTCTTAATAAATAATAAAGTGAAACCGAATATATTGTTTCAACAATCAAAGCATTGTTAGAAAATTCATCAGAAAGAGTTACCGCATATAAAACACGCAATATTTATGAATTGAATTCCGGTGCAGGGCTGAAAATTAATTTCTTAATAAATAATAAAGCGAAACCGAATATATTGTTTCAACAATCGAAGCATTGTTAGAAAATTCATCAGAAAGAGTTACCGCATATAAAACACGCAATATTTATGAATTGAATTCCGGTGCACCGCTGAAAATTAATTTCTTAATAAATAATAAAGCGAAACCGAATATATTGTTTCAACAATCGAGGCATTGTTAGAAAATTCATCAGAAAGAGTTACCGCATATAAAACACGCAATATTTATGAATTGAATTCCGGTGCACCGCTGAAAATTAATTTCTTAATAAATAATAAAGCGAAACCGAATATATTGTTTCAACAATCAAAGTATTGTTAGAAAATTCATCAGAAAGAATTACCGCATATAAAACAAGCAATAATTATGAATTGAATTACGGTGCAGGGCTGAAAATTAATTTCTCAATAAATAATAAAGCGAAACCGAATATATTGTTTCAACAATCAAAGCATTGTTAGAAAATTCATCAGAAAGAGTTACCGCATATAAAACACGCAATATTTATGAATTGAATTCCGGTGCAGGGCTGAAAATTAATTTCTTAATAAATAATAAAGCGAAACCGAATATATTGTTTCAACAATCAAAGCATTGTTAGAAAATTCATCAGAAAGATTTACCGCATATAAAACACGCAATATTTATGAATTGAATTCCGGTGCACCGCTGAAAATTAATTTCTTAAAAAATAATAAAGCGAAACCAAATATATTGTTTCAACAATCAAAGCATTGTTAGAAAATTCATCAGAAAGAGTTACCGCATATAAAACACGCAATATTTATTAATTGAATTCCGGTGCACCGCTGAAAATTAATTTCTTAAAAAATAATAAAGCGAAACCAAATATATTGTTTCAACAATCAAAGCATTGTTAGAAAATTCATCAGAAAGAGTTACCGCATATAAAACACGCAACATTTATGAATTGAATTCCGTTGCAAGGCTTAAAATTAATTTCTTAATAAATAATAAAGCGAAACCGAATATATTGTTTCAACAATCAAACCATTGTTAGAAAATTCATCAGAAAGAGTTACTGCATATAAAACACGCAATATTTATGAATTGAATTCCGGTGCACCGCTGAAAATTAATTTCGTAATAAATAATAAAGTGAAACCGAATATATTGTTTCAACAATCAAACCATTGTTAGAAAATTCAGTAAAAAGAAATACTTAATATAAAACTCGCAATATTTATGAATTAAATTCCGGTGCAGTTCTTAAAATTAATATCTTAATAAATAATAAAGTGAAATCGAATATATTGTTTCAACAATCAAACCATTGTTAGAAAATTCAGGTAAAATAGATACCGAATATAAAATTTGCAATACTTATGAATTAAATTCCGGTGCAGATCTTAAAATTAATATCTTAATAAATAATAAAGTAAAATCGAATATATTGTTTCATCAATCAAGCCATTGTTAGAAAATTCAGATAAAAGAGATACCGAATATAAAATACGCAATATTTACGAATTAAATTCCGGTGCAGGTTTTAAAATTAATTTCTTAATATATAATAAAGCGAAACCGAATATATTGTTTCAACAATCGAAGCATTGTTAGAAAATTCATCAGAAAGAGTTACCGCATATAAAACACGCAATATTTATGAATTAAATTCCGGTGCAGTTCTTTAAATTAATAACTTAATAAATAATAAAGTGAAATCGAATATATTGTTTCAACAATCAAAGCATTGTTAGAAAATTCAGGTAAAAGAGATACCCAATATAAAACACGCAATATTTATGAATTAAATTCCGGTGCACGGCTGAAAATTAGTTTCTTAAAAAATAATAAAGTGAAACCGATTATATTGTTTCAACAATCAAACCTTTGTTAGAAAATTCAGGTAAAATAGATACCGAATATAAAATTCGCAATACTTATGAATTAAATTCCGGTGCAGATCTTAAAATTAATATCTTAATAAATAATAAAGTAAAATCGAATATATTGTTTCACCAATCAAACCATTGTTAGAAACTTCAGATAAAAGAGATACCGAATATAAAATATGCAATATTTACGAATTAAATTCCGGTGCAGGGCTGAAAATTACTTTCTTAATAAATAATAAAGCGAAACCGAATATATTGTTTCAACAATCGAAGCATTGTTAGAAAATTCATCAGAAAGAGTTACCGCATATAAAACACGCAATATTTATGAATTGAATTCCGGTGCAGGGCTGAAAGTTAATTTCTTAATAAATGATAAAGCGAAACCGAATATATTGCTTCAACAATCAAAGCATTGTTAGAAAATTCATCAGAAAGAGTTACCGCATATAAAACACGCAATATTTATGAATTGAATTCCGGTGCAGGGCTGAAAATTAATTTCTTAATAAATAATAAAGCGAAACCGAATATATTGTTTCAACAATCAAAGCATTGTTAGAAAATTCATCAGAAAGAGTTACCGCATATAAAACACGCAAAATTTATGAATTGAATTCCGGTGCACCGCTGAAAATTAATTTCTTAATAAATAATAAAGCGAAACCGAATATATTGTTTCAACAATCAAAGCATTGTTAGAAAATTCAGGTAAAAGAGATACCCAATATAAAACACGCAATATTTATGAATTAAATCCCGGTGCAGTTCTTAAAATTAATATCTTAATAAATAATAAAGTGAAATCGAATATATTGTTTCAACAATCAAAGCATTGTTAGAAAATTCAGGTAAAAGAGATACCCAATATAAAACACGCAATATTTATGAATTAAATTCCGGTGCACGGCTGAAAATTAGTTTCTTAAAAAATAATAAAGTGAAACCGATTATATTGTTTCAACAATCAAAGCATTGTTAGAAAATTCAGGTAAAATAGATACCAAATATAAAATTCGCAATACTTATGAATTAAATTCCGGTGCAGATCTTAAAATTAATATCTTAATAAATAATAAAGTAAAATCGAATATATTGTTTCATCAATCAAACCATTGTTAGAAAATTCAGATAAAAGAGATACCGAATATAAAATACGCAATATTTACGAATTAAATTCCGGTGCAGGTTTTAAAATTAATTTCTTAATATATAATAAAGCGAAACCGAATATATTGTTTCAACAATCAAAGCATTGTTAGAAAATTCATCAGAAAGAGTTACCGCATATAAAACACGCAATATTTATGAATTGAATTCCGGTGCAGGGCTGAAAATTAATTTCTTATTAAATAATAAAGCGAAACCGAATATATTGTTTCAACAAACAAAGCATTGTTAGAAAATTCATCAGAAAGAGTTACCGCATATAAAACACGCAATATTTATGAATTGAATTCCGGTGCAGGGCTGAAAATTAATTTCTTAATAAATAATAAAGTGAAATCGAATATATTGTTTCAACAATCAAAGCATTGTTAGAAAATTCAGGTAAAAGAGATACCCAATATAAAACACGCAATATTTATGAATTAAATTCCGGTGTACGGCTGAAAATTAGTTTCTTAAAAAATGATAAAGTATAAATCGAATATATTGTTTCATCAATCAAACCATTGTTAGAAAATTCAGATAAAAGAGATACCGAATATAAAATACGCAATATTTACGAATTAAATTCCGGTGCAGGTTTTAAAAGTAATTTCTTAATATATAATAAAGCGAAACCGAATATATTGTTTGAACAATTAAAGCACTGTTAGAAAATTCATCAGAAAGTGTTACCGCATATAAAACACGCAATATTTATGAACTGAATTCCGGTGCACCGCTGAAAATTAATTTCTTAATAAATAATAAAGCGAAACCGAATATATTGTATCAGCAATCAAAGCATTGTTAGAAAATTCATCAGAAAGAGTTACCGCATATAAAACACGCAATATTTATGAATTGAATTCCGGTGCAGGGCTGAAAATTAATTTCTTAATAAAAGATAAAGCGAAACCGAATATATTGCTTCAACAATCAAAGCATTGTTAGAAAATTCATCAGAAAGAGTTACCGCATATAAAACACGCAATATTTATGAATTGAATTCCGGTGCACCGCTGAAAATTAATTTCTTAATAAATAATAAAGCGAAACAGAATATATTGTTTCAATAGTCAAAGTATTGTTAAAAATTCATCAGAAAGAGTTACTGCATATAAAACAAGCTATATTTATGAATTGAATTCCGGTGCAGGGCTGAAAATTGATTTCTTAATAAATAATAAAGCGAAACCGAATATATTGTTTCAACAATCAAAGCATTGTTAGAAAATTCATCAGAAAGAGTTACCGCATATAAAACACGCAATATTTATGAATTGAATTCTGGTGCACAGCTGAAAATTAATTTCGTAATAAATAATAAAGCGAAACCGAATATATTGTTTCAACAATCAAAGCATTGTTAGAAAATTCATCAGAAAGAGTTACCGCATATAAAACACGCAATATTTATGAATTGAATTCCGGTGCAGGGCTGAAAATTAATTTCTTATTAAATAATAAAGCGAAACCGAATATATTGTTTCAACAAACAAAGCATTGTTAGAAAATTCATCAGAAAGAGTTACCGCATATAAAACACGCAATATTTATGAATTGAATTCCGGTGCAGGGCTAAAAATTAATTTCTTATTAAATAATAAAGCGAAACCGAATATATTGTTTCAACAATCTAAGCATTGCTAGAAAATTCATCAGAAAGAGTTACCGCATATAAAACACGCAATATATATGAATTGAATTCCGGTGCACCGCTGAAAATTAATTTCTTAATAAATAATAAAGCGAAACCGAATATATTGTATCAACAATCAAAGCATTGTTAGAAAATTCATCAGAAAGAGTTACCGCATATAAAACACGCAATATTTATGAATTGAATTCCGGTGCAGGGCTGAAAATTAATTTCTTAATAAATGATAAAGCGAAACCGAATATATTGCTTCAACAATCAAAGCATTGTTAGAAAATTCATCAGAAAGAGTTACCGCATATAAAACACGCAATATTTATGAAATGAATTCCGGTGCACCGCTAAAAATTAATTTCTTAATAAATAATAAAGCGAAACAGAATATATTGTTTCAACAATCAAAGTATTGTTAGAAAATTCATCAGAAAGAGTTACCGCATATAAAACACGCAATATTTATGAATTGAATTCCGGTGCAGGGCTGAAAATTAATTTCTTAATAAATAATAAAGCGAAACCGAATATATTGTTTCAACAATCAAAGCATTGTTAGAAAATTCATCAGAAAGAGTTACCGCATATAAAACACGCAATATTTATGAATTGATTTCCGGTGCTGGGCTGAAAATTAATTTCTTAATAAATAATAAAGCGAATCCGAATATATTGTTTCAACAATCAAAGCATTGTTAGAAAATTCATCAGAAAGAGTTACCGCATATAAAACACGCAATATTTATTAATTGAATTCCGGTGCACCGCTGAAAATTAATTTCTTAATAAATTATAAAGCGAAACCATATATATTGTTTCAACAATCAAAGCATTGTTAGAAAATTCATCAGAAAGAGTTACCGCATATAAAACACGCAATATTTATGAATTGAATTCCGGTGCAAGGCTGAAAATTAATTTCTTAATAAATAATAAAGCGAAACCGAATATATTGTTTCAACAATCAAACCATTGTTAGAAAATTCCTCAGAAAGAGTTACTGCATATAAAACACGCAATATTTATGAATTGAATTCCGGTGCACCGCTGAAAATTAATTTCGTAATAAATAATAAAGTGAAACCGAATATATTGTTTCAACAATCAAACCATTGTTAGAAAATTCAGTAAAAAGAAATACTGAATATAAAACTCGCAATATTTATGAATTAAATTCCGGTGCAGTTCTTAAAATTAATATCTTAATAAATAATAAAGTGAAATCGAAAATATTGTTTCAACAATCAAAGCATTGTTAGAAAATTCAGGTAAAACAGATACCCAATATAAAACACGCAATATTTATGAATTAAATTCCGGTGTACGGCTGAAAATTAGTTTCTTAAAAAATGATAAAGTAAAATCGAATATATTGTTTCATCAATCAAACCATTGTTAGAAAATTCAGATAAAAGAGATACCGAATATAAAATACGCAATATTTACGAATTAAATTCCGGTGCAGGTTTTAAAAGTAATTTCTTAATATATAATAAAGCGAAACCGAATATATTGTTTCAACAATTAAAGCACTGTTAGAAAATTCATCAGAAAGTGTTACCGCATATAAAACACGCAATATTTATGAATTGAATTCCGGTGCACCGCTGAAAATTAATTTCTTAATAAATAATAAAGCGAAACCGAATATATTGTATCAGCAATCAAAGCATTGTTAGAAAATTCATCAGAAAGAGTTACCGCATATAAAACACGCAATATTTATGAATTGAATTCCGGTGCAGGGCTGAAAATTAATTTCTTAATAAATAATAAAGCGAAACCGAATATATTGTTTCAACAATCGAACCATTGTTAGAAAATTCATCAGAAAGAGTTACCGCATATAAAACACGCAATATTTATGAATTGAATTCTGGTGCACAGCTGAAAATTAATTTCGTAATAAATAATAAAGCGAAACCGAATATATTGTTTCAACAATCAAAGCATTGTTAGAAAATTCATCAGAAAGAGTTACCGCATATAAAACACGCAATATTTATGAATTGAATTCCGGTGCAGGGCTGAAAATTAATTTCTTATTAAATAATAAAGCGAAACCGAATATATTGTTTCAACAAACAAAGCATTGTTAGAAAATTCATCAGAAAGAGTTACCGCATATAAAACACGCAATATTTATGAATTGAATTCCGGTGCAGTGCTAAAAATTAATTTCTTAATAAATAATAAAGCGAAACCGAATATATTGTTTCAACAATCTAAGCATTGCTAGAAAATTCATCAGAAAGAGTTACCGCATATAAAACACGCAATATATATGAATTGAATTCCGGTGCACTGCTGAAAATTAATTTCTTAATAAATAATAAAGCGAAACCGAATATATTGTATCAACAATCAAAGCATTGTTAGAAAATTCATCAGAAAGAGTTACCGCATATAAAACACGCAATATTTATGAATTGAATTCCGGTGCAGGGCTGAAAATTAATTTCTTAATAAATAATAAAGTGAAATCGAATATATTGTTTCAACAATCAAAGCATTGTTAGAAAATTCAGGTAAAAGAGATACCCAATATAAAACACGCAATATTTATGAATTAAATTCCGGTGTACGGCTGAAAATTAGTTTCTTAAAAAATGATAAAGTAAAATCGAATATATTGTTTCATCAATCAAACCATTGTTAGAAAATTCAGATAAAAGAGATACCGAATATAAAATACGCAATATTTACGAATTAAATTCCGGTGCAGGTTTTAAAAGTAATTTCTTAATATATAATAAAGCGAAACCGAATATATTGTTTCAACAATTAAAGCACTGTTAGAAAATTCATCAGAAAGTGTTACCGCATATAAAACACGCAATATTTATGAACTGAATTCCGGTGCACCGCTGAAAATTAATTTCTTAATAAATAATAAAGCGAAACCGAATATATTGCTTCAACAATCAAAGCATTGTTAGAAAATTCATCAGAAAGAGTTACCGCATATAAAACACGCAATATTTATGAATTGAATTCCGGTGCACCGCTGAAAATTAATTTCTTAATAAATAATAAAGCGAAACAGAATATATTGTTTCAATAGTCAAAGTATTGTTAAAAATTCATCAGAAAGAGTTACTGCATATAAAACAAGCTATATTTATGAATTGAATTCCGGTGCAGGGCTGAAAATTGATTTCTTAATAAATAATAAAGCGAAACCGAATATATTGTTTCAACAATCAAAGCATTGTTAGAAAATTCATCAGAAAGAGTTACCGCATATAAAACACGCAATATTTATGAATTGAATTCTGGTGCACAGCTGAAAATTAATTTCGTAATAAATAATAAAGCGAAACCGAATATATTGTTTCAACAATCAAAGCATTGTTAGAAAATTCATCAGAAAGAGTTACCGCATATAAAACACGCAATATTTATGAATTGAATTCCGGTGCAGGGCTGAAAATTAATTTCTTATTAAATAATAAAGCGAAACCGAATATATTGTTTCAACAAACAAAGCATTGTTAGAAAATTCATCAGAAAGAGTTACCGCATATAAAACACGCAATATTTATGAATTGAATTCCGGTGCAGGGCTAAAAATTAATTTCTTAATAAATAATAAAGCGAAACCGAATATATTGTTTCAACAATCTAAGCATTGCTAGAAAATTCATCAGAAAGAGTTACCGCATATAAAACACGCAATATATATGAATTGAATTCCGGTGCACCGCTGAAAATTAATTTCTTAATAAATAATAAAGCGAAACCGAATATATTGTATCAACAATCAAAGCATTGTTAGAAAATTCATCAGAAAGAGTTACCGCATATAAAACACGCAATATTTATGAATTGAATTCCGGTGCACCGCTGAAAATTAATTTCTTAATAAATAATAAAGCGAAACAGAATATATTGTTTCAACAATCAAAGTATTGTTAAAAATTCATCAGAAAGAGTTACTGCATATAAAACAAGCTATATTTATGAATTGAATTCCGGTGCAGGGCTGAAAATTAATTTCTTAATAAAAGATAAAGCGAAACCGAATATATTGCTTCAACAATCAAAGCATTGTTAGAAAAATTATCAGAAAGAGTTACCGCATATAAAACACGCAATATTTATGAATTGAATTCCGGTGCACCGCTGAAAATTAATTTCTTAATAAATAATAAAGCGAAACAGAATATATTGTTTCAATAGTCAAAGTATTGTTAAAAATTCATCAGAAAGAGTTACTGCATATAAAACAAGCTATATTTATGAATTGAATTCCGGTGCAGGGCTGAAAATTGATTTCTTAATAAATAATAAAGCGAAACCGAATATATTGTTTCAACAATCAAAGCATTGTTAGAAAATTCATCAGAAAGAGTTACCGCATATAAAACACGCAATATTTATGAATTGAATTCTGGTGCACAGCTGAAAATTAATTTCGTAATAAATAATAAAGCGAAACCGAATATATTGTTTCAACAATCAAAGCATTGTTAGAAAATTCATCAGAAAGAGTTACCGCATATAAAACACGCAATATTTATGAATTGAATTCCGGTGCAGGGCTGAAAATTAATTTCTTATTAAATAATAAAGCGAAACCGAATATATTGTTTCAACAAACAAAGCATTGTTAGAAAATTCATCAGAAAGAGTTACCGCATATAAAACACGCAATATTTATGAATTGAATTCCGGTGCAGGGCTAAAAATTAATTTCTTAATAAATAATAAAGCGAAACCGAATATATTGTTTCAACAATCTAAGCATTGCTAGAAAATTCATCAGAAAGAGTTACCGCATATAAAACACGCAATATATATGAATTGAATTCCGGTGCACCGCTGAAAATTAATTTCTTAATAAATAATAAAGCGAAACCGAATATATTGTATCAACAATCAAAGCATTGTTAGAAAATTCATCAGAAAGAGTTACCGCATATAAAACACGCAATATTTATGAATTGAATTCCGGTGCACCGCTGAAAATTAATTTCTTAATAAATAATAATGCGAAACAGAATATATTGTTTCAACAATCAAAGTATTGTTAAAAATTCATCAGAAAGAGTTACTGCATATAAAACAAGCTATATTTATGAATTGAATTCCGGTGCAGGGCTGAAAATTAATTTCTTAATAAATAATAAAGCGAAACCGAATATATTGTTTCAACAATCAAAGCATTGTTAGAAAATTCATCAGAAAGAGTTACCGCATATAAAACACGCAATATTTATGAATTGAATTCCGGTGCACCGCTGAAAATTAATTTCGTAATAAATTATAAAGCGAAACCGAATATATTGTTTCAAGAAGCAAAGCATTGTTAGAAAATTCATCAGAAAGTGTTACCGCATATAAAACACGCAATATTTATGATTTGAATTCCGGTGCTGGGCTGAAAATTAATTTCTTAATAAATAATAAAGCGAAACCGAACATATTGTTTCAACAATCAAAGCATTGTTAGAAAATTCATCAGAAAGAGTTACCGCATATAAAACACGCAATATTTATGAATTGAATTCCGGTGCAGGGCTGAAAATTAATTTCTTAATAAATAATAAAGTGAAACCGAATATATTGTTTCAACAATCAAAGCATTGTTAGAAAATTCATCAGAAAGAGTTACCGCATATAAAACACGCAATATTTATGAATTGAATTCCGGTGCAGGGCTGAAAATTAATTTCTTAATAAATAATAAAGCGAAACCGAATATATTGTTTCAACAATCGAAGCATTGTTAGAAAATTCATCAGAAAGAGTTACCGCATATAAAACACGCAATATTTATGAATTGAATTCCGGTGCACCGCTGAAAATTAATTTCTTAATAAATAATAAAGCGAAACCGAATATATTGTTTCAACAATCGAGGCATTGTTAGAAAATTCATCAGAAAGAGTTACCGCATATAAAACACGCAATATTTATGAATTGAATTCCGGTGCACCGCTGAAAATTAATTTCTTAATAAATAATAAAGCGAAACCGAATATATTGTTTCAACAATCAAAGTATTGTTAGAAAATTCATCAGAAAGAATTACCGCATATAAAACAAGCAATAATTATGAATTGAATTACGGTGCAGGGCTGAAAATTAATTTCTCAATAAATAATAAAGCGAAACCGAATATATTGTTTCAACAATCAAAGCATTGTTAGAAAATTCATCAGAAAGAGTTACCGCATATAAAACACGCAATATTTATGAATTGAATTCCGGTGCACCGCTGAAAATTAATTTCTTAAAAAATAATAAAGCGAAACCAAATATATTGTTTCAACAATCAAAGCATTGTTAGAAAATTCATCAGAAAGAGTTACCGCATATAAAACACGCAATATTTATTAATTGAATTCCGGTGCACCGCTGAAAATTAATTTCTTAAAAAATAATAAAGCGAAACCAAATATATTGTTTCAACAATCAAAGCATTGTTAGAAAATTCATCAGAAAGAGTTACCGCATATAAAACACGCAACATTTATGAATTGAATTCCGTTGCAAGGCTTAAAATTAATTTCTTAATAAATAATAAAGCGAAACCGAATATATTGTTTCAACAATCAAACCATTGTTAGAAAATTCATCAGAAAGAGTTACTGCGTATAAAACACGCAATATTTATGAATTGAATTCCGGTGCACCGCTGAAAATTAATTTCGTAATAAATAATAAAGTGAAACCGAATATATTGTTTCAACAATCAAACCATTGTTAGAAAATTCAGTAAAAAGAAATACTTAATATAAAACTCGCAATATTTATGAATTAAATTCCGGTGCAGTTCTTAAAATTAATATCTTAATAAATAATAAAGTGAAATCGAATATATTGTTTCAACAATCAAAGCATTGTTAGAAAATTCAGGTAAAACAGATACCCAATATAAAACACGCAATATTTATGAATTAAATTCCGGTGTACGGCTGAAAATTAGTTTCTTAAAAAATGATAAAGTAAAATCGAATATATTGTTTCATCAATCAAACCATTGTTAGAAAATTCAGATAAAAGAGATACCGAATATAAAATACGCAATATTTACGAATTAAATTCCGGTGCAGGTTTTAAAAGTAATTTCTTAATATATAATAAAGCGAAACCGAATATATTGTTTCAACAATTAAAGCACTGTTAGAAAATTCATCAGAAAGTGTTACCGCATATAAAACACGCAATATTTATGAATTGAATTCCGGTGCACCGCTGAAAATTAATTTCTTAATAAATAATAAAGCGAAACCGAATATATTGTATCAGCAATCAAAGCATTGTTAGAAAATTCATCAGAAAGAGTTACCGCATATAAAACACGCAATATTTATGAATTGAATTGCGGTGCAGGGCTGAAAATTAATTTCTTAATAAATAATAAAGCGAAACCGAATATATTGTTTCAACAATCGAACCATTGTTAGAAAATTCATCAGAAAGAGTTACCGCATATAAAACACGCAATATTTATGAATTGAATTCTGGTGCACAGCTGAAAATTAATTTCGTAATAAATAATAAAGCGAAACCGAATATATTGTTTCAACAATCAAAGCATTGTTAGAAAATTCATCAGAAAGAGTTACCGCATATAAAACACGCAATATTTATGAATTGAATTCCGGTGCAGGGCTGAAAATTAATTTCTTATTAAATAATAAAGCGAAACCGAATATATTGTTTCAACAAACAAAGCATTGTTAGAAAATTCATCAGAAAGAGTTACCGCATATAAAACACGCAATATTTATGAATTGAATTCCGGTGCAGTGCTAAAAATTAATTTCTTAATAAATAATAAAGCGAAACCGAATATATTGTTTCAACAATCTAAGCATTGCTAGAAAATTCATCAGAAAGAGTTACCGCATATAAAACACGCAATATATATGAATTGAATTCCGGTGCACCGCTGAAAATTAATTTCTTAATAAATAATAAAGCGAAACCGAATATATTGTATCAACAATCAAAGCATTGTTAGAAAATTCATCAGAAAGAGTTACCGCATATAAAACACGCAATATTTATGAATTGAATTCCGGTGCAGGGCTGAAAATTAATTTCTTAATAAATAATAAAGTGAAATCGAATATATTGTTTCAACAATCAAAGCATTGTTAGAAAATTCAGGTAAAAGAGATACCCAATATAAAACACGCAATATTTATGAATTAAATTCCGGTGTACGGCTGAAAATTAGTTTCTTAATAAATAATAAAGCGAAACAGAATATATTGTTTCAATAGTCAAAGTATTGTTAAAAATTCATCAGAAAGAGTTACTGCATATAAAACAAGCTATATTTATGAATTGAATTCCGGTGCAGGGCTGAAAATTGATTTCTTAATAAATAATAAAGCGAAACCGAATATATTGTTTCAACAATCAAAGCATTGTTAGAAAATTCATCAGAAAGAGTTACCGCATATAAAACACGCAATATTTATGAATTGAATTCTGGTGCACAGCTGAAAATTAATTTCGTAATAAATAATAAAGCGAAACCGAATATATTGTTTCAACAATCAAAGCATTGTTAGAAAATTCATCAGAAAGAGTTACCGCATATAAAACACGCAATATTTATGAATTGAATTCCGGTGCAGGGCTGAAAATTAATTTCTTATTAAATAATAAAGCGAAACCGAATATATTGTTTCAACAAACAAAGCATTGTTAGAAAATTCATCAGAAAGAGTTACCGCATATAAAACACGCAATATTTATGAATTGAATTCCGGTGCAGGGCTAAAAATTAATTTCTTAATAAATAATAAAGCGAAACCGAATATATTGTTTCAACAATCTAAGCATTGCTAGAAAATTCATCAGAAAGAGTTACCGCATATAAAACACGCAATATATATGAATTGAATTCCGGTGCACCGCTGAAAATTAATTTCTTAATAAATAATAAAGCGAAACCGAATATATTGTATCAACAATCAAAGCATTGTTAGAAAATTCATCAGAAAGAGTTACCGCATATAAAACACGCAATATTTATGAATTGAATTCCGGTGCACCGCTGAAAATTAATTTCTTAATAAATAATAATGCGAAACAGAATATATTGTTTCAACAATCAAAGTATTGTTAAAAATTCATCAGAAAGAGTTACTGCATATAAAACAAGCTATATTTATGAATTGAATTCCGGTGCAGGGCTGAAAATTAATTTCTTAATAAATAATAAAGCGAAACCGAATATATTGTTTCAACAATCAAAGCATTGTTAGAAAATTCATCAGAAAGAGTTACCGCATATAAAACACGCAATATTTATGAATTGAATTCCGGTGCACCGCTGAAAATTAATTTCGTAATAAATTATAAAGCGAAACCGAATATATTGTTTCAAGAAGCAAAGCATTGTTAGAAAATTCATCAGAAAGTGTTACCGCATATAAAACACGCAATATTTATGATTTGAATTCCGGTGCTGGGCTGAAAATTAATTTCTTAATAAATAATAAAGCGAAACCGAACATATTGTTTCAACAATCAAAGCATTGTTAGAAAATTCATCAGAAAGAGTTACCGCATATAAAACACGCAATATTTATGAATTGAATTCCGGTGCAGGGCTGAAAATTAATTTCTTAATAAATAATAAAGTGAAACCGAATATATTGTTTCAACAATCAAAGCATTGTTAGAAAATTCATCAGAAAGAGTTACCGCATATAAAACACGCAATATTTATGAATTGAATTCCGGTGCAGGGCTGAAAATTAATTTCTTAATAAATAATAAAGCGAAACCGAATATATTGTTTCAACAATCGAAGCATTGTTAGAAAATTCATCAGAAAGAGTTACCGCATATAAAACACGCAATATTTATGAATTGAATTCCGGTGCACCGCTGAAAATTAATTTCTTAATAAATAATAAAGCGAAACCGAATATATTGTTTCAACAATCGAGGCATTGTTAGAAAATTCATCAGAAAGAGTTACCGCATATAAAACACGCAATATTTATGAATTGAATTCCGGTGCACCGCTGAAAATTAATTTCTTAATAAATAATAAAGCGAAACCGAATATATTGTTTCAACAATCAAAGTATTGTTAGAAAATTCATCAGAAAGAATTACCGCATATAAAACAAGCAATAATTATGAATTGAATTACGGTGCAGGGCTGAAAATTAATTTCTCAATAAATAATAAAGCGAAACCGAATATATTGTTTCAACAATCAAAGCATTGTTAGAAAATTCATCAGAAAGAGTTACCGCATATAAAACACGCAATATTTATGAATTGAATTCCGGTGCACCGCTGAAAATTAATTTCTTAAAAAATAATAAAGCGAAACCAAATATATTGTTTCAACAATCAAAGCATTGTTAGAAAATTCATCAGAAAGAGTTACCGCATATAAAACACGCAATATTTATTAATTGAATTCCGGTGCACCGCTGAAAATTAATTTCTTAAAAAATAATAAAGCGAAACCAAATATATTGTTTCAACAATCAAAGCATTGTTAGAAAATTCATCAGAAAGAGTTACCGCATATAAAACACGCAACATTTATGAATTGAATTCCGTTGCAAGGCTTAAAATTAATTTCTTAATAAATAATAAAGCGAAACCGAATATATTGTTTCAACAATCAAACCATTGTTAGAAAATTCATCAGAAAGAGTTACTGCGTATAAAACACGCAATATTTATGAATTGAATTCCGGTGCACCGCTGAAAATTAATTTCGTAATAAATAATAAAGTGAAACCGAATATATTGTTTCAACAATCAAACCATTGTTAGAAAATTCAGTAAAAAGAAATACTTAATATAAAACTCGCAATATTTATGAATTAAATTCCGGTGCAGTTCTTAAAATTAATATCTTAATAAATAATAAAGTGAAATCGAATATATTGTTTCAACAATCAAAGCATTGTTAGAAAATTCAGGTAAAACAGATACCCAATATAAAACACGCAATATTTATGAATTAAATTCCGGTGTACGGCTGAAAATTAGTTTCTTAAAAAATGATAAAGTAAAATCGAATATATTGTTTCATCAATCAAACCATTGTTAGAAAATTCAGATAAAAGAGATACCGAATATAAAATACGCAATATTTACGAATTAAATTCCGGTGCAGGTTTTAAAAGTAATTTCTTAATATATAATAAAGCGAAACCGAATATATTGTTTCAACAATCAAAGCATTGTTAGAAAATTCATCAGAAAGAGTTACCGCATATAAAACACGCAATATTTATTAATTGAATTCCGGTGCACCGCTGAAAATTAATTTCTTAAAAAATAATAAAGCGAAACCAAATATATTGTTTCAACAATCAAAGCATTGTTAGAAAATTCATCAGAAAGAGTTACCGCATATAAAACACGCAATATTTATGAATTGAATTCCGGTGCACCGCTGAAAATTAATTTCTTAAAAAATAATAAAGCGAAACCAAATATATTGTTTCAACAATCAAAGCATTGTTAGAAAATTCATCAGAAAGAGTTACCGCATATAAAACACGCAATATTTATTAATTGAATTCCGGTGCACCGCTGAAAATTAATTTCTTAAAAAATAATAAAGCGAAACCAAATATATTGTTTCAACAATCAAAGCATTGTTAGAAAATTCATCAGAAAGAGTTACCGCATATAAAACACGCAATATTTATGAATTGAATTCCGGTGCACCGCTGAAAATTAATTTCTTAATAAATAATAAAGCGAAACCGAATATATTGTATCAGCAATCAAAGCATTGTTAGAAAATTCATCAGAAAGAGTTACCGCATATAAAACACGCAATATTTATGAATTGAATTGCGGTGCAGGGCTGAAAATTAATTTCTTAATAAATAATAAAGCGAAACCGAATATATTGTTTCAACAATCGAACCATTGTTAGAAAATTCATCAGAAAGAGTTACCGCATATAAAACACGCAATATTTATGAATTGAATTCTGGTGCACAGCTGAAAATTAATTTCGTAATAAATAATAAAGCGAAACCGAATATATTGTTTCAACAATCAAAGCATTGTTAGAAAATTCATCAGAAAGAGTTACCGCATATAAAACACGCAATATTTATGAATTGAATTCCGGTGCAGGGCTGAAAATTAATTTCTTATTAAATAATAAAGCGAAACCGAATATATTGTTTCAACAAACAAAGCATTGTTAGAAAATTCATCAGAAAGAGTTACCGCATATAAAACACGCAATATTTATGAATTGAATTCCGGTGCAGTGCTAAAAATTAATTTCTTAATAAATAATAAAGCGAAACCGAATATATTGTTTCAACAATCTAAGCATTGCTAGAAAATTCATCAGAAAGAGTTACCGCATATAAAACACGCAATATATATGAATTGAATTCCGGTGCACCGCTGAAAATTAATTTCTTAATAAATAATAAAGCGAAACCGAATATATTGTATCAACAATCAAAGCATTGTTAGAAAATTCATCAGAAAGAGTTACCGCATATAAAACACGCAATATTTATGAATTGAATTCCGGTGCAGGGCTGAAAATTAATTTCTTAATAAATAATAAAGTGAAATCGAATATATTGTTTCAACAATCAAAGCATTGTTAGAAAATTCAGGTAAAAGAGATACCCAATATAAAACACGCAATATTTATGAATTAAATTCCGGTGTACGGCTGAAAATTAGTTTCTTAAAAAATGATAAAGTAAAATCGAATATATTGTTTCATCAATCAAACCATTGTTAGAAAATTCAGATAAAAGAGATACCGAATATAAAATACGCAATATTTACGAATTAAATTCCGGTGCAGGTTTTAAAAGTAATTTCTTAATATATAATAAAGCGAAACCGAATATATTGTTTCAACAATTAAAGCACTGTTAGAAAATTCATCAGAAAGTGTTACCGCATATAAAACACGCAATATTTATGAACTGAATTCCGGTGCACCGCTGAAAATTAATTTCTTAATAAAAGATAAAGCGAAACCGAATATATTGCTTCAACAATCAAAGCATTGTTAGAAAATTCATCAGAAAGAGTTACCGCATATAAAACACGCAATATTTATGAATTGAATTCCGGTGCACCGCTGAAAATTAATTTCTTAATAAATAATAAAGCGAAACAGAATATATTGTTTCAATAGTCAAAGTATTGTTAAAAATTCATCAGAAAGAGTTACTGCATATAAAACAAGCTATATTTATGAATTGAATTCCGGTGCAGGGCTGAAAATTGATTTCTTAATAAATAATAAAGCGAAACCGAATATATTGTTTCAACAATCAAAGCATTGTTAGAAAATTCATCAGAAAGAGTTACCGCATATAAAACACGCAATATTTATGAATTGAATTCTGGTGCACAGCTGAAAATTAATTTCGTAATAAATAATAAAGCGAAACCGAATATATTGTTTCAACAATCAAAGCATTGTTAGAAAATTCATCAGAAAGAGTTACCGCATATAAAACACGCAATATTTATGAATTGAATTCCGGTGCAGGGCTGAAAATTAATTTCTTATTAAATAATAAAGCGAAACCGAATATATTGTTTCAACAAACAAAGCATTGTTAGAAAATTCATCAGAAAGAGTTACCGCATATAAAACACGCAATATTTATGAATTGAATTCCGGTGCAGGGCTAAAAATTAATTTCTTAATAAATAATAAAGCGAAACCGAATATATTGTTTCAACAATCTAAGCATTGCTAGAAAATTCATCAGAAAGAGTTACCGCATATAAAACACGCAATATATATGAATTGAATTCCGGTGCACCGCTGAAAATTAATTTCTTAATAAATAATAAAGCGAAACCGAATATATTGTATCAACAATCAAAGCATTGTTAGAAAATTCATCAGAAAGAGTTACCGCATATAAAACACGCAATATTTATGAATTGAATTCCGGTGCACCGCTGAAAATTAATTTCTTAATAAATAATAAAGCGAAACAGAATATATTGTTTCAACAATCAAAGTATTGTTAAAAATTCATCAGAAAGAGTTACTGCATATAAAACAAGCTATATTTATGAATTGAATTCCGGTGCAGGGCTGAAAATTAATTTCTTAATAAAAGATAAAGCGAAACCGAATATATTGCTTCAACAATCAAAGCATTGTTAGAAAAATTATCAGAAAGAGTTACCGCATATAAAACACGCAATATTTATGAATTGAATTCCGGTGCACCGCTGAAAATTAATTTCTTAATAAATAATAAAGCGAAACAGAATATATTGTTTCAATAGTCAAAGTATTGTTAAAAATTCATCAGAAAGAGTTACTGCATATAAAACAAGCTATATTTATGAATTGAATTCCGGTGCAGGGCTGAAAATTGATTTCTTAATAAATAATAAAGCGAAACCGAATATATTGTTTCAACAATCAAAGCATTGTTAGAAAATTCATCAGAAAGAGTTACCGCATATAAAACACGCAATATTTATGAATTGAATTCTGGTGCACAGCTGAAAATTAATTTCGTAATAAATAATAAAGCGAAACCGAATATATTGTTTCAACAATCAAAGCATTGTTAGAAAATTCATCAGAAAGAGTTACCGCATATAAAACACGCAATATTTATGAATTGAATTCCGGTGCAGGGCTGAAAATTAATTTCTTATTAAATAATAAAGCGAAACCGAATATATTGTTTCAACAAACAAAGCATTGTTAGAAAATTCATCAGAAAGAGTTACCGCATATAAAACACGCAATATTTATGAATTGAATTCCGGTGCAGGGCTAAAAATTAATTTCTTAATAAATAATAAAGCGAAACCGAATATATTGTTTCAACAATCTAAGCATTGCTAGAAAATTCATCAGAAAGAGTTACCGCATATAAAACACGCAATATATATGAATTGAATTCCGGTGCACCGCTGAAAATTAATTTCTTAATAAATAATAAAGCGAAACCGAATATATTGTATCAACAATCAAAGCATTGTTAGAAAATTCATCAGAAAGAGTTACCGCATATAAAACACGCAATATTTATGAATTGAATTCCGGTGCACCGCTGAAAATTAATTTCTTAATAAATAATAATGCGAAACAGAATATATTGTTTCAACAATCAAAGTATTGTTAAAAATTCATCAGAAAGAGTTACTGCATATAAAACAAGCTATATTTATGAATTGAATTCCGGTGCAGGGCTGAAAATTAATTTCTTAATAAATAATAAAGCGAAACCGAATATATTGTTTCAACAATCAAAGCATTGTTAGAAAATTCATCAGAAAGAGTTACCGCATATAAAACACGCAATATTTATGAATTGAATTCCGGTGCAGGGCTGAAAATTAATTTCTTAATAAATAATAAAGTGAAATCGAATATATTGTTTCAACAATCAAAGCATTGTTAGAAAATTCAGGTAAAAGAGATACCCAATATAAAACACGCAATATTTATGAATTAAATTCCGGTGTACGGCTGAAAATTAGTTTCTTAAAAAATGATAAAGTAAAATCGAATATATTGTTTCATCAATCAAACCATTGTTAGAAAATTCAGATAAAAGAGATACCGAATATAAAATACGCAATATTTACGAATTAAATTCCGGTGCAGGTTTTAAAAGTAATTTCTTAATATATAATAAAGCGAAACCGAATATATTGTTTCAACAATTAAAGCACTGTTAGAAAATTCATCAGAAAGTGTTACCGCATATAAAACACGCAATATTTATGAACTGAATTCCGGTGCACATCTGAAAATTAATTTCTTAATAAATAATAAAGCGAAACCGAATATATTGTATCAGCAATCAAAGCATTGTTAGAAAATTCATCAGAAAGAGTTACCGCATATAAAACACGCAATATTTATGAATTGAATTCCGGTGCAGGGCTGAAAATTAATTTCTTAATAAAAGATAAAGCGAAACCGAATATATTGCTTCAACAATCAAAGCATTGTTAGAAAATTCATCAGAAAGAGTTACCGCATATAAAACACGCAATATTTATGAATTGAATTCCGGTGCACCGCTGAAAATTAATTTCTTAATAAATAATAAAGCGAAACAGAATATATTGTTTCAATAGTCAAAGTATTGTTAAAAATTCATCAGAAAGAGTTACTGCATATAAAACAAGCTATATTTATGAATTGAATTCCGGTGCAGGGCTGAAAATTGATTTCTTAATAAATAATAAAGCGAAACCGAATATATTGTTTCAACAATCAAAGCATTGTTAGAAAATTCATCAGAAAGAGTTACCGCATATAAAACACGCAATATTTATGAATTGAATTCTGGTGCACAGCTGAAAATTAATTTCGTAATAAATAATAAAGCGAAACCGAATATATTGTTTCAACAATCAAAGCATTGTTAGAAAATTCATCAGAAAGAGTTACCGCATATAAAACACGCAATATTTATGAATTGAATTCCGGTGCAGGGCTGAAAATTAATTTCTTATTAAATAATAAAGCGAAACCGAATATATTGTTTCAACAAACAAAGCATTGTTAGAAAATTCATCAGAAAGAGTTACCGCATATAAAACACGCAATATTTATGAATTGAATTCCGGTGCAGGGCTAAAAATTAATTTCTTAATAAATAATAAAGCGAAACCGAATATATTGTTTCAACAATCTAAGCATTGCTAGAAAATTCATCAGAAAGAGTTACCGCATATAAAACACGCAATATATATGAATTGAATTCCGGTGCACCGCTGAAAATTAATTTCTTAATAAATAATAAAGCGAAACCGAATATATTGTATCAACAATCAAAGCATTGTTAGAAAATTCATCAGAAAGAGTTACCGCATATAAAACACGCAATATTTATGAATTGAATTCCGGTGCACCGCTGAAAATTAATTTCTTAATAAATAATAAAGCGAAACAGAATATATTGTTTCAACAATCAAAGTATTGTTAAAAATTCATCAGAAAGAGTTACTGCATATAAAACAAGCTATATTTATGAATTGAATTCCGGTGCAGGGCTGAAAATTAATTTCTTAATAAAAGATAAAGCGAAACCGAATATATTGCTTCAACAATCAAAGCATTGTTAGAAAAATTATCAGAAAGAGTTACCGCATATAAAACACGCAATATTTATGAATTGAATTCCGGTGCACCGCTGAAAATTAATTTCTTAATAAATAATAAAGCGAAACAGAATATATTGTTTCAATAGTCAAAGTATTGTTAAAAATTCATCAGAAAGAGTTACTGCATATAAAACAAGCTATATTTATGAATTGAATTCCGGTGCAGGGCTGAAAATTGATTTCTTAATAAATAATAAAGCGAAACCGAATATATTGTTTCAACAATCAAAGCATTGTTAGAAAATTCATCAGAAAGAGTTACCGCATATAAAACACGCAATATTTATGAATTGAATTCTGGTGCACAGCTGAAAATTAATTTCGTAATAAATAATAAAGCGAAACCGAATATATTGTTTCAACAATCAAAGCATTGTTAGAAAATTCATCAGAAAGAGTTACCGCATATAAAACACGCAATATTTATGAATTGAATTCCGGTGCAGGGCTGAAAATTAATTTCTTATTAAATAATAAAGCGAAACCGAATATATTGTTTCAACAAACAAAGCATTGTTAGAAAATTCATCAGAAAGAGTTACCGCATATAAAACACGCAATATTTATGAATTGAATTCCGGTGCAGGGCTAAAAATTAATTTCTTAATAAATAATAAAGCGAAACCGAATATATTGTTTCAACAATCTAAGCATTGCTAGAAAATTCATCAGAAAGAGTTACCGCATATAAAACACGCAATATATATGAATTGAATTCCGGTGCACCGCTGAAAATTAATTTCTTAATAAATAATAAAGCGAAACCGAATATATTGTATCAACAATCAAAGCATTGTTAGAAAATTCATCAGAAAGAGTTACCGCATATAAAACACGCAATATTTATGAATTGAATTCCGGTGCACCGCTGAAAATTAATTTCTTAATAAATAATAATGCGAAACAGAATATATTGTTTCAACAATCAAAGTATTGTTAAAAATTCATCAGAAAGAGTTACTGCATATAAAACAAGCTATATTTATGAATTGAATTCCGGTGCAGGGCTGAAAATTAATTTCTTAATAAATAATAAAGCGAAACCGAATATATTGTTTCAACAATCAAAGCATTGTTAGAAAATTCATCAGAAAGAGTTACCGCATATAAAACACGCAATATTTATGAATTGAATTCCGGTGCAGGGCTGAAAATTAATTTCTTAATAAATAATAAAGCGAACCCGAATATATTGTTTCAACAATCAAAGCATTGTTAGAAAATTCATCAGAAAGAGTTACCGCATATAAAACACGCAATATTTATGAATTGAATTCCGGTGCACCGCTGAAAATTAATTTCGTAATAAATTATAAAGCGAAACCGAATATATTGTTTCAAGAAGCAAAGCATTGTTAGAAAATTCATCAGAAAGTGTTACCGCATATAAAACACGCAATATTTATGATTTGAATTCCGGTGCTGGGCTGAAAATTAATTTCTTAATAAATAATAAAGCGAAACCGAACATATTGTTTCAACAATCAAAGCATTGTTAGAAAATTCATCAGAAAGAGTTACCGCATATAAAACACGCAATATTTATGAATTGAATTCCGGTGCAGGGCTGAAAATTAATTTCTTAATAAATAATAAAGTGAAACCGAATATATTGTTTCAACAATCAAAGCATTGTTAGAAAATTCATCAGAAAGAGTTACCGCATATAAAACACGCAATATTTATGAATTGAATTCCGGTGCACCGCTGAAAATTAATTTCTTAATAAATAATAAAGCGAAACCGAATATATTGTTTCAACAATCGAGGCATTGTTAGAAAATTCATCAGAAAGAGTTACCGCATATAAAACACGCAATATTTATGAATTGAATTCCGGTGCACCGCTGAAAATTAATTTCTTAATAAATAATAAAGCGAAACCGAATATATTGTTTCAACAATCAAAGTATTGTTAGAAAATTCATCAGAAAGAATTACCGCATATAAAACAAGCAATAATTATGAATTGAATTACGGTGCAGGGCTGAAAATTAATTTCTCAATAAATAATAAAGCGAAACCGAATATATTGTTTCAACAATCAAAGCATTGTTAGAAAATTCATCAGAAAGAGTTACCGCATATAAAACACGCAATATTTATGAATTGAATTCCGGTGCAGGGCTGAAAATTAATTTCTCAATAAATAATAAAGCGAAACCGAATATATTGTTTCAACAATCAAAGCATTGTTAGAAAATTCATCAGAAAGAGTTACCGCATATAAAACACGCAATATTTATGAATTGATTTCCGGTGCTGGGCTGAAAATTAATTTCTTAATAAATAATAAAGCGAATCCGAATATATTGTTTCAACAATCAAAGCATTGTTAGAAAATTCATCAGAAAGAGTTACCGCATATAAAACACGCAATATTTATTAATTGAATTCCGGTGCACCGCTGAAAATTAATTTCTTAATAAATTATAAAGCGAAACCATATATATTGTTTCAACAATCAAAGCATTGTTAGAAAATTCATCAGAAAGAGTTACCGCATATAAAACACGCAATATTTATGAATTGAATTCCGGTGCAAGGCTGAAAATTAATTTCTTAATAAATAATAAAGCGAAACCGAATATATTGTTTCAACAATCAAACCATTGTTAGAAAATTCCTCAGAAAGAGTTACTGCATATAAAACACGCAATATTTATGAATTAAATTCCGGTGCAGTTCTTAAAATTAATATCTTAATAAATAATAAAGTGAAATCGAAAATATTGTTTCAACAATCAAAGCATTGTTAGAAAATTCAGGTAAAACAGATACCCAATATAAAACACGCAATATTTATGAATTAAATTCCGGTGTACGGCTGAAAATTAGTTTCTTAAAAAATGATAAAGTAAAATCGAATATATTGTTTCATCAATCAAACCATTGTTAGAAAATTCAGATAAAAGAGATACCGAATATAAAATACGCAATATTTACGAATTAAATTCCGGTGCAGATCTTAAAATTAATATCTTAATAAATAATAAAGTAAAATCGAATATATTGTTTCATCAATCAAGCCATTGTTAGAAAATTCAGATAAAAGAGATACCGAATATAAAATACGCAATATTTACGAATTAAATTCCGGTGCAGGTTTTAAAATTAATTTCTTAATATATAATAAAGCGAAACCGAATATATTGTTTCAACAATCAAAGCATTGTTAGAAAATTCATCAGAAAGAGTTACCGCATATAAAACACGCAATATTTATGAATTAAATTCCGGTGCAGTTCTTTAAATTAATAACTTAATAAATAATAAAGTGAAATCGAATATATTGTTTCAACAATCAAAGCATTGTTAGAAAATTCAGGTAAAAGAGATACCCAATATAAAACACGCAATATTTATGAATTAAATTCCGGTGCACGGCTGAAAATTAGTTTCTTAAAAAATAATAAAGAGAAACCGATTATATTGTTTCAACAATCAAACCATTGTTAGAAAATTCAGGTAAAATAGATACCGAATATAAAATTCGCAATACTTATGAATTAAATTCCGGTGCAGATCTTAAAATTAATATCTTAATAAATAATAAAGTAAAATCGAATATATTGTTTCACCAATCAAACCATTGTTAGAAACTTCAGATAAAAGAGATACCGAATATAAAATATGCAATATTTACGAATTAAATTCCGGTGCAGGGCTGAAAATTACTTTCTTAATAAATAATAAAGCGAAACCGAATATATTGTTTCAACAATCGAAGCATTGTTAGAAAATTCATCAGAAAGAGTTACCGCATATAAAACACGCAATATTTATGAATTGAATTCCGGTGCAGGGCTGAAAGTTAATTTCTTAATAAATGATAAATCGAAACCGAATATATTGCTTCAACAATCAAAGCATTGTTAGAAAATTCATCAGAAAGAGTTACCGCATATAAAACACGCAATATTTATGAATTGAATTCCGGTGCAGGGCTGAAAATTAATTTCTTAATAAATAATAAAGCGAAACCGAATATATTGTTTCAACAATCAAAGCATTGTTAGAAAATTCATCAGAAAGAGTTACCGCATATAAAACACGCAAAATTTATGAATTGAATTCCGGTGCACCGCTGAAAATTAATTTCTTAATAAATAATAAAGCGAAACCGAATATATTGTTTCAACAATCAAAGCATTGTTAGAAAATTCAGGTAAAAGAGATACCCAATATAAAACACGCAATATTTATGAATTAAATCCCGGTGCAGTTCTTAAAATTAATATCTTAATAAATAATAAAGTGAAATCGAATATATTGTTTCAACAATCAAAGCATTGTTAGAAAATTCAGGTAAAAGAGATACCCAATATAAAACACGCAATATTTATGAATTAAATTCCGGTGCACGGCTGAAAATTAGTTTCTTAAAAAATAATAAAGTGAAACCGATTATATTGTTTCAACAATCAAAGCATTGTTAGAAAATTCATCAGAAAGAGTTACCGCATATAAAACACGCAACATTTATGAATTGAATTCCGTTGCAAGGCTTAAAATTAATTTCTTAATAAATAATAAAGCGAAACCGAATATATTGTTTCAACAATCAAACCATTGTTAGAAAATTAATCAGAAAGAGTTACTGCGTATAAAACACGCAATATTTATGAATTGAATTCCGGTGCACCGCTGAAAATTAATTTCGTAATAAATAATAAAGTGAAACCGAATATATTGTTTCAACAATCAAACCATTGTTAGAAAATTCAGTAAAAAGAAATACTTAATATAAAACTCGCAATATTTATGAATTAAATTCCGGTGCAGTTCTTAAAATTAATATCTTAATAAATAATAAAGTGAAATCGAATATATTGTTTCAACAATCAAACCATTGTTAGAAAATTCAGGTAAAATAGATACCGAATATAAAATTTGCAATACTTATGAATTAAATTCCGGTGCAGATCTTAAAATTAATATCTTAATAAATAATAAAGTAAAATCGAATATATTGTTTCATCAATCAAGCCATTGTTAGAAAATTCAGATAAAAGAGATACCGAATATAAAATACGCAATATTTACGAATTAAATTCCGGTGCAGGTTTTAAAATTAATTTCTTAATATATAATAAAGCGAAACCGAATATATTGTTTCAACAATCAAAGCATTGTTAGAAAATTCATCAGAAAGAGTTACCGCATATAAAACACGCAATATTTATGAATTAAATTCCGGTGCAGTTCTTTAAATTAATAACTTAATAAATAATAAAGTGAAATCGAATATATTGTTTCAACAATCAAAGCATTGTTAGAAAATTCAGGTAAAAGAGATACCCAATATAAAACACGCAATATTTATGAATTAAATTCCGGTGCACGGCTGAAAATTAGTTTCTTAAAAAATAATAAAGAGAAACCGATTATATTGTTTCAACAATCAAACCATTGTTAGAAAATTCAGGTAAAATAGATACCGAATATAAAATTCGCAATACTTATGAATTAAATTCCGGTGCAGATCTTAAAATTAATATCTTAATAAATAATAAAGTAAAATCGAATATATTGTTTCACCAATCAAACCATTGTTAGAAACTTCAGATAAAAGAGATACCGAATATAAAATATGCAATATTTACGAATTAAATTCCGGTGCAGGGCTGAAAATTACTTTCTTAATAAATAATAAAGCGAAACCGAATATATTGTTTCAACAATCGAAGCATTGTTAGAAAATTCATCAGAAAGAGTTACCGCATATAAAACACGCAATATTTATGAATTGAATTCCGGTGCAGGGCTGAAAGTTAATTTCTTAATAAATGATAAATCGAAACCGAATATATTGCTTCAACAATCAAAGCATTGTTAGAAAATTCATCAGAAAGAGTTACCGCATATAAAACACGCAATATTTATGAATTGAATTCCGGTGCAGGGCTGAAAATTAATTTCTTAATAAATAATAAAGCGAAACCGAATATATTGTTTCAACAATCAAAGCATTGTTAGAAAATTCATCAGAAAGAGTTACCGCATATAAAACACGCAAAATTTATGAATTGAATTCCGGTGCACCGCTGAAAATTAATTTCTTAATAAATAATAAAGCGAAACCGAATATATTGTTTCAACAATCAAAGCATTGTTAGAAAATTCAGGTAAAAGAGATACCCAATATAAAACACGCAATATTTATGAATTAAATCCCGGTGCAGTTCTTAAAATTAATATCTTAATAAATAATAAAGTGAAATCGAATATATTGTTTCAACAATCAAAGCATTGTTAGAAAATTCAGGTAAAAGAGATACCCAATATAAAACACGCAATATTTATGAATTAAATTCCGGTGCACGGCTGAAAATTAGTTTCTTAAAAAATAATAAAGTGAAACCGATTATATTGTTTCAACAATCAAAGCATTGTTAGAAAATTCAGGTAAAATAGATACCGAATATAAAATTCGCAATACTTATGAATTAAATTCCGGTGCAGATCTTAAAATTAATATCTTAATAAATAATAAAGTAAAATCGAAAATATTGTTTCATCAATCAAACCATTGTTAGAAAATTCAGATAAAAGAGATACCGAATATAAAATACGCAATATTTACGAATTAAATTCCGGTGCAGGTTTTAAAATTAATTTCTTAATATATAATAAAGCGAAACCGAATATATTGTTTCAACAATCAAAGCATTGTTAGAAAATTCATCAGAAAGAGTTACCGCATATAAAACACGCAATATTTATGAATTGAATTCCGGTGCAGGGCTGAAAATTGATTTCTTAATAAATAATAAAGCGAAACCGAATATATTGTTTCAACAATCAAAGCATTGTTAGAAAATTCATCAGAAAGAGTTACCGCATATAAAACACGCAATATTTATGAATTGAATTCTGGTGCACAGCTGAAAATTAATTTCGTAATAAATAATAAAGCGAAACCGAATATAATGTTTCAACAATCAAAGCATTGTTAGAAAATTCATCAGAAAGAGTTACCGCATATAAAACACTCAATATTTATGAATTGAATTCCGGTGCAGGGCTGAAAATTAATTTCTTATTAAATAATAAAGCGAAACCGAATATATTGTTTCAACAAACAAAGCATTGTTAGAAAATTCATCAGAAAGAGTTACCGCATATAAAACACGCAATATTTATGAATTGAATTCCGGTGCAGGGCTAAAAATTAATTTCTTAATAAATAATAAAGCGAAACCGAATATATTGTTTCAACAATCTAAGCATTGCTAGAAAATTCATCAGAAAGAGTTACCGCATATAAAACACGCAATATTTATGAATTGAATTCCGGTGCAGGGCTGAAAATTAATTTCTTATTAAATAATAAAGCGAAACCGAATATATTGTATCAACAATCAAAGCATTGTTAGAAAATTCATCAGAAAGAGCTACCGCATATAAAACACGCAATATTTATGAATTGAATTCCGGTGCAGGGCTGAAAATTAATTTCTTAATAAATAATAAAGTGAAATCGAATATATTGTTTCAACAATCAAAGCATTGTTAGAAAATTCAGGTAAAAGAGATACCCAATATAAAACACGCAATATTTATGAATTAAATTCCGGTGTACGGCTGAAAATTAGTTTCTTAAAAAATGATAAAGTAAAATCGAATATATTGTTTCATCAATCAAACCATTGTTAGAAAATTCAGATAAAAGAGATACCGAATATAAAATACGCAATATTTACGAATTAAATTCCGGTGCAGGTTTTAAAAGTAATTTCTTAATATATAATAAAGCGAAACCGAATATATTGTTTCAACAATTAAAGCACTGTTAGAAAATTCATCAGAAAGTGTTACCGCATATAAAACACGCAATATTTATGAACTGAATTCCGGTGCACCGCTGAAAATTAATTTCTTAATAAATAATAAAGCGAAACCGAATATATTGTATCAGCAATCAAAGCATTGTTAGAAAATTCATCAGAAAGAGTTACCGCATATAAAACACGCAATATTTATGAATTGAATTCCGGTGCAGGGCTGAAAATTAATTTCTTAATAAAAGATAAAGCGAAACCGAATATATTGCTTCAACAATCGAAGCATTGTTAGAAAATTCATCAGAAAGAGTTACCGCATATAAAACACGCAATATTTATGAATTGAATTCCGGTGCACCGCTGAAAATTAATTTCTTAATAAATAATAAAGCGAAACAGAATATATTGTTTCAATAGTCAAAGTATTGTTAAAAATTCATCAGAAAGAGTTACTGCATATAAAACAAGCTATATTTATGAATTGAATTCCGGTGCAGGGCTGAAAATTGATTTCTTAATAAATAATAAAGCGAAACCGAATATATTGTTTCAACAATCAAAGCATTGTTAGAAAATTCATCAGAAAGAGTTACCGCATATAAAACACGCAATATTTATGAATTGAATTCTGGTGCACAGCTGAAAATTAATTTCGTAATAAATAATAAAGCGAAACCGAATACATTGTTTCAACAATCAAAGCATTGTTAGAAAATTAATCAGAAAGAGTTACCGCATATAAAACACGCAATATTTATGAATTGAATTCCGGTGCAGGGCTGAAAATTAATTTCTTATTAAATAATAAAGCGAAACCGAATATATTGTTTCAACAAACAAAGCATTGTTAGAAAATTCATCAGAAAGAGTTACCGCATATAAAACACGCAATATTTATGAATTGAATTCCGGTGCAGGGCTAAAAATTAATTTCTTAATAAATAATAAAGCGAAACCGAATATATTGTTTCAACAATCTAAGCATTGCTAGAAAATTCATCAGAAAGAGTTACCGCATATAAAACACGCAATATATATGAATTGAATTCCGGTGCACCGCTGAAAATTAATTTCTTAATAAATAATAAAGCGAAACCGAATATATTGTATCAACAATCAAAGCATTGTTAGAAAATTCATCAGAAAGAGTTACCGCATATAAAACACGCAATATTTATGAATTGAATTCCGGTGCAGGGCTGAAAATTAATTTCTTAATAAATGATAAAGCGAAACCGAATATATTGCTTCAACAATCAAAGCATTGTTAGAAAATTCATCAGAAAGAGTTACCGCATATTAAACACGCAATATTTATGAAATGAATTCCGGTGCACCGCTAAAAATTAATTTCTTAATAAATAATAAAGCGAAACAGAATATATTGTTTCAACAATCAAAGTATTGTTAGAAAATTCATCAGAAAGAGTTACCGCATATAAAACACGCAATATTTATGAATTGAATTCCGGTGCAGGGCTGAAAATTAATTTCTTAATAAATAATAAAGCGAAACCGAATATATTGTTTCAACAATCAAAGCATTGTTAGAAAATTCATCAGAAAGAGTTACCGCATATAAAACACGCAATATTTATGAATTGATTTCCGGTGCTGGGCTGAAAATTAATTTCTTAATAAATAATAAAGCGAATCCGAATATATTGTTTCAACAATCAAAGCATTGTTAGAAAATTCATCAGAAAGAGTTACCGCATATAAAACACGCAATATTTATTAATTGAATTCCGGTGCACCGCTGAAAATTAATTTCTTAATAAATAATAAAGCGAAACCATATATATTGTTTCAACAATCAAAGCATTGTTAGAAAATTCATCAGAAAGAGTTACCGCATATAAAACACGCAATATTTATGAATTGAATTCCGGTGCAAGGCTGAAAATTAATTTCTTAATAAATAATAAAGCGAAACCGAATATATTGTTTCAACAATCAAACCATTGTTAGAAAATTCCTCAGAAAGAGTTACTGCATATAAAACACGCAATATTTATGAATTGAATTCCGGTGCACCGCTGAAAATTAATTTCGTAATAAATAATAAAGCGAAACAGAATATATTGTTTCAACAGTCAAAGTATTGTTAAAAATTCATCAGAAAGAGTTACCGCATATAAAACACGCAATATTTATGAATTGAATTCCGGTGCTGGGCTGAAAATTAATATCTTAATAAATAATAAAGTGAAATCGAAAATATTGTTTCAACAATCAAAGCATTGTTAGAAAATTCAGGTAAAAGAGATACCCAATATAAAACACGCAATATTTATGAATTAAATTCCGGTGTACGGCTGAAAATTAGTTTCTTAAAAAATGATAAAGTAAAATCGAATATATTGTTTCATCAATCAAACCATTGTTAGAAAATTCAGATAAAAGAGATACCCAATATAAAATACGCAATATTTACGAATTAAATTCCGGTGCAGGTTTTAAAAGTAATTTCTTAATATATAATAAAGCGAAACCGAATATATTGTTTCAACAATTAAAGCACTGTTAGAAAATTCATCAGAAAGTGTTACCGCATATAAAACACGCAATATTTATGAATTGAATTCCGGTGCACCGCTGAAAATTAATTTCTTAATAAATAATAAAGCGAAACCGAATATATTGTATCAGCAATCAAAGCATTGTTAGAAAATTCATCAGAAAGAGTTACCGCATATAAAACACGCAATATTTATGAATTGAATTCCGGTGCAGGGCTGAAAATTAATTTCTTAATAAAAGATAAAGCGAAACCGAATATATTGCTTCAACAATCAAAGTATTGTTAGAAAATTCATCAGAAAGAGTTACCGCATATAAAACACGCAATATTTATGAATTGAATTCCGGTGCACCGCTGAAAATTAATTTCTTAATAAATAATAAAGCGAAACAGAATATATTGTTTCAACAGTCAAAGTATTGTTAAAAATTCATCAGAAAGAGTTACCGCATATAAAACACGCAATATTTATGAATTGAATTCCGGTGCTGGGCTGAAAATTAATTTCTTAATAAATAATAAAGCGAAACCGAATATATTGTTTCAACAATCAAAGCATTGTTAGAAAATTCATCAGAAAGAGTTACCGCATATAAAACACGCAATATTTATGAATTGAATTCCGGTGCAGGGCTGAAAATTAATTTCTTAATAAATAATAAAGCGAAACCGAATATATTGTTTCAACAATCGAACCATTGTTAGAAAATTCAGATAAAAGAGATACCGAATATAAAATACGCAATATTTACGAATTAAATTCCGGTGCAGGTTTTAAAAGTAATTTCTTAATATATAATAAAGCGAAACAGAATATATTGTTTCAACAATCAAAGCATTGTTAGAAAATTCATCAGAAAGAGTTACCGCATATAAAAGACGCAATATTTATGAATTGAATTCCGGTGCAGGGCTGAAAATTAATTTCTTAATAAATAGTAAAGCGAAACCGAATATATTGTTTAAACAATCAAAGCATTGTTAGAAAATTCATCAGAAAGAGTTACCGCATATAAAACACGCAATATTTATGAATTGAATTCCGGTGCAGGGCTGAAAATTAATTTCTTAATAAATAATAAAGCGAAACCGAATATATTGTTTCAACAATCAAAGCATTGTTAGAAAATTCATCAGAAAGAGTTACCGCATATAAAACACGCAATATTTATGAATTGAATTCCGGTGCAAGGCTGAAAATTAATTTCTTAATAAATAATAAAGCGAACCCGAATATATTGTTTCAACAATCAAAGCATTGTTAGAAAATTCATCAGAAAGAGTTACCGCATATAAAACACGCAATATTTATGAATTGAATTCCGGTGCTGGGCTGAAAATTAATTTCTTAATAAATAATAAAGCGAAACCGAATATATTGTTTCAAGAATCAAAGCATTGTTAGAAAATTCATCAGAAAGAGTTACCGCATATAAAACACGCAATATTTATGAATTGAATTCCGGTGCAGGGCTGAAAAATAATTTCTTAATAAATAATAAAGTGAAACCGAATATATTGTTTCAACAATCAAAGCATTGTTAGAAAATTCATCAGAAAGAGTTACCGCATATAAAACACGCAATATTTATGAATTGAATTCCGGTGCAGGGCTGAAAATTAATTTCTTAATAAATAATAAAGCGAAACCAAATATATTGTTTCAACAATCAAAGCATTGTTAGAAAATTCATCAGAAAGAGTTACCGCATATAAAACACGCAATATTTATGAATTGAATTCCGGTGCTGGGCTGAAAATTAATTTCTTAATAAATAATAAAGCGAAACCGAATATATTGTTTCAAGAATCAAAGCATTGTTAGAAAATTCATCAGAAAGAGTTACCGCATATAAAACACGCAATATTTATGAATTGAATTCCGGTGCAGGGCTGAAAAATAATTTCTTAATAAATAATAAAGTGAAACCGAATATATTGTTTCAACAATCAAAGCATTGTTAGAAAATTCATCAGAAAGAGTTACCGCATATAAAACACGCAATATTTATGAATTGAATTCCGGTGCAGGGCTGAAAATTAATTTCTTAATAAATAATAAAGCGAAACCAAATATATTGTTTCAACAATCGAAGCATTGTTAGAAAATTCATCAGAAAGAGTTACCGCATATAAAACACGCAATAATTATGAATTGAATTCCGGTGCACCGCTGAAAATTAATTTCTTAATAAATAATAAAGCGAAACCGAATATGTTGTTTCAACAATCGAGGCATTGTTAGAAAATTCATCAGAAAGAGTTACCGCATATAAAACACCCAATATTTATGAATTGAATTCCGGTGCACCGCTGAAAATTAATTTCTTAATAAATAATAAAGCGAAACCGAATATATTGTTTCAACAATCAAAGTATTGTTAGAAAATTCATCAGAAAGAGTTACCGCATATAAAACATGCAATATTTATGAATTGAATTACGGTGCAGGGCGGAAAATTAATTTCTTAATAAATAATAAAGCGAAACCGAATATATTGTTTCAACAATCGAAGCATTGTTAGAAAATTCATCAGAAAGAGTTACCGCATATAAAACACGCAATAATTATGAATTGAATTCCGGTGCACCGCTGAAAATTAATTTCTTAATAAATAATAAAGCGAAACCGAATATATTGTTTCAACAATCGAGGCATTGTTAGAAAATTCATCAGAAAGAGTTACCGCATATAAAACACCCAATATTTATGAATTGAATTCCGGTGCACCGCTGAAAATTAATTTCTTAATAAATAATAAAGCGAAACCGAATATATTGTTTCAACAATCAAAGTATTGTTAGAAAATTCATCAGAAAGAGTTACCGCATATAAAACATGCAATATTTATGAATTGAATTACGGTGCAGGGCGGAAAATTAATTTCTTAATAAATAATAAAGCGAAACCGAATATATTGTTTCAACAATCAAAGTATTGTTAGAAAATTCATCAGAAAGAGTTACCGCATATAAAACATGCAATATTTATGAATTGAATTCCGGTGCACCGCTGAAAATTAATTTCTTAATAAATAATAAAGCGAAACCGAATATATTGTTTCAACAATCAAAGTATTGTTAGAAAATTCATCAGAAAGAGTTACCGCATATAAAACAAGCAATATTTATGAATTGAATTCCGGTGCAGGGCTGAAAATTAATTTCTTAATAAAAGATAAAGCGAAACCGAATATATTGCTTCAACAATCAAAGCATTGTTAGAAAATTCATCAGAAAGAGTTACCGCATATAAAACACGCAATATTTATGAATTGAATTCCGGTGCACCGCTGAAAATTAATTTCTTAATAAATAATAAAGCGAAACAGAATATATTGTTTCAACAGTCAAAGTATTGTTAAAAATTCATCAGAAAGAGTTACCGCATATAAAACAAGCAATATTTATGAATTGAATTCCGGTGCTGGGCTGAAAATTAATTTCTTAATAAATAATAAAGCGAAACCGAATATATTGTTTCAACAATCAAAGCATTGTTAGAAAATTCATCAGAAAGAGTTACCGCATATAAAACACGCAATATTTATGAATTGAATTCCGGTGCAGGGCTGAAAATTAATTTCTTAATAAATAATAAAGTGAAACCGAATATATTGTTTCAACAATCAAAGCATTGTTAGAAAATTCATCAGAAAGAGTTACCGCATATAAAACACGCAATATTTATGAATTAAATTCCGGTGCAGGGCTGAAAATTAATTTCTTAATAAATAATAAAGCGAAACCGAATATATTGTTTCAACAATCGAAGCATTGTTAGAAAATTCATCAGAAAGAGTTACCGCATATAAAACACGCAATATTTATGAATTGAATTCCGGTGCACCGCTGAAAATTAATTTCTTAATAAATAATAAAGCGAAACAGAATATATTGTTTCAACAATCAAAGCATTGTTAGAAAATTCATCAGAAAGAGTTACCGCATATAAAACACGCAATATTTATGAATTGAATTCCGGTGCAGGGCTGAAAATTAATTTCTTAATAAATAATAAAGCGAAACCGAATATATTGTTTAAACAATCAAAGCATTGTTAGAAAATTCATCAGAAAGAGTTACCGCATATAAAACACGCAATATTTATGAATTGAATTCCGGTGCAGGGCTGAAAATTAATTTCTTAATAAATAATAAAGCGAAACCGAATATATTGTTTCAACAATCAAAGCATTGTTAGAAAATTCATCAGAAAGAGTTACCGCATATAAAACACGCAATATTTATGAATTGAATTCCGGTGCAAGGCTGAAAATTAATTTCTTAATAAATAATAAAGCGAACCCGAATATATTGTTTCAGCAATCAAAGCATTGTTAGAAAATTCATCAGAAAGAGTTACCGCATATAAAACACGCAATATTTATGAATTGAATTCCGGTGCACCGCTGAAAATTAATTTCGTAATAAATAATAAAGCGAAACCGAATATATTGTTTCAAGAAGCAAAGCATTGTTAGAAAATTCATCAGAAAGAGTTACCGCATATAAACCACGCAATATTTATGAATTGAATTCCGGTGCTGGGCTGAAAATTAATTTCTTAATAAATAATAAAGCGAAACCGAATATATTGTTTCAAGAATCAAAGCATTGTTAGAAAATTCATCAGAAAGAGTTACCGCATATAAAACACGCAATATTTATGAATTGAATTCCGGTGCAGGGCTGAAAAATAATTTCTTAATAAATAATAAAGTGAAACCGAATATATTGTTTCAACAATCAAAGCATTGTTAGAAAATTCATCAGAAAGAGTTACCGCATATAAAACACGCAATATTTATGAATTGAATTCCGATGCAGGGCTGAAAATTAATTTCTTAATAAATAATAAAGCGAAACCGAATATATTGTTTCAACAATCGAAGCATTGTTAGAAAATTCATCAGAAAGAGTTACCGCATATAAAACACGCAATAATTATGAATTGAATTCCGGTGCACCGCTGAAAATTAATTTCTTAATAAATAATAAAGCGAAACCGAATATATTGTTTCAACAATCGAGGCATTGTTAGAAAATTCATCAGAAAGAGTTACCGCATATAAAACACGCAATATTTATGAATTGAATTCCGGTGCACCGCTGAAAATTAATTTCTTAATAAATAATAAAGCGAAACCGAATATATTGTTTCAACAATCAAAGTATTGTTAGAAAATTCATCAGAAAGAGTTACCGCATATAAAACAAGCAATATTTATGAATTGAATTACGGTGCAGGGCGGAAAATTAATTTCTTAATAAATAATAAAGCGAAACCGAATATATTGTTTCAACAATCGAGGCATTGTTAGAAAATTCATCAGAAAGAGTTACCGCATATAAAACACGCAATAATTATGAATTGAATTCCGGTGCACCGCTGAAAATTAATTTCTTAATAAATAATAAAGCGAAACCGAATATATTGTTTCAACAATCGAGGCATTGTTAGAAAATTCATCAGAAAGAGTTACCGCATATAAAACACCCAATATTTATGAATTGAATTCCGGTGCACCGCTGAAAATTAATTTCTTAATAAATAATAAAGCGAAACCGAATATATTGTTTCAACAATCAAAGTATTGTTAGAAAATTCATCAGAAAGAGTTACCGCATATAAAACATGCAATATTTATGAATTGAATTACGGTGCAGGGCGGAAAATTAATTTCTTAATAAATAATAAAGCGAAACCGAATATATTGTTTCAACAATCAAAGTATTGTTAGAAAATTCATCAGAAAGAGTTACCGCATATAAAACATGCAATATTTATGAATTGAATTCCGGTGCACCGCTGAAAATTAATTTCTTAATAAATAATAAAGCGAAACCGAATATATTGTTTCAACAATCAAAGTATTGTTAGAAAATTCATCAGAAAGAGTTACCGCATATAAAACAAGCAATATTTATGAATTGAATTCCGGTGCAGGGCTGAAAATTAATTTCTTAATAAAAGATAAAGCGAAACCGAATATATTGCTTCAACAATCAAAGCATTGTTAGAAAATTCATCAGAAAGAGTTACCGCATATAAAACACGCAATATTTATGAATTGAATTCCGGTGCACCGCTGAAAATTAATTTCTTAATAAATAATAAAGCGAAACAGAATATATTGTTTCAACAGTCAAAGTATTGTTAAAAATTCATCAGAAAGAGTTACCGCATATAAAACACGCAATATTTATGAATTGAATTCCGGTGCTGGGCTGAAAATTAATTTCTTAATAAATAATAAAGCGAAACCGAATATATTGTTTCAACAATCAAAGCATTGTTAGAAAATTCATCAGAAAGAGTTACCGCATATAAAACACGCAATATTTATGAATTGAATTCCGGTGCAGGGCTGAAAATTAATTTCTTAATAAATAATAAAGTGAAACCGAATATATTGTTTCAACAATCAAAGCATTGTTAGAAAATTCATCAGAAAGAGTTACCGCATATAAAACACGCAATATTTATGAATTAAATTCCGGTGCAGGGCTGAAAATTAATTTCTTAATAAATAATAAAGCGAAACCGAATATATTGTTTCAACAATCGAAGCATTGTTAGAAAATTCATCAGAAAGAGTTACCGCATATAAAACACGCAATATTTATGAATTGAATTCCGGTGCACCGCTGAAAATTAATTTCTTAATAAATAATAAAGCGAAACAGAATATATTGTTTCAACAATCAAAGCATTGTTAGAAAATTCATCAGAAAGAGTTACCGCATATAAAACACGCAATATTTATGAATTGAATTCCGGTGCAGGGCTGAAAATTAATTTCTTAATAAATAATAAAGCGAAACCGAATATATTGTTTAAACAATCAAAGCATTGTTAGAAAATTCATCAGAAAGAGTTACCGCATATAAAACACGCAATATTTATGAATTGAATTCCGGTGCAGGGCTGAAAATTAATTTCTTAATAAATAATAAAGCGAAACCGAATATATTGTTTCAACAATCAAAGCATTGTTAGAAAATTCATCAGAAAGAGTTACCGCATATAAAACACGCAATATTTATGAATTGAATTCCGGTGCAAGGCTGAAAATTAATTTCTTAATAAATAATAAAGCGAACCCGAATATATTGTTTCAGCAATCAAAGCATTGTTAGAAAATTCATCAGAAAGAGTTACCGCATATAAAACACGCAATATTTATGAATTGAATTCCGGTGCACCGCTGAAAATTAATTTCGTAATAAATAATAAAGCGAAACCGAATATATTGTTTCAAGAAGCAAAGCATTGTTAGAAAATTCATCAGAAAGAGTTACCGCATATAAACCACGCAATATTTATGAATTGAATTCCGGTGCTGGGCTGAAAATTAATTTCTTAATAAATAATAAAGCGAAACCGAATATATTGTTTCAAGAATCAAAGCATTGTTAGAAAATTCATCAGAAAGAGTTACCGCATATAAAACACGCAATATTTATGAATTGAATTCCGGTGCAGGGCTGAAAAATAATTTCTTAATAAATAATAAAGTGAAACCGAATATATTGTTTCAACAATCAAAGCATTGTTAGAAAATTCATCAGAAAGAGTTACCGCATATAAAACACGCAATATTTATGAATTGAATTCCGATGCAGGGCTGAAAATTAATTTCTTAATAAATAATAAAGCGAAACCGAATATATTGTTTCAACAATCGAAGCATTGTTAGAAAATTCATCAGAAAGAGTTACCGCATATAAAACACGCAATAATTATGAATTGAATTCCGGTGCACCGCTGAAAATTAATTTCTTAATAAATAATAAAGCGAAACCGAATATATTGTTTCAACAATCGAGGCATTGTTAGAAAATTCATCAGAAAGAGTTACCGCATATAAAACACGCAATATTTATGAATTGAATTCCGGTGCACCGCTGAAAATTAATTTCTTAATAAATAATAAAGCGAAACCGAATATATTGTTTCAACAATCAAAGTATTGTTAGAAAATTCATCAGAAAGAGTTACCGCATATAAAACAAGCAATATTTATGAATTGAATTACGGTGCAGGGCGGAAAATTAATTTCTTAATAAATAATAAAGCGAAACCGAATATATTGTTTCAACAATCGAGGCATTGTTAGAAAATTCATCAGAAAGAGTTACCGCATATAAAACACGCAATATTTATGAATTGAATTCCGGTGCACCGCTGAAAATTAATTTCTTAATAAATAATAAAGCGAAACCGAATATATTGTTTCAACAATCAAAGTATTGTTAGAAAATTCATCAGAAAGAGTTACCGCATATAAAACAAGCAATATTTATGAATTGAATTACGGTGCAGGGCTGAAAATTAATTTCTTAATAAATAATAAAGCGAAACCGAATATATTGTTTCAACAATCAAAGCATTGTTAGAAAATTCATCATAAAGAGTTACCGCATATAAAACACGCAATATTTATGAATTGAATTCCGCTGCAGGGCTGAAAATTAATTTCTTAATAAATAATAAAGCGAAACCGAATATATTGTTTCAACAATCAAAGCATTGTTAAAAAATTCATCAGAAAGAGTTACCGCATATAAAACACGCAATATTTATGAATTGAATTCCGGTGCACCGCTGAAAATTAATTTCTTATTAAATAATAAAGCGAAACCGAATATATTGTTTCAACAATCAAAGCATTGTTAGAAAATTCATCAGAAAGAGTTACCGCATATAAAACACGCAATATTTATGAATTGAATTCCGGTGCAGGGCTGAAAATTAATTTCTTAATAAATAATAAAGCGAAACCGAATATATTGTTTCAACAATCGAACCATTGTTAGAAAATTCAGATAAAAGAGATACCGAATATAAAATACGCAATATTTACGAATTAAATTCCGGTGCAGGTTTTAAAAGTAATTTCTTAATATATAATAAAGCGAAACAGAATATATTGTTTCAACAATCAAAGCATTGTTAGAAAATTCATCAGAAAGAGTTACCGCATATAAAACACGCAATATTTATGAATTGAATTCCGGTGCAGGGCTGAAAATTAATTTCTTAATAAATAGTAAAGCGAAACCGAATATATTGTTTAAACAATCAAAGCATTGTTAGAAAATTCATCAGAAAGAGTTACCGCATATAAAACACGCAATATTTATGAATTGAATTCCGGTGCAGGGCTGAAAATTAATTTCTTAATAAATAATAAAGCGAAACCGAATATATTGTTTCAACAATCAAAGCATTGTTAGAATATTCATCAGAAAGAGTTACCGCATATAAAACACGCAATATTTATGAATTGAATTCCGGTGCAAGGCTGAAAATTAATTTCTTAATAAATAATAAAGCGAACCCGAATATATTGTTTCAACAATCAAAGCATTGTTAGAAAATTCATCAGAAAGAGTTACCGCATATAAAACACGCAATATTTATGAATTGAATTCCGGTGCACCGCTGAAAATTAATTTCGTAATAAATAATAAAGCGAAACCGAATATATTGTTTCAAGAAGCAAAGCATTGTTAGAAAATTCATCAGAAAGAGTTACCGCATATAAAACACGCAATATTTATGAATTGAATTCCGGTGCTGGGCTGAAAATTAATTTCTTAATAAATAATAAAGCGAAACCGAATATATTGTTTCAAGAATCAAAGCATTGTTAGAAAATTCATCAGAAAGAGTTACCGCATATAAAACACGCAATATTTATGAATTGAATTCCGGTGCAGGGCTGAAAAATAATTTCTTAATAAATAATAAAGTGAAACCGAATATATTGTTTCAACAATCAAAGCATTGTTAGAAAATTCATCAGAAAGAGTTACCGCATATAAAACACGCAATATTTATGAATTGAATTCCGGTGCAGGGCTGAAAATTAATTTCTTAATAAATAATAAAGCGAAACCAAATATATTGTTTCAACAATCGAAGCATTGTTAGAAAATTCATCAGAAAGAGTTACCGCATATAAAACACGCAATAATTATGAATTGAATTCCGGTGCACCGCTGAAAATTAATTTCTTAATAAATAATAAAGCGAAACCGAATATATTGTTTCAACAATCGAGGCATTGTTAGAAAATTCATCAGAAAGAGTTACCGCATATAAAACACCCAATATTTATGAATTGAATTCCGGTGCACCGCTGAAAATTAATTTCTTAATAAATAATAAAGCGAAACCGAATATATTGTTTCAACAATCAAAGTATTGTTAGAAAATTCATCAGAAAGAGTTACCGCATATAAAACATGCAATATTTATGAATTGAATTACGGTGCAGGGCGGAAAATTAATTTCTTAATAAATAATAAAGCGAAACCGAATATATTGTTTCAACAATCGAGGCATTGTTAGAAAATTCATCAGAAAGAGTTACCGCATATAAAACACGCAATATTTATGAATTGAATTCCGGTGCACCGCTGAAAATTAATTTCTTAATAAATAATAAAGCGAAACCGAATATATTGTTTCAACAATCAAAGTATTGTTAGAAAATTCATCAGAAAGAGTTACCGCATATAAAACAAGCAATATTTATGAATTGAATTCCGGTGCAGGGCTGAAAATTAATTTCTTAATAAAAGATAAAGCGAAACCGAATATATTGCTTCAACAATCAAAGCATTGTTAGAAAATTCATCAGAAAGAGTTACCGCATATAAAACACGCAATATTTATGAATTGAATTCCGGTGCACCGCTGAAAATTAATTTCTTAATAAATAATAAAGCGAAACAGAATATATTGTTTCAACAGTCAAAGTATTGTTAAAAATTCATCAGAAAGAGTTACCGCATATAAAACACGCAATATTTATGAATTGAATTCCGGTGCTGGGCTGAAAATTAATTTCTTAATAAATAATAAAGCGAAACCGAATATATTGTTTCAACAATCAAAGCATTGTTAGAAAATTCATCAGAAAGAGTTACCGCATATAAAACACGCAATATTTATGAATTGAATTCCGGTGCAGGGCTGAAAATTAATTTCTTAATAAATAATAAAGTGAAACCGAATATATTGTTTCAACAATCAAAGCATTGTTAGAAAATTCATCAGAAAGAGTTACCGCATATAAAACACGCAATATTTATGAATTAAATTCCGGTGCAGGGCTGAAAATTAATTTCTTAATAAATAATAAAGCGAAACCGAATATATTGTTTCAACAATCGAAGCATTGTTAGAAAATTCATCAGAAAGAGTTACCGCATATAAAACACGCAATATTTATGAATTGAATTCCGGTGCACCGCTGAAAATTAATTTCTTAATAAATAATAAAGCGAAACAGAATATATTGTTTCAACAATCAAAGCATTGTTAGAAAATTCATCAGAAAGAGTTACCGCATATAAAACACGCAATATTTATGAATTGAATTCCGGTGCAGGGCTGAAAATTAATTTCTTAATAAATAATAAAGCGAAACCGAATATATTGTTTAAACAATCAAAGCATTGTTAGAAAATTCATCAGAAAGAGTTACCGCATATAAAACACGCAATATTTATGAATTGAATTCCGGTGCAGGGCTGAAAATTAATTTCTTAATAAATAATAAAGCGAAACCGAATATATTGTTTCAACAATCAAAGCATTGTTAGAAAATTCATCAGAAAGAGTTACCGCATATAAAACACGCAATATTTATGAATTGAATTCCGGTGCAAGGCTGAAAATTAATTTCTTAATAAATAATAAAGCGAACCCGAATATATTGTTTCAACAATCAAAGCATTGTTAGAAAATTCATCAGAAAGAGTTACCGCATATAAAACACGCAATATTTATGAATTGAATTCCGGTGCACCGCTGAAAATTAATTTCGTAATAAATAATAAAGCGAAACCGAATATATTGTTTCAAGAAGCAAAGCATTGTTAGAAAATTCATCAGAAAGAGTTACCGCATATAAACCACGCAATATTTATGAATTGAATTCCGGTGCTGGGCTGAAAATTAATTTCTTAATAAATAATAAAGCGAAACCGAATATATTGTTTCAAGAATCAAAGCATTGTTAGAAAATTCATCAGAAAGAGTTACCGCATATAAAACACGCAATATTTATGAATTGAATTCCGGTGCAGGGCTGAAAAATAATTTCTTAATAAATAATAACGTGAAACCGAATATATTGTTTCAACAATCAAAGCATTGTTAGAAAATTCATCAGAAAGAGTTACCGCATATAAAACACGCAATATTTATGAATTGAATTCCGATGCAGGGCTGAAAATTAATTTCTTAATAAATAATAAAGCGAAACCGAATATATTGTTTCAACAATCGAAGCATTGTTAGAAAATTCATCAGAAAGAGTTACCGCATATAAAACACGCAATAATTATGAATTGAATTCCGGTGCACCGCTGAAAATTAATTTCTTAATAAATAATAAAGCGAAACCGAATATATTGTTTCAACAATCGAGGCATTGTTAGAAAATTCATCAGAAAGAGTTACCGCATATAAAACACTCAATATTTATGAATTGAATTCCGGTGCACCGCTGAAAATTAATTTCTTAATAAATAATAAAGCGAAACCGAATATATTGTTTCAACAATCAAAGTATTGTTAGAAAATTCATCAGAAAGAGTTACCGCATATAAAACAAGCAATATTTATGAATTGAATTACGGTGCAGGGCGGAAAATTAATTTCTTAATAAATAATAAAGCGAAACCGAATATATTGTTTCAACAATCGAGGCATTGTTAGAAAATTCATCAGAAAGAGTTACCGCATATAAAACACGCAATATTTATGAATTGAATTCCGGTGCACCGCTGAAAATTAATTTCTTAATAAATAATAAAGCGAAACCGAATATATTGTTTCAACAATCAAAGTATTGTTAGAAAATTCATCAGAAAGAGTTACCGCATATAAAACAAGCAATATTTATGAATTGAATTACGGTGCAGGGCTGAAAATTAATTTCTTAATAAATAATAAAGCGAAACCGAATATATTGTTTCAACAATCAAAGCATTGTTAGAAAATTCATCATAAAGAGTTACCGCATATAAAACACGCAATATTTATGAATTGAATTCCGCTGCAGGGCTGAAAATTAATTTCTTAATAAATAATAAAGCGAAACCGAATATATTGTTTCAACAATCAAAGCATTGTTAGAAAATTCATCAGAAAGAGTTACCGCATAAAAAACACGCAATATTTATGAATTGAATTCCGGTGCACCGCTGAAAATTAATTTCTTATTAAATAATAAAGCGAAACCGAATATATTGTTTCAACAATCAAAGCATTGCTAGAAAATTCATCAGAAAGAGTTACCGCATATAAAACACGCAATATTTATTAATTGAATTCCGGTGCACCGCTGAAAATTAATTTCTTAATAAATAATAAAGCGAAACCAAATATATTGTTTCAACAATCAAAGCATTGTTAGAAAATTCATCAGAAAGAGTTACCGCATATAAAACACGACACATTTATGAATTGAATTCCGTTGCAAGGCTTAAAATTAATTTCTTAATAAATAATAAAGCGAAACCGAATATATTGTTTCAACAATCAAACCATTGTTAGAAAATTCATCAGAAAGTGTTACTGCATATAAAACACGCAATATTTATGAATTGAATTCCGGTGCACCGCTGAAAATTAATTTCGTAATAAATAATAAAGTGAAACCGAATATATTGTTTCAACAATCAAACCATTGTTAGAAAATTCAGTAAAAAGAAATACTTAATATAAAACTCGCAATATTTATGAATTAAATTCCGGTGCAGTTCTTAAAAATTATCTTAATAAATAATAAAGTGAAATCGAATATATTGTTTCAACAATCAAAGCATTGTTAGAAAATTCAGGTAAAAGAGATACCCAATATAAAACACGCAATATTTATGAATTAAATTCCGGTGCACGGCTGAAAATAAGTTTCTTAAAAAATAATAAAGTGAAACCGATTATATTGTTTCAACAATCAAACCATTGTTAGAAAATTCAGGTAAAATAGATACCGAATATAAAATTCGCAATACTTATGAATTAAATTCCGGTGCAGATCTTAAAATTAATATCTTAATAAATAATAAAGTAAAATCGAATATATTGTTTCATCAATCAAACCATTGTTAGAAAATTCAGATAAATGAGATACCGAATATAAAATACGCAATATTTACGAATTAAATTCCGGTGCAGGTTTTAAAATTAATTTCTTAATATATAATAAAGCGAAACCGAATATATTGTTTCAACAATCAAAGCATTGTTAGAAAATTCATCAGAAAGAGTTACCGCATATAAAACACGCAATATTTATGAATTGAATTCCGGTGCAGGGCTGAAAATTAATTTCTTAATAAATAATAAAGCGAAACCGAATATATTGTTTCAACAATCAAAGCATTGTTAGAAAATTCATCAGAAAGAGTTACCGCATATAAAACACGCAATATTTATGAATTGAATTCTGGTGCACAGCTGAAAATTAATTTCTTAATAAATAATAAAGCGAAACCGAATATATTGTTTAAACAATCAAAGCATTGTTAGAAAATTCATCAGAAAGAGTTACCGCATATAAAACACGCAATATTTATGAATTGAATTCCGGTGCAGAGCTGAAAATTAATTTCTTAATAAATAATAAAGCGAAACCGAATATATTGTTTCAACAATCAAAGCATTGTTAGAAAATTCATCAGAAAGAGTTACCGCATATAAAACACGCAATATTTATGAATTGAATTCCGGTGCAAGGCTGAAAATTAATTTCTTAATAAATAATAAAGCGAACCCGAATATATTGTTTCAACAATCAAAGCATTGTTAGAAAATTCATCAGAAAGAGTTACCGCATATAAAACACGCAATATTTATGAATTGAATTCCGGTGCTGGGCTGAAAATTAATTTCTTAATAAATAATAAAGCGAAACCGAATATATTGTTTCAAGAATCAAAGCATTGTTAGAAAATTTATCAGAAAGAGTTACCGCATATAAAACACGCAATATTTATGAATTGAATTCCGGTGCAGGGCTGAAAAATAATTTCTTAATAAATAATAAAGTGAAACCGAATATATTGTTTCAACAATCAAAGCATTGTTAGAAAATTCATCAGAAAGAGTTACCGCATATAAAACACGCAATATTTATGAATTGAATTCCGGTGCAGGGCTGAAAATTAATTTCTTAATAAATAATAAAGCGAAACCGAATATATTGTTTCAACAATCGAAGCATTGTTAGAAAATTCATCAGAAAGAGTTACCGCATATAAAACACGCAATAATTATGAATTGAATTCCGGTGCAACGCTGAAAATTAATTTCTTAATAAATAATAAAGCGAAACCGAATATATTGTTTCAACAATCGAGGCATTGTTAGAAAATTCATCAGAAAGAGTTACCGCATATAAAACACGCAATATTTATGAATTGAATTCCGGTGCACCGCTGAAAATTAATTTCTTAATAAATAATAAAGCGAAACCGAATATATTGATTCAACAATCAAAGTATTGTTAGAAAATTCATCAGAAAGAGTTACCGCATATAAAACAAGCAATATTTATGAATTGAATTACGGTGCAGGGCGGAAAATTAATTTCTTAATAAATAATAAAGCGAAACCGAATATATTGTTTCAACAATCGAGGCATTGTTAGAAAATTCATCAGAAAGAGTTACCGCATATAAAACACGCAATATTTATGAATTGAATTCCGGTGCACCGCTGAAAATTAATTTCTTAATAAATAATAAAGCGAAACCGAATATATTGTTTCAACAATCAAAGTATTGTTAGAAAATTCATCAGAAAGAGTTACCGCATATAAAACAAGCAATATTTATGAATTGAATTACGGTGCAGGGCTGAAAATTAATTTCTTAATAAATAATAAAGCGAAACCGAATATATTGTTTCAACAATCAAAGCATTGTTAGAAAATTCATCATAAAGAGTTACCGCATATAAAACACGCAATATTTATGAATTGAATTCCGGTGCAGGTTTTAAAATTAATTTCTTAATATATAATAAAGCGAAACCGAATATATTGTTTCAACAATCAAAGCATTGTTAGAAAATTCATCAGAAAGAGTTACCGCATATAAAACACGCAATATTTATGAATTGAATTCCGGTGCAGGGCTGAAAATTAATTTCTTAATAAATAATAAAGCGAAACCGAATATATTGTTTCAACAATCAAAGCATTGTTAGAAAATTCATCAGAAAGAGTTACCGCATATAAAACACGCAATATTTATGAATTGAATTCTGGTGCACAGCTGAAAATTAATTTCTTAATAAATAATAAAGCGAAACCGAATATATTGTTTAAACAATCAAAGCATTGTTAGAAAATTCATCAGAAAGAGTTACCGCATATAAAACACGCAATATTTATGAATTGAATTCCGGTGCAGGGCTGAAAATTAATTTCTTAATAAATAATAAAGCGAAACCGAATATATTGTTTCAACAATCAAAGCATTGTTAGAAAATTCATCAGAAAGAGTTACCGCATATAAAACACGCAATATTTATGAATTGAATTCCGGTGCAAGGCTGAAAATTAATTTCTTAATAAATAATAAAGCGAACCCGAATATATTGTTTCAACAATCAAAGCATTGTTAGAAAATTCATCAGAAAGAGTTACCGCATATAAAACACGCAATATTTATGAATTGAATTCCGGTGCTGGGCTGAAAATTAATTTCTTAATAAATAATAAAGCGAAACCGAATATATTGTTTCAAGAATCAAAGCATTGTTAGAAAATTTATCAGAAAGAGTTACCGCATATAAAACACGCAATATTTATGAATTGAATTCCGGTGCAGGGCTGAAAAATAATTTCTTAATAAATAATAAAGTGAAACCGAATATATTGTTTCAACAATCAAAGCATTGTTAGAAAATTCATCAGAAAGAGTTACCGCATATAAAACACGCAATATTTATGAATTGAATTCCGGTGCAGGGCTGAAAATTAATTTCTTAATAAATAATAAAGCGAAACCGAATATATTGTTTCAACAATCGAAGCATTGTTAGAAAATTCATCAGAAAGAGTTACCGCATATAAAACACGCAATAATTATGAATTGAATTCCGGTGCAACGCTGAAAATTAATTTCTTAATAAATAATAAAGCGAAACCGAATATATTGTTTCAACAATCGAGGCATTGTTAGAAAATTCATCAGAAAGAGTTACCGCATATAAAACACGCAATATTTATGAATTGAATTCCGGTGCACCGCTGAAAATTAATTTCTTAATAAATAATAAAGCGAAACCGAATATATTGATTCAACAATCAAAGTATTGTTAGAAAATTCATCAGAAAGAGTTACCGCATATAAAACAAGCAATATTTATGAATTGAATTACGGTGCAGGGCGGAAAATTAATTTCTTAATAAATAATAAAGCGAAACCGAATATATTGTTTCAACAATCGAGGCATTGTTAGAAAATTCATCAGAAAGAGTTACCGCATATAAAACACGCAATATTTATGAATTGAATTCCGGTGCACCGCTGAAAATTAATTTCTTAATAAATAATAAAGCGAAACCGAATATATTGTTTCAACAATCAAAGTATTGTTAGAAAATTCATCAGAAAGAGTTACCGCATATAAAACAAGCAATATTTATGAATTGAATTACGGTGCAGGGCTGAAAATTAATTTCTTAATAAATAATAAAGCGAAACCGAATATATTGTTTCAACAATCAAAGCATTGTTAGAAAATTCATCATAAAGAGTTACCGCATATAAAACACGCAATATTTATGAATTGAATTCCGCTGCAGGGCTGAAAATTAATTTCTTAATAAATAATAAAGCGAAACCGAATATATTGTTTCAACAATCAAAGCATTGTTAGAAAATTCATCAGAAAGAGTTACCGCATATAAAACACGCAATATTTATGAATTGAATTCCGGTGCACCGCTGAAAATTAATTTCTTATTAAATAATAAAGCGAAACCGAATATATTGTTTCAACAATCAAAGCATTGTTAGAAAATTCATCAGAAAGAGTTACCGCATATAAAACACGCAATATTTATTAATTGAATTCCGGTGCACCGCTGAAAATTAATTTCTTAATAAATAATAAAGCGAAACCAAATATATTGTTTCAACAATCAAAGCATTGTTAGAAAATTCATCAGAAAGAGTTACCGCATATAAAACACGACACATTTATGAATTGAATTCCGTTGCAAGGCTTAAAATTAATTTCTTAATAAATAATAAAGCGAAACCAAATATATTGTTTCAACAATCAAACCATTGTTAGAAAATTCATCAGAAAGTGTTACTGCATATAAAACACGCAGTATTTATGAATTGAATTCCGGTGCACCGCTGAAAATTAATTTCGTAATAAATAATAAAGTGAAACCGAATATATTGTTTCAACAATCAAACCATTGTTAGAAAATTCAGTAAAAAGAAATACTTAATATAAAACTCGCAATATTTATGAATTAAATTCCGGTGCAGTTCTTAAAAATTATCTTAATAAATAATAAAGTGAAATCGAATATATTGTTTCAACAATCAAAGCATTGTTAGAAAATTCAGGTAAAAGAGATACCCAATATAAAACACGCAATATTTATGAATTAAATTCCGGTGCACGGCTGAAAATAAGTTTCTTAAAAAATAATAAAGTGAAACCGATTATATTGTTTCAACAATCAAACCATTGTTAGAAAATTCAGGTAAAATAGATACCGAATATAAAATTCGCAATACTTATGAATTAAATTCCGGTGCAGATCTTAAAATTAATATCTTAATAAATAATAAAGTAAAATCGAATATATTGTTTCATCAATCAAACCATTGTTAGAAAATTCAGATAAATGAGATACCGAATATAAAATACGCAATATTTACGAATTAAATTCCGGTGCAGGTTTTAAAATTAATTTCTTAATATATAATAAAGCGAAACCGAATATATTGTTTCAACAATCAAAGCATTGTTAGAAAATTCATCAGAAAGAGTTACCGCATATAAAACACGCAATATTTATGAATTGAATTCCGGTGCAGGGCTGAAAATTAATTTCTTAATAAATAATAAAGCGAAACCGAATATATTGTTTCAACAATCAAAGCATTGTTAGAAAATTCATCAGAAAGAGTTACCGCATATAAAACACGCAATATTTATGAATTGAATTCTGGTGCACAGCTGAAAATTAATTTCGTAATAAATAATAAAGCGAAACCGAATATATTGTTTCAACAATCAAAGAATTGTTAGAAAATTCATCAGAAAGAGTTACCGCATATAAAACACGCAATATTTATGAATTGAATTCCGGTGCAGGGGTGAAAATTAATTTCTTAATAAATAATAAAGCGAAACCGAATATATTGTTTCAACAATCAAAGCATTGTTAGAAAATTCATCAGAAAGAGTTACCGCATATAAAACACGCAATATTTATGAATTGAATTCCGGTGCACCGCTGAAAATTAATTTCTTAATAAATAATAAAGCGAAACAGAATATATTGTTTCAACAGTCAAAGTATTGTTAAAAATTCATCAGAAAGAGTTACTGCATATAAAACAAGCTATATTTATGAATTGAATTCCGGTGCAGGGCTGAAAATTGATTTCTTAATAAATAATAAAGCGAAACCGAATATATTGTTTCAACAATCAAAGCATTGTTAGAAAATTCATCAGAAAGAGTTACCGCATATAAAACACGCAATATTTATGAATTGAATTCCGGTGCAGGGCTGAAAATTAATTTCTTAATAAATAATAAAGCGAAACCGAATATATTGTTTCAACAATCAAAGCATTGTTAGAAAATTCATCAGAAAGAGTTACCGCATATAAAACACGCAATATTTATGAATTGAATTCCGGTGCAAGGCTGAAAATTAATTTCTTAATAAATAATAAAGCGAACCCGAATATATTGTTTCAACAATTAAGCATTGTTAGAAAATTCATCAGAAAGAGTTACCGCATATAAAACACGCAATATTTATGAATTGAATTCCGGTGCACCGCTGAAAATTAATTTCGTAATAAATAATAAAGCGAAACCGAATATATTGTTTCAAGAATCAAAGCATTGTTAGAAAATTCATCAGAAAGAGTTACCGCATATAAAACACGCAATATTTATGAATTGAATTCCGGTGCTGGGCTGAAAATTAATTTCTTAATAAATAATAAAGCGAAACCGAATATATTGTTTCAACAATCAAAGCATTGTTAGAAAATTCATCAGAAAGAGTTACCGCATATAAAACACGCAATATTTATGAATTGAATTCCGGTGCAGGGCTGAAAATTAATTTCTTAATATATAATAAAGTGAAACCGAATATATTGTTTCAACAATCAAAGCATTGTTAGAAAATTCATCAGAAAGAGTTACCGCATATAAAACACGCAATATTTATGAATTAAATTCCGGTGCAGGGCTGAAAATTAATTTCTTAATAAATAATAAAGCGAAACCGAATATATTGTTTCAACAATCGAAGCATTGTTAGAAAATTCATCAGAAAGAGTTACCGCATATAAAACACGCAATATTTATGAATTGAATTCCGGTGCACCGCTGAAAATTAATTTCTTAATAAATAATAAAGCGAAACAGAATATATTGTTTCAACAATCAAAGCATTGTTAGAAAATTCATCAGAAAGAGTTACCGCATATAAAACACGCAATATTTATGAATTGAATTCCGGTGCAGGGCTGAAAATTAATTTCTTAATAAATAATAAAGCGAAACCGAATATATTGTTTAAACAATCAAAGCATTGTTAGAAAATTCATCAAAAAGAGTTACCGCATATAAAACACGCAATATTTATGAATTGAATTCCGGTGCAGGGCTGAAAATTAATTTCTTAATAAATAATAAAGCGAAACCGAATATATTGTTTCAACAATCAAAGCATTGTTAGATAATTCGTCAGAAAGAGTTACCGCATATAAAACACGCAATATTTATGAATTGAATTCCGGTGCAAGGCTGAAAATTAATTTCTTAATAAATAATAAAGCGAACCCGAATATATTGTTTCAACAATCAAAGCATTGTTAGAAAATTCATCAGAAAGAGTTACCGCATATAAAACACGCAATATTTATGAATTGAATTCCGGTGAAGGGGTGAAAATTAATTTCGTAATAAATAATAAAGCGAAACCGAATATATTGTTTCAAGAAGCAAAGCATTGTTAGAAAATTCATCAGAAAGAGTTACCGCATATAAAACACGCAATATTTATGAATTGAATTCCGGTGCTGGGCTGAAAATTAATTTCTTAATAAATAATAAAGCGAAACCGAATATATTGTTTCAAGAATCAAAGCATTGTTAGAAAATTCATCAGAAAGAGTTACCGCATATAAAACACGCAATATTTATGAATTGAATTCCGGTGCAGGGCTGAAAAATAATTTCTTAATAAATAGTAAAGTGAAACCGAATATATTGTTTCAACAATCAAAGCATTGTTAGAAAATTCATCAGAAAGTGTTACCGCATATAAAACACGCAATATTTATGAATTGAATTCCGGTGCAGGGCTGAAAATTAATTTCTTAATAAATAATAAAGCGAAACCGAATATATTGTTTCAACAATCGAGGCATTGTTAGAAAATTCATCAGAAAGAGTTACCGCATATAAAACACGCAATATTTATGAATTGAATTCCGGTGCACCGCTGAAAATTAATTTCTTAATAAATAATAAAGCGAAACCGAATATATTGTTTCAACAATCAAAGTATTGTTAGAAAATTCATCAGAAAGAGTTACCGCATATAAAACAAGCAATATTTATGAATTGAATTACGGTGCAGGGCTGAAAATTAATTTCTTAATAAATAATAAAGCGAAACCGAATATATTGTTTCAACAATCGAGGCATTGTTAGAAAATTCATCAGAAAGAGTTACCGCATATAAAACACGCAATATTTATGAATTGAATTCCGGTGCACCGCTGAAAATTAATTTCTTAATAAATAATAAAGCGAAACCGAATATATTGTTTCAACAATCAAAGTATTGTTAGAAAATTCATCAGAAAGAGTTACCGCATATAAAACAAGCAATATTTATGAATTTAATTACGGTGCAGGGCTGAAAATTAATTTCTTAATAAATAATAAAGCGAAACCGAATATATTGTTTCAACAATCAAAGCATTGTTAGAAAATTCATCAGAAAGAGTTACCGCATATAAAACACGCAATATTTATGAATTGAATTCCGGTGCAGGGGTGAAAATTAATTTCTTAATAAATAATAAAGCGAAACCGAATATATTGTTTCGACAATCAAAGCATTGTTAGAAAATTCATCAGAAAGAGTTACCGCATATAAAACACGCAATATTTATGAATTGAATTCCGGTGCAGGGCTGAAAATTAATTTCTTAATAAATAATAAAGCGAAACCGAATATATTGTTTCAACAATCAAAGCATTGTTAGAAAATTCATCAGAAAGAGTTACCGCATATAAAACACGCAATATTTATGAATTGAATTCTGGTGCACAGCTGAAAATTAATTTCGTAATAAATAATAAAGCGAAACCGAATATATTGTTTCAACAATCAAAGCATTGTTAGAAAATTCATCAGAAAGAGTTACCGCATATAAAACACGCAATATTTATGAATTGAATTCCGGTGCAGGGGTGAAAATTAATTTCTTAATAAATAATAAAGCGAAACCGAATATATTGTTTCAACAATCAAAGCATTGTTAGAAAATTCATCAGAAAGAGTTACCGCATATAAAACACGCAATATTTATGAACTGAATTCCGGTGCACCGCTGAAAATTAATTTCTTAATAAATAATAAAGCGAAACCGAATATATTGTTTCAACAATCAAAGTATTGTTAGAAAATTCATCAGAAAGAGTTACCGCATATAAAACAAGCAATATTTATGAATTGAATTACGGTGCAGGGCTGAAAATTAATTTCTTAATAAATAATAAAGCGAAACCGAATATATTGTTTCAACAATCAAAGCATTGTTAGAAAATTCATCAGAAAGAGTTACCGCATATAAAACACGCAATATTTATGAATTGAATTCCGGTGCACCGCTGAAAAGTAATTTCTTAATAAATAATAAAGCGAAACCGAATATATTGTTTCAACAATCAAAGTATTGTTAGAAAATTCATCAGAAAGAGTTACCGCATATAAAACACGCAATATTTATGAATTGAATTCCGGTGCAGGGCTGAAAATTAATTTCTTAATAAATAATAAAGCGAAACCGAATATATTGTTTCAACAATCAAAGCATTGTTAGAAAATTCATCAGAAAGAGTTACCGCATATAAAACACGCAATATTTATGAATTGAATTCTGGTGCACAGCTGAAAATTAATTTCGTAATAAATAATAAAGCGAAACCGAATATATTGTTTCAACAATCAAAGAATTGTTAGAAAATTCATCAGAAAGAGTTACCGCATATAAAACACGCAATATTTATGAATTGAATTCCGGTGCAGGGGTGAAAATTAATATCTTAATAAATAATAAAGCGAAACCGAATATATTGTTTCAACAATCAAAGCATTGTTAGAAAATTCATCAGAAAGAGTTACCGCATATAAAACACGCAATATTTATGAATTGAATTCCGGTGCACCGCTGAAAATTAATTTCTTAATAAATAATAAAGCGAAACCGAATATATTGTTTCAACAATCAAAGTATTGTTAGAAAATTCATCAGAAAGAGTTACCGCATATAAAACAAGCAATATTTATGAATTGAATTACGGTGCAGGGCTGAAAATTAATTTCTTAATAAATAATAAAGCGAAACCGAATATATTGTTTCAACAATCAAAGCATTGTTAGAAAATTCATCAGAAAGAGTTACCGCATATAAAACACGCAATATTTATGAATTGAATTCCGGTGCACCGCTGAAAATTAATTTCTTAATAAATAATAAAGCGAAACCGAATATATTGTTTCAACAATCAAAGTATTGTTAGAAAATTCATCAGAAAGAGTTACCGCATATAAAACAAGCAATATTTATGAATTGAATTACGGTGCAGGGCTGAAAATAAATTTCTTAATAAATAATAAAGCGAAACCGAATATATTGTTTCAACAATCAAAGCATTGTTTTAAAATTCATCAGAAAGAGTTACCGCATATAAAACACGCAATATTTATGAATTAAATTCCGGTGCCGGGCTGAAAATTAATTTCTTAATAAATAATAAAGCGAAACCGAATATATTGTTTCAACAATCGAAGCATTGTTAGAAAATTCATCAGAAAGAGTTACCGCATATAAAACACGCAATATTTATGAATTGAATTCCGGTGCACCGCTGAAAATTAATTTCTTAATAAATAATAAAGCGAAACAGAATATATTGTTTCAACAATCAAAGCATTGTTAGAAAATTCATCAGAAAGAGTTACCGCATATAAAACACGCAATATTTATGAATTGAATTCCGGTGCAGGGGTGAAAATTAATTTCTTAATAAATAATAAAGCGAAACCGAATATATTGTTTCAACAATCAAAGCATTGTTAGAAAATACATTAGAAAGAGTTACCGCATATAAAACACGCAATATTTATGAATTGAATTCTGGTGCACCGCTGAAAATTAATTTCTTAATAAATAATAAAGCGAAACAGAATATATTGTTTCAACAATCAAAGCATTGTTAGAAAATTCATCAGAAAGAGTTACCGCATATAAAACACGCAATATTTATGAATTGAATTCTGGTGCACAGCTGAAAATTAATTTCGTAATAAATAATAAAGCGAAACCGAATATATTGTTTCAACAATCAAAGAATTGTTAGAAAATTCATCAGAAAGAGTTACCGCATATAAAACACGCAATATTTATGAATTGAATTCCGGTGCAGGGGTGAAAATTAATATCTTAATAAATAATAAAGCGAAACCGAATATATTGTTTCAACAATCAAAGCATTGTTAGAAAATTCATCAGAAAGAGTTACCGCATATAAAACACGCAATATTTATGAATTGAATTCCGGTGCACCGCTGAAAATTAATTTCTTAATAAATAATAAAGCGAAACCGAATATATTGTTTCAACAATCAAAGTATTGTTAGAAAATTCATCAGAAAGAGTTACCGCATATAAAACAAGCAATATTTATGAATTGAATTACGGTGCAGGGCTGAAAATTAATTTCTTAATAAATAATAAAGCGAAACCGAATATATTGTTTCAACAATCAAAGCATTGTTAGAAAATTCATCAGAAAGAGTTACCGCATATAAAACACGCAATATTTATGAATTGAATTCCGGTGCACCGCTGAAAATTAATTTCTTAATAAATAATAAAGCGAAACCGAATATATTGTTTCAACAATCAAAGTATTGTTAGAAAATTCATCAGAAAGAGTTACCGCATATAAAACAAGCAATATTTATGAATTGAATTACGGTGCAGGGCTGAAAATAAATTTCTTAATAAATAATAAAGCGAAACCGAATATATTGTTTCAACAATCAAAGCATTGTTTTAAAATTCATCAGAAAGAGTTACCGCATATAAAACACGCAATATTTATGAATTAAATTCCGGTGCCGGGCTGAAAATTAATTTCTTAATAAATAATAAAGCGAAACCGAATATATTGTTTCAACAATCGAAGCATTGTTAGAAAATTCATCAGAAAGAGTTACCGCATATAAAACACGCAATATTTATGAATTGAATTCCGGTGCACCGCTGAAAATTAATTTCTTAATAAATAATAAAGCGAAACAGAATATATTGTTTCAACAATCAAAGCATTGTTAGAAAATTCATCAGAAAGAGTTACCGCATATAAAACACGCAATATTTATGAATTGAATTCCGGTGCAGGGGTGAAAATTAATTTCTTAATAAATAATAAAGCGAAACCGAATATATTGTTTCAACAATCAAAGCATTGTTAGAAAATTCATCAGAAAGAGTTACCGCATATAAAACACGCAATATTTATGAATTGAATTCCGGTGCAGGGCTGAAAATTAATTTCTTAATAAATAATAAAGCGAAACCGAATATATTGTTTCAACAATCAAAGCATTGTTAGAAAATACATTAGAAAGAGTTACCGCATATAAAACACGCAATATTTATGAATTGAATTCTGGTGCACAGCTGAAAATTAATTTCGTAATAAATAATAAAGCGAAACCGAATATATTGTTTCAACAATCAAAGAATTGTTAGAAAATTCATCAGAAAGAGTTACCGCATATAAAACACGCAATATTTATGAATTGAATTCCGGTGCAGGGGTGAAAATTAATTTCTTAATAAATAATAAAGCGAAACCGAATATATTGTTTCAACAATCAAAGCATTGTTAGAAAATTCATCAGAAAGAGTTACCGCATATAAAACACGCAATATTTATGAATTGAATTCCGGTGCACCGCTGAAAATTAATTTCTTAATAAATAATAAAGCGAAACAGAATATATTGTTTCAACAGTCAAAGTATTGTTAAAAATTCATCAGAAAGAGTTACTGCATATAAAACAAGCTATATTTATGAATTGAATTCCGGTGCAGGGCTGAAAATTGATTTCTTAATAAATAATAAAGCGAAACCGAATATATTGTTTCAACAATCAAAGCGTTGTTAGAAAATTCATCAGAAAGAGTTACCGCAGATAAAACACGCAATATTTATGAATTGAATTCCGGTGCAGGGCTGAAAATTAATTTCTTAATAAATAATAAAGCGAAACCGAATATATTGTTTCAACAATCAAAGCATTGTTAGAAAATTCATCAGAAAGAGTTACCGCATATAAAACACGCAATATTTATGAATTGAATTCCGGTGCACCGCTGAAAAGTAATTTCTTAATAAATAATAAAGCGAAACCGAATATATTGTTTCAACAATCAAAGTATTGTTAGAAAATTCATCAGAAAGAGTTACCGCATATAAAACACGCAATATTTATGAATTGAATTCCGGTGCAGGGCTGAAAATTAATTTCTTAATAAATAATAAAGCGAAACCGAATATATTGTTTCAACAATCAAAGCATTGTTAGAAAATTCATCAGAAAGAGTTACCGCATATAAAACACGCAATATTTATGAATTGAATTCTGGTGCACAGCTGAAAATTAATTTCGTAATAAATAATAAAGCGAAACCGAATATATTGTTTCAACAATCAAAGAATTGTTAGAAAATTCATCAGAAAGAGTTACCGCATATAAAACACGCAATATTTATGAATTGAATTCCGGTGCAGGGGTGAAAATTAATATCTTAATAAATAATAAAGCGAAACCGAATATATTGTTTCAACAATCAAAGCATTGTTAGAAAATTCATCAGAAAGAGTTACCGCATATAAAACACGCAATATTTATGAATTGAATTCCGGTGCACCGCTGAAAATTAATTTCTTAATAAATAATAAAGCGAAACCGAATATATTGTTTCAACAATCAAAGTATTGTTAGAAAATTCATCAGAAAGAGTTACCGCATATAAAACAAGCAATATTTATGAATTGAATTACGGTGCAGGGCTGAAAATTAATTTCTTAATAAATAATAAAGCGAAACCGAATATATTGTTTCAACAATCAAAGCATTGTTAGAAAATTCATCAGAAAGAGTTACCGCATATAAAACACGCAATATTTATGAATTGAATTCCGGTGCACCGCTGAAAATTAATTTCTTAATAAATAATAAAGCGAAACCGAATATATTGTTTCAACAATCAAAGTATTGTTAGAAAATTCATCAGAAAGAGTTACCGCATATAAAACAAGCAATATTTATGAATTGAATTACGGTGCAGGGCTGAAAATAAATTTCTTAATAAATAATAAAGCGAAACCGAATATATTGTTTCAACAATCAAAGCATTGTTTTAAAATTCATCAGAAAGAGTTACCGCATATAAAACACGCAATATTTATGAATTAAATTCCGGTGCCGGGCTGAAAATTAATTTCTTAATAAATAATAAAGCGAAACCGAATATATTGTTTCAACAATCGAAGCATTGTTAGAAAATTCATCAGAAAGAGTTACCGCATATAAAACACGCAATATTTATGAATTGAATTCCGGTGCACCGCTGAAAATTAATTTCTTAATAAATAATAAAGCGAAACAGAATATATTGTTTCAACAATCAAAGCATTGTTAGAAAATTCATCAGAAAGAGTTACCGCATATAAAACACGCAATATTTATGAATTGAATTCCGGTGCAGGGGTGAAAATTAATTTCTTAATAAATAATAAAGCGAAACCGAATATATTGTTTCAACAATCAAAGCATTGTTAGAAAATTCATCAGAAAGAGTTACCGCATATAAAACACGCAATATTTATGAATTGAATTCCGGTGCAGGGCTGAAAATTAATTTCTTAATAAATAATAAAGCGAAACCGAATATATTGTTTCAACAATCAAAGCATTGTTAGAAAATACATTAGAAAGAGTTACCGCATATAAAACACGCAATATTTATGAATTGAATTCTGGTGCACAGCTGAAAATTAATTTCGTAATAAATAATAAAGCGAAACCGAATATATTGTTTCAACAATCAAAGAATTGTTAGAAAATTCATCAGAAAGAGTTACCGCATATAAAACACGCAATATTTATGAATTGAATTCCGGTGCAGGGGTGAAAATTAATTTCTTAATAAATAATAAAGCGAAACCGAATATATTGTTTCAACAATCAAAGCATTGTTAGAAAATTCATCAGAAAGAGTTACCGCATATAAAACACGCAATATTTATGAATTGAATTCCGGTGCACCGCTGAAAATTAATTTCTTAATAAATAATAAAGCGAAACAGAATATATTGTTTCAACAGTCAAAGTATTGTTAAAAATTCATCAGAAAGAGTTACTGCATATAAAACAAGCTATATTTATGAATTGAATTCCGGTGCAGGGCTGAAAATTGATTTCTTAATAAATAATAAAGCGAAACCGAATATATTGTTTCAACAATCAAAGCGTTGTTAGAAAATTCATCAGAAAGAGTTACCGCAGATAAAACACGCAATATTTATGAATTGAATTCCGGTGCAGGGCTGAAAATTAATTTCTTAATAAATAATAAAGCGAAACCGAATATATTGTTTCAACAATCAAAGCATTGTTAGAAAATTCATCAGAAAGAGTTACCGCATATAAAACACGCAATATTTATGAATTGAATTCCGGTGCAAGGCTGAAAATTAATTTCTTAATAAATAATAAAGCGAACCCGAATATATTGTTTCAACAATTAAGCATTGTTAGAAAATTCATCAGAAAGAGTTACCGCATATAAAACACGCAATATTTATGAATTGAATTCCGGTGCACCGCTGAAAATTAATTTCGTAATAAATAATAAAGCGAAACCGAATATATTGTTTCAAGAATCAAAGCATTGTTAGAAAATTCATCAGAAAGAGTTACCGCATATAAAACACGCAATATTTATGAATTGAATTCCGGTTCTGGGCTGAAAATTAATTTCTTAATAAATAATAAAGCGAAACCGAATATATTGTTTCAACAATCAAAGCATTGTTAGAAAATTCATCAGAAAGAGTTACCGCATATAAAACACGCAATATTTATGAATTGAATTCCGGTGCAGGGCTGAAAATTAATTTCTTAATAAATAATAAAGTGAAACCGAATATATTGTTTCAACAATCAAAGCATTGTTAGAAAATTCATCAGAAAGAGTTACCGCATATAAAACACGCAATATTTATGAATTAAATTCCGGTGCAGGGCTGAAAATTAATTTCTTAATAAATAATAAAGCGAAACCGAATATATTGTTTCAACAATCGAAGCATTGTTAGAAAATTCATCAGAAAGAGTTAACGCATATAAAACACGCAATATTTATGAATTGAATTCCGGTGCAGGGCTGAAAATTAATTTCTTAATAAATAATAAAGCGAAACCGAATATATTGTTTAAACAATCAAAGCATTGTTAGAAAATTCATCAGAAAGAGTTACCGCATATAAAACACGCAATATTTATGAATTGAATTCCGGTGCAGGGCTGAAAATTAATTTCTTAATAAATAATAAAGCGAAACCGAATATATTGTTTCAACAATCAAAGCATTGTTAGAACATTCATCAGAAAGAGTTACCGCATATAAAACACGCAATATTTATGAATTGAATTCCGGTGCAAGGCTGAAAATTAATTTCTTAATAAATAATAAAGCGAACCCGAATATATTGTTTCAACAATCAAAGCATTGTTAGAAAATTCATCAGAAAGAGTTACCGCATATAAAACACGCAATATTTATGAATTGAATTCCGGTGCACCGCTGAAAATTAATTTCGTAATAAATAATAAAGCGAAACCGAATATATTGTTTCAAGAATCAAAGCATTGTTAGAAAATTCATCAGAAAGAGTTACCGCATATAAAACACGCAATATTTATGAATTGAATTCCGGTGCAGGGCTGAAAAATAATTTCTTAATAAATAATAAAGTGAAACCGAATATATTGTTTCAACAATCAAAGCATTGTTAGAAAATTCATCAGAAAGAGTTACCGCATATAAAACACGCAATATTTATGAATTGAATTCCGGTGCAGGGCTGAAAATTAATTTCTTAATAAATAATAAAGCGAAACCGAATATATTGTTTCAACAATCGAGGCATTGTTAGAAAATTCATCAGAAAGAGTTACCGCATATAAAACAAGCAATATTTATGAATTGAATTCCGGTGCAGGGCTGAAAATTAATTTCTTAATAAATAATAAAGCGAAACCGAATATATTGTTTCAACAATCGACGCATTGTTAGAAAATTCATCAGAAAGAGTTACCGCATATAAAACACGCAATATTTATGAATTGAATTCCGGTGCACCGCTGAAAATTAATTTCTTAATAAATAATAAAGCGAAACCGAATATATTGTTTCAACAATCAAAGTATTGTTAGAAAATTCATCAGAAAGAGTTACCGCATATAAAACAAGCAATATTTATGAATTGAATTACGGTGCAGGGCTGAAAATTAATTTCTTAATAAATAATAAAGCGAAACCGAATATATTGTTTCAACAATCGAAGCATTGTTAGAAAATTCATCAGAAAGAGTTACCGCATATAAAACACGCAATATTTATGAATTGAATTCCGGTGCACCTCTGAAAATTAATTTCTTAATAAATAATAAAGCGAAACAGAATATATTGTTTCAACAATCAAAGCATTGTTAGAAAATTCATCAGAAAGAGTTACCGCATATAAAACACGCAATATTTATGAATTGAATTCCGGTGCAGGGCTGAAAATTAATTTCTTAATAAATAATAAAGCGAAACCGAATATATTGTTTAAACAATCAAAGCATTGTTAGAAAATTCATCAGAAAGAGTTACCGCATATAAAACACGCAATATTTATGAATTGAATTCCGGTGCAGGGCTGAAAATTAATTTCTTAATAAATAATAAAGCGAAACCGAATATATTGTTTCAACAATCAAAGCATTGTTAGAAAATTCATCAGAAAGAGTTACCGCATATAAAACACGCAATATTTATGAATTGAATTCCGGTGCAAGGCTGAAAATTAATTTCTTAATAAATAATAAAGCGAACCCGAATATATTGTTTCAACAATCAAAGCATTGTTAGAAAATTCATCAGAAAGAGTTACCGCATATAAAACACGCAATATTTATGAATTGAATTCCGGTGCACCGCTGAAAATTAATTTCGTAATAAATAATAAAGCGAAACCGAATATATTGTTTCAAGAAGCAAAGCATTGTTAGAAAATTCATCAGAAAGAGTTACCGCATATAAAACACGCAATATTTATGAATTGAATTCCGGTGCTGGGCTGAAAATTAATTTCTTAATAAATAATAAAGCGAAACCGAATATATTGTTTCAAGAATCAAAGCATTGTTAGAAAATTCATCAGAAAGAGTAAACGCATATAAAACACGCAATATTTATGAATTGAATTCTGGTGCACAGCTGAAAATTAATTTCGTAATAAATAATAAAGCGAAACCGAATATATTGTTTCAACAATCAAAGAATTGTTAGAAAATTCATCAGAAAGAGTTACCGCATATAAAACACGCAATATTTATGAATTGAATTCCGGTGCAGGGGTGAAAATTAATTTCTTAATAAATAATAAAGCGAAACCGAATATATTGTTTCAACAATCAAAGCATTGTTAGAAAATTCATCAGAAAGAGTTACCGCATATAAAACACGCAATATTTATGAATTGAATTCCGGTTCAGGGCTGAAAATTAATTTCTTAATAAATAATAAAGCGAAACCGAATATATTGTTTCAACAATCGAAGCATTGTTAGAAAATTCATCAGAAAGAGTTACCGCATATAAAACACGCAATATTTATGAATTGAATTCCGGTGCACCGCTGAAAATTAATTTCTTAATAAATAATAAAGCGAAACCGAATATATTTTTTCAACAATCGAGGCATTGTTAGAAAATTCATCAGAAAGAGTTACCGCATATAAAACACGCAATATTTATGAATTGAATTCCGGTGCACCGCTGAAAATTAATTTCTTAATAAATAATAAAGCGAAACCGAATATATTGTTTCAACAATCAAAGTATTGTTAGAAAATTCATCAGAAAGAGTTACCGCATATAAAACAAGCAATATTTATGAATTGAATTACGGTGCAGGGCGGAAAATTAATTTCTTAATAAATAATAAAGCGAAACCGAATATATTGTTTCAACAATCGAGGCATTGTTAGAAAATTCATCAGAAAGAGTTACCGCATATAAAACACGAAATATTTATGAATTGAATTCCGGTGCACCGCTGAAAATTAATTTCTTAATAAATAATAAAGCGAAACCGAATATATTGTTTCAACAATCAAAGTATTGTTAGAAAATTCATCAGAAAGAGTTACCGCATATAAAACACGAAATATTTATGAATTGAATTCCGGTGCACCGCTGAAAATTAATTTCTTAATAAATAATAAAGCGAAACCGAATATATTGTTTCAACAATCAAAGCATTGTTAGAAAATTCATCAGAAAGAGTTACCGCATATAAAACACGCAATATTTATTAATTGAATTCCGGTGCACCGCTGAAAATTAATTTCTTAATAAATAATAAAGCGAAACCAAATATATTGTTTCAACAATCAAAGCATTGTTAGAAAATTCATCAGAAAGAGTTACCGCATATAAAACAAGCAATATTTATGAATTGAATTACGGTGCAGGGCGGAAAATTAATTTCTTAATAAATAATAAAGCGAAACCGAATATATTGTTTCAACAATCGAGGCATTGTTAGAAAATTCATCAGAAAGAGTTACCGCATATAAAACACGAAATATTTATGAATTGAATTCCGGTGCACCGCTGAAAATTAATTTCTTAATAAATAATAAAGCGAAACCGAATATATTGTTTCAACAATCAAAGTATTGTTAGAAAATTCATCAGAAAGAGTTACCGCATATAAAACACGAAATATTTATGAATTGAATTCCGGTGCACCGCTGAAAATTAATTTCTTAATAAATAATAAAGCGAAACCGAATATATTGTTTCAACAATCAAAGCATTGTTAGAAAATTCATCAGAAAGAGTTACCGCATATAAAACACGCAATATTTATTAATTGAATTCCGGTGCACCGCTGAAAATTAATTTCTTAATAAATAATAAAGCGAAACCAAATATATTGTTTCAACAATCAAAGCATTGTTAGAAAATTCATCAGAAAGAGTTACCGCATATAAAACACGACACATTTATGAATTGAATTCCGTTGCAAGGCTTAAAATTAATTTCTTAATAAATAATAAAGCGAAACCGAATATATTGTTTCAACAATCAAACCATTGTTAGAAAATTCATCAGAAAGTGTTACTGCATATAAAACACGCAATATTTATGAATTGAATTCCGGTGCACCGCTGAAAATTAATTTCGTAATAAATAATAAAGTGAAACCGAATATATTGTTTCAACAATCAAACCATTGTTAGAAAATTCAGTAAAAAGAAATACTTAATATAAAACTCGCAATATTTATGAATTAAATTCCGGTGCAGTTCTTAAAAATTATCTTAATAAATAATAAAGTGAAATCGAATATATTGTTTCAACAATCAAAGCATTGTTAGAAAATTCAGGTAAAAGAGATACCCAATATAAAACACGCAATATTTATGAATTAAATTCCGGTGCACGGCTGAAAATTAGTTTCTTAAAAAATAATAAAGTGAAACCGATTATATTGTTTCAACAATCAAACCATTGTTAGAAAATTCAGGTAAAATAGATACCGAATATAAAATTCGCAATACTTATGAATTAAATTCCGGTGCAGATCTTAAAATTAATATCTTAATAAATAATAAAGCAAAATCGAATATATTGTTTCATCAATCAAACCATTGTTAGAAAATTCAGATAAATGAGATACCGAATATAAAATACGCAATATTTACGAATTAAATTCCGGTGCAGGTTTTAAAATTAATTTCTTAATATATAATAAAGCGAAACCGAATATATTGTTTCAACAATCAAAGCATAGTTAGAAAATTCATCAGAAAGAGTTACCGCATATAAAACACGCAATATTTATGAATTGAATTCCGGTGCAGGGCTGAAAATTAATTTCTTAATAAATAATAAAGCGAAACCGAATATATTGTTTCAACAATCAAAGCATTGTTAGAAAATTCATCAGAAAGAGTTACCGCATATAAAACACGCAATATTTATGAATTGAATTCTGGTGCACAGCTGAAAATTAATTTCGTAATAAATAATAAAGCGAAACCGAATATATTGTTTCAACAATCAAAGAATTGTTAGAAAATTCATCAGAAAGAGTTACCGCATATAAAACACGCAATATTTATGAATTGAATTCTGGTGCACAGCTGAAAATTAATTTCGTAATAAATAATAAAGCGAAACCGAATATATTGTTTCAACAATCAAAGAATTGTTAGAAAATTCATCAGAAAGAGTTACCGCATATAAAACACGCAATATTTATGAATTGAATTCCGGTGCAGGGGTGAAAATTAATTTCTTAATAAATAATAAAGCGAAACCGAATATATTGTTTCAACAATCAAAGCATTGTTAGAAAATTCATCAGAAAGAGTTACCGCATATAAAACACGCAATATTTATGAATTGAATTCCGGTGCAGGGCTGAAAATTAATTTCTTAATAAATAATAAAGCGAAACCGAATATATTGTTTCAACAATCGAAGCCTTGTTAGAAAATTCATCAGAAAGAGTTACCGCATATAAAACACGCAATATTTATGAATTGAATTCCGGTGCACCGCTGAAAATTAATTTCTTAATAAATAATAAAGCAAAACCGAATATATTGTTTCAACAATCGAGGCATTGTTAGAAAATTCATCAGAAAGAGTTACCGCATATAAAACACGCAATATTTATGAATTGAATTCCGGTGCACCGCTGAAAATTAATTTCTTAATAAATAATAAAGCGAAACCGAATATATTGTTTCAACAATCAAAGTATTGTTAGAAAATTCATCAGAAAGAGTTACCGCATATAAAACAAGCAATATTTATGAATTGAATTACGGTGCAGGGCGGAAAATTAATTTCTTAATAAATAATAAAGCGAAACCGAATATATTGTTTCAACAATCGAGGCATTGTTAGAAAATTCATCAGAAAGTGTTACCGCATATAAAACACGAAATATTTATGAATTGAATTCCGGTGCACCGCTGAAAATTAATTTCTTAATAAATAATAAAGCGAAACCGAATATATTGTTTCAACAATCAAAGTATTGTTAGAAAATTCATCAGAAAGAGTTACCGCATATAAAACAAGCAATATTTATGAATTGAATTACGGTGCAGGGCTGAAAATTAATTTCTTAATAAATAATAAAGCGAAACCGAATATATTGTTTCAACAATCAAAGCATTGTTAGAAAATTCATCATAAAGAGTTACCGCATATAAAACACGCAATATTTATGAATTGAATTCCGCTGCAGGGCTGAAAATTAATTTCTTAATAAATAATAAAGCGAAACCGAATATATTGTTTCAACAATCAAAGCATTGTTAGAAAATTCAGGTAAAATAGATACCGAATATAAAATTCGCAATACTTATGAATTAAATTCCGGTGCAGATCTTAAAATTAATATCTTAATAAATAATAAAGCAAAATCGAATATATTGTTTCATCAATCAAACCATTGTTAGAAAATTCAGATAAATGAGATACCGAATATAAAATACGCAATATTTACGAATTAAATTCCGGTGCAGGTTTTAAAATTAATTTCTTAATATATAATAAAGCGAAACCGAATATATTGTTTCAACAATCAAAGCATAGTTAGAAAATTCATCAGAAAGAGTTACCGCATATAAAACACGCAATATTTATGAATTGAATTCCGGTGCAGGGCTGAAAATTAATTTCTTAATAAATAATAAAGCGAAACCGAATATATTGTTTCAACAATCAAAGCATTGTTAGAAAATTCATCAGAAAGAGTTACCGCATATAAAACACGCAATATTTATGAATTGAATTCTGGTGCACAGCTGAAAATTAATTTCGTAATAAATAATAAAGCGAAACCGAATATATTGTTTCAACAATCAAAGAATTGTTAGAAAATTCATCAGAAAGAGTTACCGCATATAAAACACGCAATATTTATGAATTGAATTCTGGTGCACAGCTGAAAATTAATTTCGTAATAAATAATAAAGCGAAACCGAATATATTGTTTCAACAATCAAAGAATTGTTAGAAAATTCATCAGAAAGAGTTACCGCATATAAAACACGCAATATTTATGAATTGAATTCCGGTGCAGGGGTGAAAATTAATTTCTTAATAAATAATAAAGCGAAACCGAATATATTGTTTCAACAATCAAAGCATTGTTAGAAAATTCATCAGAAAGAGTTACCGCATATAAAACACGCAATATTTATGAATTGAATTCCGGTGCAGGGCTGAAAATTAATTTCTTAATAAATAATAAAGCGAAACCGAATATATTGTTTCAACAATCGAAGCCTTGTTAGAAAATTCATCAGAAAGAGTTACCGCATATAAAACACGCAATATTTATGAATTGAATTCCGGTGCACCGCTGAAAATTAATTTCTTAATAAATAATAAAGCGAAACCGAATATATTGTTTCAACAATCAAAGTATTGTTAGAAAATTCATCAGAAAGAGTTACCGCATATAAAACAAGCAATATTTATGAATTGAATTACGGTGCAGGGCGGAAAATTAATTTCTTAATAAATAATAAAGCGAAACCGAATATATTGTTTCAACAATCGAGGCATTGTTAGAAAATTCATCAGAAAGTGTTACCGCATATAAAACACGAAATATTTATGAATTGAATTCCGGTGCACCGCTGAAAATTAATTTCTTAATAAATAATAAAGCGAAACCGAATATATTGTTTCAACAATCAAAGTATTGTTAGAAAATTCATCAGAAAGAGTTACCGCATATAAAACAAGCAATATTTATGAATTGAATTACGGTGCAGGGCTGAAAATTAATTTCTTAATATATAATAAAGCGAAACCGAATATATTGTTTCAACAATCAAAGCATTGTTAGAAAATTCATCATAAAGAGTTACCGCATATAAAACACGCAATATTTATGAATTGAATTCCGCTGCAGGGCTGAAAATTAATTTCTTAATAAATAATAAAGCGAAACCGAATATATTGTTTCAACAATCAAAGCATTGTTAGAAAATTCATCAGAAAGAGTTACCGCATATAAAACACGCAATATTTATGAATTGAATTCCGGTGCACCGCTGAAAATTAATTTCTTATTAAATAATAGAGCGAAACCAAATATATTGTTTCAACAATCAAAGCATTGTTAGAAAATTCATCAGAAAGAGTTACCGCATATAAAACACGACACATTTATGAATTGAATTCCGTTGCAAGGCTTAAAATTAATTTCTTAATAAATAATAAAGCGAAACCGAATATATTGTTTCAACAATCAAACCATTGTTAGAAAATTCATCAGAAAGTGTTACTGCATATAAAACACGCAATATTTATGAATTGAATTCCGGTGCACCGCTGAAAATTAATTTCGTAATAAATAATAAAGTGAAACCGAATATATTGTTTCAACAATCAAACCATTGTTAGAAAATTCAGTAAAAAGAAATACTTAATATAAAACTCGCAATATTTATGAATTAAATTCCGGTGCAGTTCTTAAAAATTATCTTAATAAATAATAAAGTGAAATCGAATATATTGTTTCAACAATCAAAGCATTGTTAGAAAATTCAGGTAAAAGAGATACCCAATATAAAACACGCAATATTTATGAATTAAATTCCGGTGCACGGCTGAAAATTAGTTTCTTAAAAAATAATAAAGTGAAACCGATTATATTGTTTCAACAATCAAACCATTGTTAGAAAATTCAGGTAAAATAGATACCGAATATAAAATTCGCAATACTTATGAATTAAATTCCGGTGCAGATCTTAAAATTAATATCTTAATAAATAATAAAGTAAAATCGAATATATTGTTTCATCAATCAAACCATTGTTAGAAAATTCAGATAAATGAGATACCGAATATAAAATACGCAATATTTACGAATTAAATTCCGGTGCAGGTTTTAAAATTAATTTCTTAATATATAATAAAGCGAAACAGAATATATTGTTTCAACAATCAAAGCATTGTTAGAAAATTCATCAGAAAGAGTTACCGCATATAAAACACGCAATATTTATGAATTGAATTCCGGTGCAGGGCTGAAAATTAATTTCTTAATAAATAATAAAGCGAAACCGAATATATTGTTTCAACAATCAAAGCATTGTTAGAAAATTCATCAGAAAGAGTTACCGCATATAAAACACGCAATATTTATGAATTGAATTCTGGTGCACAGCTGAAAATTAATTTCGTAATAAATAATAAAGCGAAACCGAATATATTGTTTCAACAAACAAAGAATTGTTAGAAAATTCATCAGAAAGAGTTACCGCATATAAAACACGCAATATTTATGAATTGAATTCCGGTGCAGGGGTGAAAATTAATTTCTTAATAAATAATAAAGCGAAACCGAATATATTGTTTCAACAATCAAAGCATTGTTAGAAAATTCATCAGAAAGAGTTACCGCATATAAAACACGCAATATTTATGAATTGAATTCCGGTGCACCGCTGAAAATTAATTTCTTAATAAATAATAAAGCGAAACAGAATATATTGTTTCAACAGTCAAAGTATTGTTAAAAATTCATCAGAAAGAGTTACTGCATATAAAACAAGCTATATTTATGAATTGAATTCCGGTGCAGGGCTGAAAATTGATTTCTTAATAAATAATAAAGCGAAACCGAATATATTGTTTCAACAATCAAAGCATTGTTAGAAAATTCATCAGAAAGAGTTACCGCATATAAAACACGCAATATTTATGAATTGAATTCCGGTGCAGGGCTGAAAATTAATTTCTTAATAAATAATAAAGCGAAACCGAATATATTGTTTCAACAATCAAAGCATTGTTAGAAAATTCATCAGAAAGAGTTACCGCATATAAAACACGCAATATTTATGAATTGAATTCCGGTGCAAGGCTGAAAATTAATTTCTTAATAAATAATAAAGCGAACCCGAATATATTGTTTCAACAATTAAGCATTGTTAGAAAATTCATCAGAAAGAGTTACCGCATATAAAACACGCAATATTTATGAATTGAATTCCGGTGCACCGCTGAAAATTAATTTCGTAATAAATAATAAAGCGAAACCGAATATATTGTTTCAAGAATCAAAGCATTGTTAGAAAATTCATCAGAAAGAGTTACCGCATATAAAACACGCAATATTTATGAATTGAATTCCGGTGCTGGGCTGAAAATTAATTTCTTAATAAATAATAAAGCGAAACCGAATATATTGTTTCAACAATCAAAGCATTGTTAGAAAATTCATCAGAAAGAGTTACCGCATATAAAACACGCAATATTTATGAATTGAATTCCGGTGCAGGGCTGAAAATTAATTTCTTAACAAATAATAAAGTGAAACCGAATATATTGTTTCAACAATCAAAGCATTGTTAGAAAATTCATCAGAAAGAGTTACCGCATATAAAACACGCAATATTTATGAATTAAATTCCGGTGCAGGGCTGAAAATTAATTTCTTAATAAATAATAAAGCGAAACCGAATATATTGTTTCAACAATCGAAGCATTGTTAGAAAATTCATCAGAAAGAGTTACCGCATATAAAACACGCAATATTTATGAATTGAATTCCGGTGCACCGCTGAAAATTAATTTCTTAATAAATAATAAAGCGAAACAGAATATATTGTTTCAACAATCAAAGCATTGTTAGAAAATTCATCAGAAAGAGTTACCGCATATAAAACATGCAATATTTATGAATTGAATTCCGGTGCAGGGCTGAAAATTAATTTCTTAATAAATAATAAAGCGAAACCGAATATATTGTTTAAACAATCAAAGCATTGTTAGAAAATTCATCAGAAAGAGTTACCGCATATAAAACACGCAATATTTATGAATTGAATTCCGGTGCAGGGCTGAAAATTAATTTCTTAATAAATAATAAAGCGAAACCGAATATATTGTTTCAACAATCAAAGCATTGTTAGAAAATTCATCAGAAAGAGTTACCGCATATAAAACACGCAATATTTATGAATTGAATTCCGGTGCACAGCTGAAAATTAATTTCGTAATAAATAATAAAGCGAAACCGAATATATTGTTTCAACAAACAAAGAATTGTTAGAAAATTCATCAGAAAGAGTTACCGCATATAAAACACGCAATATTTATGAATTGAATTCTGGTGCACAGCTGAAAATTAATTTCGTAATAAATAATAAAGCGAAACCGAATATATTGTTTCAACAAACAAAGAATTGTTAGAAAATTCATCAGAAAGAGTTACCGCATATAAAACACGCAATATTTATGAATTGAATTCCGGTGCAGGGGTGAAAATTAATTTCTTAATAAATAATAAAGCGAAACCGAATATATTGTTTCAACAATCAAAGCATTGTTAGAAAATTCATCAGAAAGAGTTACCGCATATAAAACACGCAATATTTATGAATTGAATTCCGGTGCACCGCTGAAAATTAATTTCTTAATAAATAATAAAGCGAAACAGAATATATTGTTTCAACAGTCAAAGTATTGTTAAAAATTCATCAGAAAGAGTTACTGCATATAAAACAAGCTATATTTATGAATTGAATTCCGGTGCAGGGCTGAAAATTGATTTCTTAATAAATAATAAAGCGAAACCGAATATATTGTTTCAACAATCAAAGCATTGTTAGAAAATTCATCAGAAAGAGTTACCGCATATAAAACACGCAATATTTATGAATTGAATTCCGGTGCAGGGCTGAAAATTAATTTCTTAATAAATAATAAAGCGAAACCGAATATATTGTTTCAACAATCAAAGCATTGTTAGAAAATTCATCAGAAAGAGTTACCGCATATAAAACACGCAATATTTATGAATTGAATTCCGGTGCAAGGCTGAAAATTAATTTCTTAATAAATAATAAAGCGAACCCGAATATATTGTTTCAACAATTAAGCATTGTTAGAAAATTCATCAGAAAGAGTTACCGCATATAAAACACGCAATATTTATGAATTGAATTCCGGTGCACCGCTGAAAATTAATTTCGTAATAAATAATAAAGCGAAACCGAATATATTGTTTCAAGAATCAAAGCATTGTTAGAAAATTCATCAGAAAGAGTTACCGCATATAAAACACGCAATATTTATGAATTGAATTCCGGTGCTGGGCTGAAAATTAATTTCTTAATAAATAATAAAGCGAAACCGAATATATTGTTTCAACAATCAAAGCATTGTTAGAAAATTCATCAGAAAGAGTTACCGCATATAAAACACGCAATATTTATGAATTGAATTCCGGTGCAGGGCTGAAAATTAATTTCTTAACAAATAATAAAGTGAAACCGAATATATTGTTTCAACAATCAAAGCATTGTTAGAAAATTCATCAGAAAGAGTTACCGCATATAAAACACGCAATATTTATGAATTAAATTCCGGTGCAGGGCTGAAAATTAATTTCTTAATAAATAATAAAGCGAAACCGAATATATTGTTTCAACAATCGAAGCATTGTTAGAAAATTCATCAGAAAGAGTTACCGCATATAAAACACGCAATATTTATGAATTGAATTCCGGTGCACCGCTGAAAATTAATTTCTTAATAAATAATAAAGCGAAACAGAATATATTGTTTCAACAATCAAAGCATTGTTAGAAAATTCATCAGAAAGAGTTACCGCATATAAAACACGCAATATTTATGAATTGAATTCCGGTGCAGGGCTGAAAATTAATTTCTTAATAAATAATAAAGCGAAACCGAATATATTGTTTAAACAATCAAAGCATTGTTAGAAAATTCATCAGAAAGAGTTACCGCATATAAAACACGCAATATTTATGAATTGAATTCCGGTGCAGGGCTGAAAATTAATTTCTTAATAAATAATAAAGCGAAACCGAATATATTGTTTCAACAATCAAAGCATTGTTAGAAAATTCATCAGAAAGAGTTACCGCATATAAAACACGCAATATTTATGAATTGAATTCCGGTGCACCGCCGAAAATTAATTTCGTAATAAATAATAAAGCGAAACCGAATATATCGTTTCAAGAAGCAAAGCATTGTTAGAAAATTCATCAGAAAGAGTTACCGCATATAAAACACGCAATATTTATGAATTGAATTCCGGTGCTGGGCTGAAAATTAATTTCTTAATAAATAATAAAGCGAAACCGAATATATTGTTTCAAGAATCAAAGCATTGTTAGAAAATTCATCAGAAAGAGTTACCGCATATAAAACACGCAATATTTATGAATTGAATTCCGGTGCAGGGCTGAAAAATAATTTCTTAATAAATAATAAAGTGAAACCGAATATATTGTTTCAACAATCAAAGCATTGTTAGAAAATTCATCAGAAAGAGTTACCGCATATAAAACACGCAATATTTATGAATTGAATTCCGGTGCAGGGCTGAAAATTAATTTCTTAATAAATAATAATGCGAAACCGAATATATTGTTTCAACAATCGAGGCATTGTTAGAAAATTCATCAGAAAGAGTTACCGCATATAAAACACGCAATATTTATGAATTGAATTCCGGTGCACCGCTGAAAATTAATTTCTTAATAAATAATAAAGCGAAACCGAATATATTGTTTCAACAATCAAAGTATTGTTAGAAAATTCATCAGAAAGAGTTACCGCATATAAAACAAGCAATATTTATGAATTGAATTACGGTGCAGGGCTGAAAATTAATTTCTTAATAAATAATAAAGCGAAACCGAATATATTGATTCAACAATCGAGGCATTGTTAGAAAATTCATCAGAAAGAGTTACCGCATATAAAACACGCAATATTTATGAATTGAATTCCGGTGCACCGCTGAAAATTAATTTCTTAATAAATAATAAAGCGAAACCGAATATATTGTTTCAACAATCAAAGTATTGTTAGAAAATTCATCAGAAAGAGTTACCGCATATAAAACAAGCAATATTTATGAATTGAATTACGGTGCAGGGCTGAAAATTAATTTCTTAATAAATAATAAAGCGAAACCGAATATATTGTTTCAACAATCAAAGCATTGTTAGAAAATTCGTCATAAAGAGTTACCGCATATAAAACACGCAATATTTATTAATTGAATTCCGCTGCAGGGCTGAAAATTAATTTCTTAATAAATAATAAAGCGAAACCGAATATATTGTTTCAACAATCAAAGCATTGTTAGAAAATTCATCAGAAAGAGTTACCGCATATAAAACACGCAATATTTATGAATTGAATTCCGGTGCACCGCTGAAAATTAATTTCTTATTAAATAATAAAGCGAAACCGAATATATTGTTTCAACAATCAAAGCATTGTTAGAAAATTCATCAGAAAGAGTTACCGCATATAAAACACGCAATATTTATTAATTGAATTCAGGTGCACCACTGAAAATTAATTTCTTAATAAATAATAAAGCGAAACCAAATATATTGTTTCAACAATCAAAGCATTGTTAGAAAATTCATCAGAAAGAGTTACCGCATATAAAACACGACACATTTATGAATTGAATTCCGTTGCAAGGTTTAAAATTAATTTCTTAATAAATAATAAAGCGAAACCGAATATATTGTTTCAACAATCAAACCCTTGTTAGAAAATTCATCAGAAAGTGTTACTGCATATAAAACACGCAATATTTATGAATTGAATTCCGGTGCACCGCTGAAAATTAATTTCGTAATAAATAATAAAGTGAAACCGAATATATTGTTTCAACAATCAAACCATTGTTAGAAAATTCAGTAAAAAGAAATACTTAATATAAAACTCGCAATATTTATGAATTAAATTCCGGTGCAGTTCTTAAAAATTATCTTAATAAATAATAAAGTGAAATCGAATATATTGTTTCAACAATCAAAGCATTGTTAGAAAATTCAGGTAAAAGAGATACCCAATATAAAACACGCAATATTTATGAATTAAATTCCGGTGCACGGCTGAAAATTAGTTTCTTAAAAAATAATAAAGTGAAACCGATTATATTGTTTCAACAATCAAACCATTGTTAGAAAATTCAGGTAAAATAGATACCGAATATAAAATTCGCAATACTTATGAATTAAATTCCGGTGCAGATCTTAAAATTAATATCTTAATAAATAATAAAGTAAAATCGAATATATTGTTTCATCAATCAAACCATTGTTAGAAAATTCAGATAAATGAGATACCGAATATAAAATACGCAATATTTACGAATTAAATTCCGGTGCAGGTTTTAAAATTAATTTCTTAATATATAATAAAGCGAAACCGAATATATTGTTTCAACAATCAAAGCATTGTTAGAAAATTCATCAGAAAGAGTTACCGCATATACAACACGCAATATTTATGAATTGAATTCCGGTGCAGGGCTGAAAATTAATTTCTTAATAAATAATAAAGCGAAACCGAATATATTGTTTCAACAATCAAAGCATTGTTAGAAAATTCATCAGAAAGAGTTACCGCATATAAAACACGCAATATTTATGAATTGAATTCTGGTGCACAGCTGAAAATTAATTTCGTAATAAATAATAAAGCGAAACCGAATATATTGTTTCATCAATCAAAGAATTGTTAGAAAATTCATCAGAAAGAGTTACCGCATATAAAACACGCAATATTTATGAATTGAATTCCGGTGCAGGGGTGAAAATTAATTTCTTAATAAATAATAAAGCGAAACCGAATATATTGTTTCAACAATCAAAGCATTGTTAGAAAATTCATCAGAAAGAGTTACCGCTTATAAAACACGCAATATTTATGAATTGAATTCCGGTGCAGGGCTGAAAAATAATTTCTTAATAAATAATAAAGTGAAACCGAATATATTGTTTCAACAATCAAAGCATTGTTAGAAAATTCATCAGAAAGAGTTACCGCATATAAAACACGCAATATTTATGAATTGAATTCCGGTGCAGGGCTGAAAATTAATTTCTTAATAAATAATAAAGCGAAACCGAATATATTGTTTCAACAATCGAAGCATTGTTAGAAAATTCATCAGAAAGAGTTACCGCATATAAAACACGCAATATTTATGAATTGAATTCCGGTGCACCGCTGAAAATTAATTTCTTAATAAATAATAAAGCGAAACCGAATATATTGTTTCAACAATCGAGGCATTGTTAGAAAATTCATCAGAAAGAGTTACCGCATATAAAACACGCAATATTTATGAATTGAATTCCGGTGCACCGCTGAAAATTAATTTCTTAATAAATAATAAAGCGAAACCGAATATATTGTTTCAACAATCAAAGTATTGTTAGAAAATTCATCAGAAAGAGTTACCGCATATAAAACAAGCAATATTTATGAATTGAATTACGGTGCAGGGCTGAAAATTAATTTCTTAATAAATAATAAAGCGAAACCGAATATATTGTTTCAACAATCGAGGCATTGTTAGAAAATTCATCAGAAAGAGTTACCGCATAAAAAACACGCAATATTTATGAATTGAATTCCGGTGCACCGCTGAAAATTAATTTCTTAATAAATAATAAAGCGAAACCGAATATATTGTTTCAACAATCAAAGTATTGTTAGAAAATTCATCAGAAAGAGTTACCGCATATAAAACAAGCAATATTTATGAATTGAATTACGGTGCAGGGCTGAAAATTAATTTCTTAATAAATAATAAAGCGAAACCGAATATATTGTTTCAACAATCAAAGCATTGTTAGAAAATTCATCATAAAGAGTTACCGCATATAAAACACGCAATATTTATGAATTGAATTCCGCTGCAGGGCTGAAAATTAATTTCTTAATAAATAATAAAGCGAAACCGAATATATTGTTTCAACAATCAAAGCATTGTTAGAAAATTCATCAGAAAGAGTTACCGCATATAAAACACGCAATATTTATGAATTGAATTCCGGTGCACCGCTGAAAATTAATTTCTTAATAAATAATAAAGCGAAACCGAATATATTGTTTCAACAATCAAAGCATTGTTAGAAAATTCATCAGAAAGAGTTACCGCATATAAAACACGCAATATTTATTAATTTAATTCCGGTGCACCGCTGAAAATTAATTTCTTAATAAATAATAAAGCGAAACCAAATATATTGTTTCAACAATCAAAGCATTGTTAGAAAATTCATCAGAAAGAGTTACCGCATATAAAACACGACACATTTATGAATTGAATTCCGTTGCAAGGCTTAAAATTAATTTCTTAATAAATAATAAAGCGAAACCGAATATATTGTTTCAACAATCAAACCATTGTTAGAAAATTCATCAGAAAGTGTTACTGCATATAAAACACGCAATATTTATGAATTGAATTCCGGTGCACCGCTGAAAATTAATTTCGTAATAAATAATAAAGTGAAACCGAATATATTGTTTCAACAATCAAACCATTGTTAGAAAATTCAGTAAAAAGAAATACTTAATATAAAACTCGCAATATTTATGAATTAAATTCCGGTGCAGTTCTTAAAAATTATCTTAATAAATAATAAAGTGAAATCGAATATATTGTTTCAACAATCAAAGCATTGTTAGAAAATTCAGGTAAAAGAGATACCCAATATAAAACACGCAATATTTATGAATTAAATTCCGGTGCACGGCTGAAAATTAGTTTCTTAAAAAATAATAAAGTGAAACCGATTATATTGTTTCAACAATCAAACCATTGTTAGAAAATTCAGGTAAAATAGATACCGAATATAAAATTCGCAATACTTATGAATTAAATTCCGGTGCAGATCTTAAAATTAATATCTTAATAAATAATAAAGTGAAATCGAATATATTGTTTCATCAATCAAACCATTGTTAGAAAATTCAGATAAATGAGATACCGAATATAAAATACGCAATATTTACGAATTAAATTCCGGTGCAGGTTTTAAAATTAATTTCTTAATATATAATAAAGCGAAACCGAATATATTGTTTCAACAATCAAAGCATTGTTAGAAAATTCATCAGAAAGAGTTACCGCATATAAAACACGCAATATTTATGAATTGAATTCCGGTGCAGGGCTGAAAATTAATTTCTTAATAAATAATAAAGCGAAACCGAATATATTGTTTCAACAATCAAAGCATTGTTAGAAAATTCATCAGAGAGAGTTACCGCATATAAAACACGCAATATTTATGAATTGAATTCTGGTGCACACCTGAAAATTAATTTCGTAATAAATAATAAAGCGAAACCGAATATATTGTTTCAACAATCAAAGAATTGTTAGAAAATTCATCAGAAAGAGTTACCGCATATAAAACAAGCAATATTTATGAATTGAATTACGGTGCAGGGCTGAAAATTAATTTCTTAATAAATAATAAAGCGAAACCGAATATATTGTTTCAACAATCAAAGCATTGTTAGAAAATTCATCAGAAAGAGTTACCGCATATAAAACACGCAATATTTATGAATTGAATTCCGGTGCACCGCTGAAAATTAATTTCTTAATAAATAATAAAGCGAAACCGAATATATTGTTTCAACAATCAAAGCATTGTTAGAAAATTCATCAGAAAGAGTTACCGCATATAAAACACGCAATATTTATTAATTGAATTCCGGTGCACCACTGAAAATTAATTTCTTAATAAATAATAAAGCGAAACCAAATATATTGTTTCAACAATCAAAGCATTGTTAGAAAATTCATCAGAAAGAGTTACCGCATATAAAACACGACACATTTATGAATTGAATTCCGTTGCAAGGCTTAAAATTAATTTCTTAATAAATAATAAAGCGAAACAGAATATATTGTTTCAACAATCAAACCATTGTTAGAAAATTCATCAGAAAGTGTTACTGCATATAAAACACGCAATATTTATGAATTGAATTCCGGTGCACCGCTGAAAATTAATTTCGTAATAAATAATAAAGTGAAACCGAATATATTGTTTCAACAATCAAACCATTGTTAGAAAATTCAGTAAAAAGAAATACTTAATATAAAACTCGCAATATTTATGAATTAAATTCCGGTGCAGTTCTTAAAAATTATCTTAATAAATAATAAAGTGAAATCGAATATATTGTTTCAACAATCAAAGCATTGTTAGAAAATTCAGGTAAAAGAGATACCCAATATAAAACACGCAATATTTATGAATTAAATTCCGGTGCACGGCTGAAAAATAGTTTCTTAAAAAATAATAAAGTGAAACCGATTATATTGTTTCAACAATCAAACCATTGTTAGAAAATTCAGGTAAAATAGATACCGAATATAAAATTCGCAATACTTATGAATTAAATTCCGGTGCAGATCTTAAAATTAATATCTTAATAAATAATAAAGTAAAATCGAATATATTGTTTCATCAATCAAACCATTGTTAGAAAATTCAGATAAATGAGATACCGAATATAAAATACGCAATATTTACGAATTAAATTCCGGTGCAGGTTTTAAAATTAATTTCTTAATATATAATAAAGCGAAACCGAATATATTGTTTCAACAATCAAAGCATTGTTAGAAAATTCATCAGAAAGAGTTACCGCATATAAAACACGCAATATTTATGAATTGAATTCCGGTGCAGGGCTGAAAATTAATTTCTTAATAAATAATAAAGCGAAACCGAATATATTGTTTCAACAATCAAAGCATTGTTAGAAAATTCATCAGAAAGAGTTACCGCATATAAAACACGCAATATTTATGAATTGAATTCTGGTGCACACCTGAAAATTAATTTCGTAATAAATAATAAAGCGAAACCGAATATATTGTTTCAACAATCAAAGAATTGTTAGAAAATTCATCAGAAAGAGTTACCGCATATAAAACACGCAATATTTATGAATTGAATTCCGGTGCAGGGGTGAAAATTAATTTCTTAATAAATAATAAAGCGAAACCGAATATATTGTTTCAACAATCAAAGCATTGTTAGAAAATTCATCAGAAAGAGTTACCGCATATAAAACACGCAATATTTATGAATTGAATTCCGGTGCAGGGCTGAAAATTAATTTCTTAATAAATAATAAAGCGAAACCGAATATATTATTTCAACAATCAAAGCATTATTAGAAAATTCATCAGAAAGAGTTACCGCATATAAAACACGCAATATTTAATGAATTGAATTCCGGTGCACCACTGAAAATTAATTTCTTATTAAATAATAAAGCGAAACCGAATATATTGTTTCAACAATCAAAGCATTGTTAGAAAATTCATCAGAAAGAGTTACCGCATATAAAACACGCAATATTTATTAATTGAATTCCGGTGCACCGCTGAAAATTAATTTCTTAATAAATAATAAAGCGAAACCAAATATATTGTTTCAACAATCAAAGCATTGTTAGAAAATTCATCAGAAAGAGTTACCGCATATAAAACACGACACATTTATGAATTGAATTCCGTTGCAAGGTTTAAAATTAATTTCTTAATAAATAATAAAGCGAAACCGAATATATTGTTTCAACAATCAAACCATTGTTAGAAAATTCATCAGAAAGTGTTACTGCATATAAAACACGCAATATTTATGAATTGAATTCCGGTGCACCGCTGAAAATTAATTTCGTAATAAATAATAAAGTGAAACCGAATATATTGTTTCAACAATCAAACCATTGTTAGAAAATTCAGTAAAAAGAAATACTTAATATAAAACTCGCAATATTTATGAATTAAATTCCGGTGCAGTTTTTAAAAATTATCTTAATAAATAATAAAGTGAAATCGAATATATTGTTTCAACAATCAAAGCATTGTTAGAAAATTCAGGTAAAAGAGATACCCAATATAAAACACGCAATATTTATGAATTAAATTCCGGTGCACGGCTGAAAATTAGTTTCTTAAAAAATAATAAAGTGAAACCGATTATATTGTTTCAACAATCAAACCATTGTTAGAAAATTCAGGTAAAATAGATACCGAATATAAAATTCGCAATACTTATGAATTAAATTCCGGTGCAGATCTTAAAATTAATATCTTAATAAATAATAAAGTAAAATCGAATATATTATTTCATCAATCAAACCATTGTTAGAAAATTCAGATAAATGAGATACCGAATATAAAATACGCAATATTTACGAATTAAATTCCGGTGCAGGTTTTAAAATTAATTTCTTAATATATAATAAAGCGAAACCGAATATATTGTTTCAACAATCAAAGCATTGTTAGAAAATTCATCAGAAAGAGTTACCGCATATAAAACACGCAATATTTATGAATTGAATTCCGGTGCAGGGCTGAAAATTAATTTCTTAATAAATAATAAAGCGAAACCGAATATATTGTTTCAACAATCAAAGCATTGTTAGAAAATTCATCAGAAAGAGTTACCGCATATAAAACACGCAATATTTATGAATTGAATTCTGGTGCACAGCTGAAAATTAATTTCGTAATAAATAATAAAGCGAAACCGAATATATTGTTTCAACAATCAAAGAATTGTTAGAAAATTCATCAGAAAGAGTTACCGCATATAAAACACGCAATATTTATGAATTGAATTCCGGTGCAGGGGTGAAAATTAATTTCTTAATAAATAATAAAGCGAAACCGAATATATTGTTTCAACAATCAAAGCATTGTTAGAAAATTCATCAGAAAGAGTTACCGCATATAAAACACGCAATATTTATGAATTGAATTCCGGTGCAGGGCTGAAAATTAATTTCTTAATAAATAATAAAGCGAAACCGAATATATTGTTTCAACAATCGAAGCATTGTTAGAAAATTCATCAGAAAGAGTTATCGCATATAAAACACGCAATATTTATGAATTGAATTCCGGTGCACCGCTGAAAATTAATTTCTTAATAAATAATAAAGCGAAACCGAATATATTGTTTCAACAATCGAGGCATTGTTGGAAAATTCATCAGAAAGAGTTACCGCATATAAAACACGCAATATTTATGAATTGAATTCCGGTGCACCGCTGAAAATTAATTTCTTAATAAATAATAAAGCGAAACCGAATATATTGTTTCAACAATCAAAGTATTGTTAGAAAATTCATCAGAAAGAGTTACCGCATATAAAACAAGCAATATTTATGAATTGAATTACGGTGCAGGGCTGAAAATTAATTTCTTAATAAATAATAAAGCGAAACCGAATATATTGTTTCAACAAACGAGGCATTGTTAGAAAATTCATCAGAAAGAGTTACCGCATATAAAACACGCAATATTTATGAATTGAATTCCGGTGCACCGCTGAAAATTAATTTCTTAATAAATAATAAAGCGAAACCGAATATATTGTTTCAACAATCAAAGTATTGTTAGAAAATTCATCAGAAAGAGTTACCGCATATAAAACAAGCAATATTTATGAATTGAATTACGGTGCAGGGCTGAAAATTAATTTCTTAATAAATAATAAAGCGAAACCGAATATATTGTTTCAACAATCAAAGCATTGTTAGAAAATTCATCATAAAGAGTTACCGCATATAAAACACGCAATATTTATGAATTGAATTCCGCTGCAGGGCTGAAAATTAATTTCTTAATAAATAATAAAGCGAAACCGAATATATTGTTTCAACAATCAAAGCATTGTTAGAAAATTCATCAGAAAGAGTTACCGCATATAAAACACGCAATATTTATGAATTGAATTCCGGTGCACCGCTGAAAATTAATTTCTTAATAAATAATAAAGCGAAACCGAATATATTGTTTCAACAATCAAAGCTTTGTTAGAAAATTCATCAGAAAGAGTTACCGCATATAAAACACGCAATATTTATTAATTGAATTCCGGTGCACCGCTGAAAATTAATTTCTTAATAAATAATAAAGCGAAACCAAATATATTGTTTCAACAATCAAAGCATTGTTAGAAAATTCATCAGAAAGAGTTACCGCATATAAAACACGCAATATTTATGAATTGAATTCCGGTGCAGGGCTGAAAATTAATTTCTTAATAAATAATAAAGCGAAACCAAATATATTGTTTCACCAATCTAAGCATTGTTAGAAAATTCATCAGAAAGAGTTACCGCATATAAAACACGCAATATTTATGAATTGAATTCCGGTGCACCGCTGAAAATTAATTTCTTAATAAATAATAAAGCGAAACCGAATATATTGTATCAACAATCAAAGCATTGTTAGAAAATTCATCAGAAAGAGTTACCGCATATAAAACACGCAATATTTATGAATTGAATTCCGGTGCAGGGCTCAAAATTAATTTATTAATAAATAATAAAGCGAAACTGAATATATTGTTTCAACAATCAAAGCATTGTTAGAAAATTCATCAGAAAGAGTTACCTCATATAAAACACGCAATATTTATGAATTGAATTCCGGTGCAGGGCTGAAAATTAATTTCTTAATAAATAATAAAGCGAAACCGAATATATTGTTTCAACAATCAAACCATTGTTAGAAAATTCCTCAGAAAGAGTTACCGCATATAAAACACGCAATATTTATGAATTGAATTCCGGTGCTGGGCTGAAAATTAATTTCTTAATAAATAATAAAGCGAAACCGAATATATTGTTTCAAGAATCAAAGCATTGTTAGAAAATTCATCAGAAAGAGTTACCGCATATAAAACACGCAATATTTATGAATTGAATTCCGGTGCAGGGCTGAAAATTAATTTCTTAATAAATAATAAAGCGAAACCGAATATATTGTTTCAACAATCAAAGCATTGTTAGAAAATTCATCAGAAAGAGTTACCGCATATAAAACACGCAATATTTATGAATTGAATTCTGGTGCACACCTGAAAATTAATTTCGTAATAAATAATAAAGCGAAACCGAATATATTGTTTCAACAATCAAAGAATTGTTAGAAAATTCATCAGAAAGAGTTACCGCATATAAAACAAGCAATATTTATGAATTGAATTACGGTGCAGGGCTGAAAATTAATTTCTTAATAAATAATAAAGCGAAACCGAATATATTGTTTCAACAATCAAAGCATTGTTAGAAAATTCATCAGAAAGAGTTACCGCATATAAAACACGCAATATTTATGAATTGAATTCCGGTGCACCGCTGAAAATTAATTTCTTAATAAATAATAAAGCGAAACCGAATATATTGTTTCAACAATCAAAGCATTGTTAGAAAATTCATCAGAAAGAGTTACCGCATATAAAACACGCAATATTTATTAATTGAATTCCGGTGCACCGCTGAAAATTAATTTCTTAATAAATAATAAAGCGAAACCAAATATATTGTTTCAACAATCAAAGCATTGTTAGAAAATTCATCAGAAAGAGTTACCGCATATAAAACACGACACATTTATGAATTGAATTCCGTTGCAAGGCTTAAAATTAATTTCTTAATAAATAATAAAGCGAAACCGAATATATTGTTTCAACAATCAAACCATTGTTAGAAAATTCATCAGAAAGTGTTACTGCATATAAAACACGCAATATTTATGAATTGAATTCCGGTGCACCGCTGAAAATTAATTTCGTAATAAATAATAAAGTGAAACCGAATATATTGTTTCAACAATCAAACCATTGTTAGAAAATTCAGTAAAAAGAAATACTTAATATAAAACTCGCAATATTTATGAATTAAATTCCGGTGCAGTTCTTAAAAATTATCTTAATAAATAATAAAGTGAAATCGAATATATTGTTTCAACAATCAAAGCATTGTTAGAAAATTCAGGTAAAAGAGATACCCAATATAAAACACGCAATATTTATGAATTAAATTCCGGTGCACGGCTGAAAAATAGTTTCTTAAAAAATAATAAAGTGAAACCGATTATATTGTTTCAACAATCAAACCATTGTTAGAAAATTCAGGTAAAATAGATACCGAATATAAAATTCGCAATACTTATGAATTAAATTCCGGTGCAGATCTTAAAATTAATATCTTAATAAATAATAAAGTAAAATCGAATATATTGTTTCATCAATCAAACCATTGTTAGAAAATTCAGATAAATGAGATACCGAATATAAAATACGCAATATTTACGAATTAAATTCCGGTGCAGGTTTTAAAATTAATTTCTTAATATATAATAAAGCGAAACCGAATATATTGTTTCAACAATCAAAGCATTGTTAGAAAATTCATCAGAAAGAGTTACCGCATATAAAACACGCAATATTTATGAATTGAATTCCGGTGCAGGGCTGAAAATTAATTTCTTAATAAATAATAAAGCGAAACCGAATATATTGTTTCAACAATCAAAGCATTGTTAGAAAATTCATCAGAAAGAGTTACCGCATATAAAACACGCAATATTTATGAATTGAATTCTGGTGCACACCTGAAAATTAATTTCGTAATAAATAATAAAGCGAAACCGAATATATTGTTTCAACAATCAAAGAATTGTTAGAAAATTCATCAGAAAGAGTTACCGCATATAAAACACGCAATATTTATGAATTGAATTCCGGTGCAGGGGTGAAAATTAATTTCTTAATAAATAATAAAGCGAAACCGAATATATTGTTTCAACAATCAAAGCATTGTTAGAAAATTCATCAGAAAGAGTTACCGCATATAAAACACGCAATATTTATGAATTGAATTCCGGTGCAGGGCTGAAAATTAATTTCTTAATAAATAATAAAGCGAAACCGAATATATTATTTCAACAATCAAAGCATTATTAGAAAATTCATCAGAAAGAGTTACCGCATATAAAACACGCAATATTTATGAATTGAATTCCGGTGCACCGCTGAAAATTAATTTCTTAATAAATAATAAAGCGAAACCGAATATATTGTTTCAACAATCAAAGTATTGTTAGAAAATTCATCAGAAAGAGTTACCGCATATAAAACAAGCAATATTTATGAATTGAATTACGGTGCAGGGCTGAAAATTAATTTCTTAATAAATAATAAAGCGAAACCGAATATATTGTTTCAACAATCAAAGCATTGTTAGAAAATTCATCATAAAGAGTTACCGCATATAAAACACGCAATATTTATGAATTGAATTCCGCTGCAGGGCTGAAAATTAATTTCTTAATAAATAATAAAGCGAAACCGAATATATTGTTTCAACAATCAAAGCATTGTTAGAAAATTCATCAGAAAGAGTTACCGCATATAAAACACGCAATATTTATGAATTGAATTCCGGTGCACCGCTGAAAATTAATTTCTTAATAAATAATAAAGCGAAACCGAATATATTGTTTCAACAATCAAAGCTTTGTTAGAAAATTCATCAGAAAGAGTTACCGCATATAAAACACGCAATATTTATTAATTGAATTCCGGTGCACCGCTGAAAATTAATTTCTTAATAAATAATAAAGCGAAACCAAATATATTGTTTCAACAATCAAAGCATTGTTAGAAAATTCATCAGAAAGAGTTACCGCATATAAAACACGCAATATTTATGAATTGAATTCCGGTGCAGGGCTGAAAATTAATTTCTTAATAAATAATAAAGCGAAACCGAATATATTGTTTCACCAATCTAAGCATTGTTAGAAAATTCATCAGAAAGAGTTACCGCATATAAAACACGCAATATTTATGAATTGAATTCCGGTGCACCGCTGAAAATTAATTTCTTAATAAATAATAAAGCGAAACCGAATATATTGTATCAACAATCAAAGCATTGTTAGAAAATTCATCAGAAAGAGTTACCGCATATAAAACACGCAATATTTATGAATTGAATTCCGGTGCAGGGCTCAAAATTAATTTATTAATAAATAATAAAGCGAAACTGAATATATTGTTTCAACAATCAAAGCATTGTTAGAAAATTCATCAGAAAGAGTTACCTCATATAAAACACGCAATATTTATGAATTGAATTCCGGTGCAGGGCTGAAAATTAATTTCTTAATAAATAATAAAGCGAAACCGAATATATTGTTTCAACAATCAAACCATTGTTAGAAAATTCCTCAGAAAGAGTTACCGCATATAAAACAAGCAATATTTATGAATTGAATTCCGGTGCTGGGCTGAAAATTAATTTCTTAATAAATAATAAAGCGAAACCGAATATATTGTTTCAAGAATCAAAGCATTGTTAGAAAATTCATCAGAAAGAGTTACCGCATATAAAACACGCAATATTTATGAATTGAATTCCGGTGCAGGGCTGAAAATTAATTTCTTAATAAATAATAAAGCGAAACCGAATATATTGTTTCAACAATCAAAGCATTGTTAGAAAATTCATCAGAAAGAGTTACCGCATATAAAACACGCAATATTTATGAATTGAATTCTGGTGCACACCTGAAAATTAATTTCGTAATAAATAATAAAGCGAAACCGAATATATTGTTTCAACAATCAAAGAATTGTTAGAAAATTCATCAGAAAGAGTTACCGCATATAAAACAAGCAATATTTATGAATTGAATTACGGTGCAGGGCTGAAAATTAATTTCTTAATAAATAATAAAGCGAAACCGAATATATTGTTTCAACAATCAAAGCATTGTTAGAAAATTCATCAGAAAGAGTTACCGCATATAAAACACGCAATATTTATGAATTGAATTCCGGTGCACCGCTGAAAATTAATTTCTTAATAAATAATAAAGCGAAACCGAATATATTGTTTCAACAATCAAAGCATTGTTAGAAAATTCATCAGAAAGAGTTACCGCATATAAAACACGCAATATTTATTAATTGAATTCCGGTGCACCGCTGAAAATTAATTTCTTAATAAATAATAAAGCGAAACCAAATATATTGTTTCAACAATCAAAGCATTGTTAGAAAATTCATCAGAAAGAGTTACCGCATATAAAACACGACACATTTATGAATTGAATTCCGTTGCAAGGCTTAAAATTAATTTCTTAATAAATAATAAAGCGAAACCGAATATATTGTTTCAACAATCAAACCATTGTTAGAAAATTCATCAGAAAGTGTTACTGCATATAAAACACGCAATATTTATGAATTGAATTCCGGTGCACCGCTGAAAATTAATTTCGTAATAAATAATAAAGTGAAACCGAATATATTGTTTCAACAATCAAACCATTGTTAGAAAATTCAGTAAAAAGAAATACTTAATATAAAACTCGCAATATTTATGAATTAAATTCCGGTGCAGTTCTTAAAAATTATCTTAATAAATAATAAAGTGAAATCGAATATATTGTTTCAACAATCAAAGCATTGTTAGAAAATTCAGGTAAAAGAGATACCCAATATAAAACACGCAATATTTATGAATTAAATTCCGGTGCACGGCTGAAAAATAGTTTCTTAAAAAATAATAAAGTGAAACCGATTATATTGTTTCAACAATCAAACCATTGTTAGAAAATTCAGGTAAAATAGATACCGAATATAAAATTCGCAATACTTATGAATTAAATTCCGGTGCAGATCTTAAAATTAATATCTTAATAAATAATAAAGTAAAATCGAATATATTGTTTCATCAATCAAACCATTGTTAGAAAATTCAGATAAATGAGATACCGAATATAAAATACGCAATATTTACGAATTAAATTCCGGTGCAGGTTTTAAAATTAATTTCTTAATATATAATAAAGCGAAACCGAATATATTGTTTCAACAATCAAAGCATTGTTAGAAAATTCATCAGAAAGAGTTACCGCATATAAAACACGCAATATTTATGAATTGAATTCCGGTGCAGGGCTGAAAATTAATTTCTTAATAAATAATAAAGCGAAACCGAATATATTGTTTCAACAATCAAAGCATTGTTAGAAAATTCATCAGAAAGAGTTACCGCATATAAAACACGCAATATTTATGAATTGAATTCTGGTGCACACCTGAAAATTAATTTCGTAATAAATAATAAAGCGAAACCGAATATATTGTTTCAACAATCAAAGAATTGTTAGAAAATTCATCAGAAAGAGTTACCGCATATAAAACACGCAATATTTATGAATTGAATTCCGGTGCAGGGGTGAAAATTAATTTCTTAATAAATAATAAAGCGAAACCGAATATATTGTTTCAACAATCAAAGCATTGTTAGAAAATTCATCAGAAAGAGTTACCGCATATAAAACACGCAATATTTATGAATTGAATTCCGGTGCAGGGCTGAAAATTAATTTCTTAATAAATAATAAAGCGAAACCGAATATATTATTTCAACAATCAAAGCATTATTAGAAAATTCATCAGAAAGAGTTACCGCATATAAAACACGCAATATTTAATGAATTGAATTCCGGTGCACCACTGAAAATTAATTTCTTATTAAATAATAAAGCGAAACCGAATATATTGTTTCAACAATCAAAGCATTGTTAGAAAATTCATCAGAAAGAGTTACCGCATATAAAACACGCAATATTTATTAATTGAATTCCGGTGCACCGCTGAAAATTAATTTCTTAATAAATAATAAAGCGAAACCAAATATATTGTTTCAACAATCAAAGCATTGTTAGAAAATTCATCAGAAAGAGTTACCGCATATAAAACACGACACATTTATGAATTGAATTCCGTTGCAAGGTTTAAAATTAATTTCTTAATAAATAATAAAGCGAAACCGAATATATTGTTTCAACAATCAAACCATTGTTAGAAAATTCATCAGAAAGTGTTACTGCATATAAAGCACGCAATATTTATAAATTGAATTCCGGTGCACCGCTGAAAATTAATTTCGTAATAAATAATAAAGTGAAACCGAATATATTGTTTCAACAATCAAACCATTGTTAGAAAATTCAGTAAAAAGAAATACTTAATATAAAACTCGCAATATTTATGAATTAAATTCCGGTGCAGTTTTTAAAAATTATCTTAATAAATAATAAAGTGAAATCGAATATATTGTTTCAACAATCAAAGCATTGTTAGAAAATTCAGGTAAAAGAGATACCCAATATAAAACACGCAATATTTATGAATTAAATTCCGGTGCACGGCTGAAAATTAGTTTCTTAAAAAATAATAAAGTGAAACCGATTATATTGTTTCAACAATCAAACCATTGTTAGAAAATTCAGGTAAAATAGATACCGAATATAAAATTCGCAATACTTATGAATTAAATTCCGGTGCAGATCTTAAAATTAATATCTTAATAAATAATAAAGTAAAATCGAATATATTATTTCATCAATCATACCATTGTTAGAAAATTCAGATAAATGAGATACCGAATATAAAATACGCAATATTTACGAATTAAATTCCGGTGCAGGTTTTAAAATTAATTTCTTAATATATAATAAAGCGAAACCGAATATATTGTTTCAACAATCAAAGCATTGTTAGAAAATTCATCAGAAAGAGTTACCGCATATAAAACACGCAATATTTATGAATTGAATTCCGGTGCAGGGCTGAAAATTAATTTCTTAATAAATAATAAAGCGAAACCGAATATATTGTTTCAACAATCAAAGCATTGTTAGAAAATTCATCAGAAAGAGTTACCGCATATAAAACACGCAATATTTATGAATTGAATTCTGGTGCACAGCTGAAAATTAATTTCGTAATAAATAATAAAGCGAAACCGAATATATTGTTTCAACAATCAAAGAATTGTTAGAAAATTCATCAGAAAGAGTTACCGCATATAAAACACGCAATATTTATGAATTGAATTCCGGTGCAGGGGTGAAAATTAATTTCTTAATAAATAATAAAGCGAAACCGAATATATTGTTTCAACAATCAAAGCATTGTTAGAAAATTCATCAGAAAGAGTTACCGCATATAAAACACGCAATATTTATGAATTGAATTCCGGTGCAGGGCTGAAAATTAATTTCTTAATAAATAATAAAGCGAAACCGAATATATTGTTTCAACAATCGAAGCATTGTTAGAAAATTCATCAGAAAGAGTTACCGCATATAAAACACGCAATATTTATGAATTGAATTCCGGTGCACCGCTGAAAATTAATTTCTTAATAAATAATAAAGCGAAACCGAATATATTGTTTCAACAATCGAGGCATTGTTAGAAAATTCATCAGAAAGAGTTACCGCATATAAAACACGCAATATTTATGAATTGAATTCCGGTGCACCGCTGAAAATTAATTTCTTAATAAATAATAAAGCGAAACCGAATATATTGTTTCAACAATCAAAGTATTGTAAGAAAATTCATCAGAAAGAGTTACCGCATATAAAACAAGCAATATTTATGAATTGAATTACGGTGCAGGGCTGAAAATTAATTTCTTAATAAATAATAAAGCGAAACCGAATATATTGTTTCAACAAACGAGGCATTGTTAGAAAATTCATCAGAAAGAGTTACCGCATATAAAACACGCAATATTTATGAATTGAATTCCGGTGCACCGCTGAAAATTAATTTCTTAATAAATAATAAAGCGAAACCGAATATATTGTTTCAACAATCAAAGTATTGTTAGAAAATTCATCAGAAAGAGTTACCGCATATAAAACAAGCAATATTTATGAATTGAATTACGGTGCAGGGCTGAAAATTAATTTCTTAATAAATAATAAAGCGAAACCGAATATATTGTTTCAACAATCAAAGCATTGTTAGAAAATTCATCATAAAGAGTTACCGCATATAAAACACGCAATATTTATGAATTGAATTCCGCTGCAGGGCTGAAAATTAATTTCTTAATAAATAATAAAGCGAAACCGAATATATTGTTTCAACAATCAAAGCATTGTTAGAAAATTCATCAGAAAGAGTTACCGCATATAAAACACGCAATATTTATGAATTGAATTCCGGTGCACCGCTGAAAATTAATTTCTTAATAAATAATAAAGCGAAACCGAATATATTGTTTCAACAATCAAAGCATTGTTAGAAAATTCATCAGAAAGAGTTACCGCATATAAAACACGCAATATTTATTAATTGAATTCCGGTGCACCGCTGAAAATTAATTTCTTAATAAATAATAAAGCGAAACCAAATATATTGTTTCAACAATCAAAGCATTGTTAGAAAATTCATCAGAAAGAGTTACCGCATATAAAACACGCAATATTTATGAATTGAATTCCGGTGCAGGGCTGAAAATTAATTTCTTAATAAATAATAAAGCGAAACCGAATATATTGTTTCACCAATCTAAGCATTGTTAGAAAATTCATCAGAAAGAGTTACCGCATATAAAACACGCAATATTTATGAATTGAATTCCGGTGCACCGCTGAAAATTAATTTCTTAATAAATAATAAAGCGAAACCGAATATATTGTATCAACAATCAAAGCATTGTTAGAAAATTCATCAGAAAGAGTTACCGCATATAAAACACGCAATATTTATTAATTGAATTCCGGTGCACCGCTGAAAATTAATTTCTTAATAAATAATAAAGCGAAACCAAATATATTGTTTCAACAATCAAAGCATTGTTAGAAAATTCATCAGAAAGAGTTACCGCATATAAAACACGACACATTTATGAATTGAATTCCGTTGCAAGGCTTAAAATTAATTTCTTAATAAATAATAAAGCGAAACCGAATATATTGTTTCAACAATCAAACCATTGTTAGAAAATTCATCAGAAAGTGTTACTGCATATAAAACACGCAATATTTATGAATTGAATTCCGGTGCACCGCTGAAAATTAATTTCGTAATAAATAATAAAGTGAAACCGAATATATTGTTTCAACAATCAAACCATTGTTAGAAAATTCAGTAAAAAGAAATACTTAATATAAAACTCGCAATATTTATGAATTAAATTCCGGTGCAGTTCTTAAAAATTATCTTAATAAATAATAAAGTGAAATCGAATATATTGTTTCAACAATCAAAGCATTGTTAGAAAATTCAGGTAAAAGAGATACCCAATATAAAACACGCAATATTTATGAATTAAATTCCGGTGCACGGCTGAAAAATAGTTTCTTAAAAAATAATAAAGTGAAACCGATTATATTGTTTCAACAATCAAACCATTGTTAGAAAATTCAGGTAAAATAGATACCGAATATAAAATTCGCAATACTTATGAATTAAATTCCGGTGCAGATCTTAAAATTAATATCTTAATAAATAATAAAGTAAAATCGAATATATTGTTTCATCAATCAAACCATTGTTAGAAAATTCAGATAAATGAGATACCGAATATAAAATACGCAATATTTACGAATTAAATTCCGGTGCAGGTTTTAAAATTAATTTCTTAATATATAATAAAGCGAAACCGAATATATTGTTTCAACAATCAAAGCATTGTTAGAAAATTCATCAGAAAGAGTTACCGCATATAAAACACGCAATATTTATGAATTGAATTCCGGTGCAGGGCTGAAAATTAATTTCTTAATAAATAATAAAGCGAAACCGAATATATTGTTTCAACAATCAAAGCATTGTTAGAAAATTCATCAGAAAGAGTTACCGCATATAAAACACGCAATATTTATGAATTGAATTCTGGTGCACACCTGAAAATTAATTTCGTAATAAATAATAAAGCGAAACCGAATATATTGTTTCAACAATCAAAGAATTGTTAGAAAATTCATCAGAAAGAGTTACCGCATATAAAACACGCAATATTTATGAATTGAATTCCGGTGCAGGGGTGAAAATTAATTTCTTAATAAATAATAAAGCGAAACCGAATATATTGTTTCAACAATCAAAGCATTGTTAGAAAATTCATCAGAAAGAGTTACCGCATATAAAACACGCAATATTTATGAATTGAATTCCGGTGCAGGGCTGAAAATTAATTTCTTAATAAATAATAAAGCGAAACCGAATATATTATTTCAACAATCAAAGCATTATTAGAAAATTCATCAGAAAGAGTTACCGCATATAAAACACGCAATATTTAATGAATTGAATTCCGGTGCACCACTGAAAATTAATTTCTTATTAAATAATAAAGCGAAACCGAATATATTGTTTCAACAATCAAAGCATTGTTAGAAAATTCATCAGAAAGAGTTACCGCATATAAAACACGACACATTTATGAATTGAATTCCGTTGCAAGGTTTAAAATTAATTTCTTAATAAATAATAAAGCGAAACCGAATATATTGTTTCAACAATCAAACCATTGTTAGAAAATTCATCAGAAAGTGTTACTGCATATAAAGCACGCAATATTTATAAATTGAATTCCGGTGCACCGCTGAAAATTAATTTCGTAATAAATAATAAAGTGAAACCGAATATATTGTTTCAACAATCAAACCATTGTTAGAAAATTCAGTAAAAAGAAATACTTAATATAAAACTCGCAATATTTATGAATTAAATTCCGGTGCAGTTTTTAAAAATTATCTTAATAAATAATAAAGTGAAATCGAATATATTGTTTTAACAATCAAAGCATTGTTAGAAAATTCAGGTAAAAGAGATACCCAATATAAAACACGCAATATTTATGAATTAAATTCCGGTGCACGGCTGAAAATTAGTTTCTTAAAAAATAATAAAGTGAAACCGATTATATTGTTTCAACAATCAAACCATTGTTAGAAAATTCAGGTAAAATAGATACCGAATATAAAATTCGCAATACTTATGAATTAAATTCCGGTGCAGATCTTAAAATTAATATCTTAATAAATAATAAAGTAAAATCGAATATATTATTTCATCAATCATACCATTGTTAGAAAATTCAGATAAATGAGATACCGAATATAAAATACGCAATATTTACGAATTAAATTCCGGTGCAGGTTTTAAAATTAATTTCTTAATATATAATAAAGCGAAACCGAATATATTGTTTCAACAATCAAAGCATTGTTAGAAAATTCATCAGAAAGAGTTACCGCATATAAAACACGCAATATTTATGAATTGAATTCCGGTGCAGGGCTGAAAATTAATTTCTTAATAAATAATAAAGCGAAACCGAATATATTGTTTCAACAATCAAAGCATTGTTAGAAAATTCATCAGAAAGAGTTACCGCATATAAAACACGCAATATTTATGAATTGAATTCTGGTGCACAGCTGAAAATTAATTTCGTAATAAATAATAAAGCGAAACCGAATATATTGTTTCAACAATCAAAGAATTGTTAGAAAATTCATCAGAAAGAGTTACCGCATATAAAACACGCAATATTTATGAATTGAATTCCGGTGCAGGGGTGAAAATTAATTTCTTAATAAATAATAAAGCGAAACCGAATATATTGTTTCAACAATCAAAGCATTGTTAGAAAATTCATCAGAAAGAGTTACCGCATATAAAACACGCAATATTTATGAATTGAATTCCGGTGCAGGGCTGAAAATTAATTTCTTAATAAATAATAAAGCGAAACCGAATATATTGTTTCAACAATCGAAGCATTGTTAGAAAATTCATCAGAAAGAGTTACCGCATATAAAACACGCAATATTTATGAATTGAATTCCGGTGCACCGCTGAAAATTAATTTCTTAATAAATAATAAAGCGAAACCGAATATATTGTTTCAACAATCGAGGCATTGTTAGAAAATTCATCAGAAAGAGTTACCGCATATAAAACACGCAATATTTATGAATTGAATTCCGGTGCACCGCTGAAAATTAATTTCTTAATAAATAATAAAGCGAAACCGAATATATTGTTTCAACAATCAAAGTATTGTTAGAAAATTCATCAGAAAGAGTTACCGCATATAAAACAAGCAATATTTATGAATTGAATTACGGTGCAGGGCTGAAAATTAATTTCTTAATAAATAATAAAGCGAAACCGAATATATTGTTTCAACAAACGAGGCATTGTTAGAAAATTCATCAGAAAGAGTTACCGCATATAAAACACGCAATATTTATGAATTGAATTCCGGTGCACCGCTGAAAATTAATTTCTTAATAAATAATAAAGCGAAACCGAATATATTGTTTCAACAATCAAAGTATTGTTAGAAAATTCATCAGAAAGAGTTACCGCATATAAAACAAGCAATATTTATGAATTGAATTACGGTGCAGGGCTGAAAATTAATTTCTTAATAAATAATAAAGCGAAACCGAATATATTGTTTCAACAATCAAAGCATTGTTAGAAAATTCATCATAAAGAGTTACCGCATATAAAACACGCAATATTTATGAATTGAATTCCGCTGCAGGGCTGAAAATTAATTTCTTAATAAATAATAAAGCGAAACCGAATATATTGTTTCAACAATCAAAGCATTGTTAGAAAATTCATCAGAAAGAGTTACCGCATATAAAACACGCAATATTTATGAATTGAATTCCGGTGCACCGCTGAAAATTAATTTCTTAATAAATAATAAAGCGAAACCGAATATATTATTTCAACAATCAAAGCATTATTAGAAAATTCATCAGAAAGAGTTACCGCATATAAAACACGCAATATTTAATGAATTGAATTCCGGTGCACCACTGAAAATTAATTTCTTATTAAATAATAAAGCGAAACCGAATATATTGTTTCAACAATCAAAGCATTGTTAGAAAATTCATCAGAAAGAGTTACCGCATATAAAACACGCAATATTTATTAATTGAATTCCGGTGCACCGCTGAAAATTAATTTCTTAATAAATAATAAAGCGAAACCAAATATATTGTTTCAACAATCAAAGCATTGTTAGAAAATTCATCAGAAAGAGTTACCGCATATAAAACACGACACATTTATGAATTGAATTCCGTTGCAAGGTTTAAAATTAATTTCTTAATAAATAATAAAGCGAAACCGAATATATTGTTTCAACAATCAAACCATTGTTAGAAAATTCATCAGAAAGTGTTACTGCATATAAAGCACGCAATATTTATAAATTGAATTCCGGTGCACCGCTGAAAATTAATTTCGTAATAAATAATAAAGTGAAACCGAATATATTGTTTCAACAATCAAACCATTGTTAGAAAATTCAGTAAAAAGAAATACTTAATATAAAACTCGCAATATTTATGAATTAAATTCCGGTGCAGTTTTTAAAAATTATCTTAATAAATAATAAAGTGAAATCGAATATATTGTTTCAACAATCAAAGCATTGTTAGAAAATTCAGATAAAAGAGATACCCAATATAAAACACGCAATATTTATGAATTAAATTCCGGTGCACGGCTGAAAATTAGTTTCTTAAAAAATAATAAAGTGAAACCGATTATATTGTTTCAACAATCAAACCATTGTTAGAAAATTCAGGTAAAATAGATACCGAATATAAAATTCGCAATACTTATGAATTAAATTCCGGTGCAGATCTTAAAATTAATATCTTAATAAATAATAAAGTAAAATCGAATATATTATTTCATCAATCATACCATTGTTAGAAAATTCAGATAAATGAGATACCGAATATAAAATACGCAATATTTACGAATTAAATTCCGGTGCAGGTTTTAAAATTAATTTCTTAATATATAATAAAGCGAAACCGAATATATTGTTTCAACAATCAAAGCATTGTTAGAAAATTCATCAGAAAGAGTTACCGCATATAAAACACGCAATATTTATGAATTGAATTCCGGTGCAGGGCTGAAAATTAATTTCTTAATAAATAATAAAGCGAAACCGAATATATTGTTTCAACAATCAAAGCATTGTTAGAAAATTCATCAGAAAGAGTTACCGCATATAAAACACGCAATATTTATGAATTGAATTCTGGTGCACAGCTGAAAATTAATTTCGTAATAAATAATAAAGCGAAACCGAATATATTGTTTCAACAATCAAAGAATTGTTAGAAAATTCATCAGAAAGAGTTACCGCATATAAAACACGCAATATTTATGAATTGAATTCCGGTGCAGGGGTGAAAATTAATTTCTTAATAAATAATAAAGCGAAACCGAATATATTGTTTCAACAATCAAAGCATTGTTAGAAAATTCATCAGAAAGAGTTACCGCATATAAAACACGCAATATTTATGAATTGAATTCCGGTGCAGGGCTGAAAATTAATTTCTTAATAAATAATAAAGCGAAACCGAATATATTGTTTCAACAATCGAAGCATTGTTAGAAAATTCATCAGAAAGAGTTACCGCATATAAAACACGCAATATTTATGAATTGAATTCCGGTGCACCGCTGAAAATTAATTTCTTAATAAATAATAAAGCGAAACCGAATATATTGTTTCAACAATCGAGGCATTGTTAGAAAATTCATCAGAAAGAGTTACCGCATATAAAACACGCAATATTTATGAATTGAATTCCGGTGCACCGCTGAAAATTAATTTCTTAATAAATAATAAAGCGAAACCGAATATATTGTTTCAACAATCAAAGTATTGTTAGAAAATTCATCAGAAAGAGTTACCGCATATAAAACAAGCAATATTTATGAATTGAATTACGGTGCAGGGCTGAAAATTAATTTCTTAATAAATAATAAAGCGAAACCGAATATATTGTTTCAACAAACGAGGCATTGTTAGAAAATTCATCAGAAAGAGTTACCGCATATAAAACACGCAATATTTATGAATTGAATTCCGGTGCACCGCTGAAAATTAATTTCTTAATAAATAATAAAGCGAAACCGAATATATTGTTTCAACAATCAAAGTATTGTTAGAAAATTCATCAGAAAGAGTTACCGCATATAAAACAAGCAATATTTATGAATTGAATTACGGTGCAGGGCTGAAAATTAATTTCTTAATAAATAATAAAGCGAAACCGAATATATTGTTTCAACAATCAAAGCATTGTTAGAAAATTCATCATAAAGAGTTACCGCATATAAAACACGCAATATTTATGAATTGAATTCCGCTGCAGGGCTGAAAATTAATTTCTTAATAAATAATAAAGCGAAACCGAATATATTGTTTCAACAATCAAAGCATTGTTAGAAAATTCATCAGAAAGAGTTACCGCATATAAAACACGCAATATTTATGAATTGAATTCCGGTGCACCGCTGAAAATTAATTTCTTAATAAATAATAAAGCGAAACCGAATATATTGTTTCAACAATCAAAGCATTGTTAGAAAATTCATCAGAAAGAGTTACCGCATATAAAACACGCAATATTTATTAATTGAATTCCGGTGCACCGCTGAAAATTAATTTCTTAATAAATAATAAAGCGAAACCAAATATATTGTTTCAACAATCAAAGCATTGTTAGAAAATTCATCAGAAAGAGTTACCGCATATAAAACACGCAATATTTATGAATTGAATTCCGGTGCAGGGCTGAAAATTAATTTCTTAATAAATAATAAAGCGAAACCGAATATATTGTTTCACCAATCTAAGCATTGTTAGAAAATTCATCAGAAAGAGTTACCGCATATAAAACACGCAATATTTATGAATTGAATTCCGGTGCACCGCTGAAAATTAATTTCTTAATAAATAATAAAGCGAAACCGAATATATTGTATCAACAATCAAAGCATTGTTAGAAAATTCATCAGAAAGAGTTACCGCATATAAAACACGCAATATTTATGAATTGAATTCCGGTGCAGGGCTCAAAATTAATTTATTAATAAATAATAAAGCGAAACTGAATATATTGTTTCAACAATCAAAGCATTGTTAGAAAATTCATCAGAAAGAGTTACCTCATATAAAACACGCAATATTTATGAATTGAATTCCGGTGCAGGGCTGAAAATTAATTTCTTAATAAATAATAAAGCGAAACCGAATATATTGTTTCAACAATCAAACCATTGTTAGAAAATTCCTCAGAAAGAGTTACCGCATATAAAACACGCAATATTTATGAATTGAATTCCGGTGCTGGGCTGAAAATTAATTTCTTAATAAATAATAAAGCGAAACCGAATATATTGTTTCAAGAATCAAAGCATTGTTAGAAAATTCATCAGAAAGAGTTACCGCATATAAAACACGCAATATTTATGAATTGAATTCCGGTGCAGGGCTGAAAATTAATTTCTTAATAAATAATAAAGCGAAACCGAATATATTGTTTCAACAATCGAGGCATTGTTAGAAAATTCATCAGAAAGAGTTACCGCATATAAAACACGCAATATTTATGAATTGAATTCCGGTGCACCGCTGAAAATTAATTTCTTAATAAATAATAAAGCGAAACCGAATATATTGTTTCAACAATCAAAGTATTGTTAGAAAATTCATCAGAAAGAGTTACCGCATATAAAACAAGCAATATTTATGAATTGAATTACGGTGCAGGGCTGAAAATTAATTTCTTAATAAATAATAAAGCGAAACCGAATATATTGTTTCAACAAACGAGGCATTGTTAGAAAATTCATCAGAAAGAGTTACCGCATATAAAACACGCAATATTTATGAATTGGATTCCGGTGCACCGCTGAAAATTAATTTCTTAATAAATAATAAAGCGAAACCGAATATATTGTTTCAACAATCAAAGTATTGTTAGAAAATTCATCAGAAAGAGTTACCGCATATAAAACAAGCAATATTTATGAATTGAATTACGGTGCAGGGCTGAAAATTAATTTCTTAATAAATAATAAAGCGAAACCGAATATATTGTTTCAACAATCAAAGCATTGTTAGAAAATTCATCATAAAGAGTTACCGCATATAAAACACGCAATATTTATGAATTGAATTCCGCTGCAGGGCTGAAAATTAATTTCTTAATAAATAATAAAGCGAAACCGAATATATTGTTTCAACAATCAAAGCATTGTTAGAAAATTCATCAGAAAGAGTTACCGCATATAAAACACGCAATATTTATGAATTGAATTCCGGAGCACCGCTGAAAATTAATTTCTTAATAAATAATAAAGCGAAACCGAATATATTGTTTCAACAATCAAAGCATTGTTAGAAAATTCAACAGAAAGAGTTACCGCATATAAAACACGCAATATTTATTAATTGAATTCCGGTGCACCGCTGAAAATTAATTTCTTAATAAAAAATAAAGCGAAACCAAATATATTGTTTCAACAATCAAAGCATTGTTAGAAAATTCATCAGAAAGAGTTACCGCATATAAAACACGCAATATTTATGAATTGAATTCCGGTGCAGGGCTGAAAATTAATTTCTTAATAAATAATAAAGCGAAACCGAATATATTGTTTCACCAATCTAAGCATTGTTAGAAAATTCATCAGAAAGAGTTACCGCATATAAAACACGCAATATTTATGAATTGAATTCCGGTGCGCCGCTGAAAATTAATTTCTTAATAAATAATAAAGCGAAACTGAATATATTGTATCAACAATCAAAGCATTGTTAGAAAATTCATCAGAAAGAGTTACCGCATATAAAACACGCAATATTTATGAATTGAATTCCGGTGCAGGGCTCAAAATTAATTTATTAATAAATAATAAAGCGAAACCGAATATATTGTTTCAACAATCAAAGCATTGTTAGAAAATTCATCAGAAAGAGTTACCGCATATAAAACACGCAATATTTATGAATTGAATTCCGGAGCACCGCTGAAAATTAATTTCTTAATAAATAATAAAGCGAAACCGAATATATTGTTTCAACAATCAAAGCATTGTTAGAAAATTCAACAGAAAGAGTTACCGCATATAAAACACGCAATATTTATTAATTGAATTCCGGTGCACCGCTGAAAATTAATTTCTTAATAAAAAATAAAGCGAAACCAAATATATTGTTTCAACAATCAAAGCATTGTTAGAAAATTCATCAGAAAGAGTTACCGCATATAAAACACGCAATATTTATGAATTGAATTCCGGTGCAGGGCTGAAAATTAATTTCTTAATAAATAATAAAGCGAAACCGAATATATTGTTTCACCAATCTAAGCATTGTTAGAAAATTCATCAGAAAGAGTTACCGCATATAAAACACGCAATATTTATGAATTGAATTCCGGTGCGCCGCTGAAAATTAATTTCTTAATAAATAATAAAGCGAAACTGAATATATTGTATCAACAATCAAAGCATTGTTAGAAAATTCATCAGAAAGAGTTACCGCATATAAAACACGCAATATTTATGAATTGAATTCCGGTGCAGGGCTCAAAATTAATTTATTAATAAATAATAAAGCGAAACTGAATATATTGTTTCAACAATCAAAGCATTGTTAGAAAATTCATCAGAAAGAGTTACCTCATATAAAACACGCAATATTTATGAATTGATTTCCGGTGCAGGGCTGAAAATTAATTTCTTAATAAATAATAAAGCGAAACCGAATATATTGTTTCAACAATCAAACCATTGTTAGAAAATTCCTCAGAAAGAGTTACCGCATATAAAACACGCAATATTTATGAATTGAATTCCGGTGCTGGGCTGAAAATTAATTTCTTAATAAATAATAAAGCGAAACCGAATATATTGTTTCAAGAATCAAAGCATTGTTAGAAAATTCATCAGAAAGAGTTACCGCATATAAAACACGCAATATTTATGAATTGAATTCCGGTGCAGGGCTGAAAATTAATTTCTTAATAAATAATAAAGCGAAACCGAATATATTGTTTCAACAATCGAGGCATTGTTAGAAAATTCACCAGAAAGAGTTACCGCATATAAAACACGCAATATTTATGAATTGAATTCCGGTGCACCGCTGAAAATTAATTTCTTAAAAAATAATAAAGTGAAACCGATTATATTGTTTCAACAATCAAACCATTGTTAGAAAATTCAGGTAAAATAGATACCGAATATAAAATTCGCAATACTTATGAATTAAATTCCGGTGCAGATCTTAAAATTAATATCTTAATAAATAATAAAGTAAAATCGAATATATTGTTTCATCAATCAAACCATTGTTAGAAAATTCAGATAAATGAGATACCGAATAAAAAATACGCAATATTTACGAATTAAATTCCGGTGCAGGTTTTAAAATTAATTTCTTAATATATAATAAAGCGAAACCGAATATATTGTTTCAACAATCGAGGCATTGTTAGAAAATTCATCAGAAAGAGTTACCGCATATAAAACACGCAATATTTATGAATTGAATTCCGGTGCACCGCTGAAAATTAATTTCTTAATAAATAATAAAGCGAAACCGAATATATTGTTTCAACAATCAAAGTATTGTTAGAAAATTCATCAGAAAGAGTTACCGCATATAAAACAAGCAATATTTATGAATTGAATTACGGTGCAGGGCTGAAAATTAATTTCTTAATAAATAATAAAGCGAAACCGAATATATTGTTTCAACAAACGAGGCATTGTTAGAAAATTCATCAGAAAGAGTTACCGCATATAAAACACGCAATATTTATGAATTGAATTCCGGTGCACCGCTGAAAATTAATTTCTTAATAAATAATAAAGCGAAACCGAATATATTGTTTCAACAATCAAAGTATTGTTAGAAAATTCATCAGAAAGAGTTACCGCATATAAAACAAGCAATATTTATGAACTGAATTACGGTGCAGGGCTGAAAATTAATTTCTTAATAAATAATAAAGCGAAACCGAATATATTGTTTCAACAATCAAAGCATTGTTAGAAAATTCATCATAAAGAGTTACCGCATATAAAACACGCAATATTTATGAATTGAATTCCGCTGCAGGGCTGAAAATTAATTTCTTAATAAATAATAAAGCGAAACCGAATATATTGTTTCAACAATCAAAGCATTGTTAGAAAATTCATCAGAAAGAGTTACCGCATATAAAACACGCAATATTTATGAATTGAATTCCGGTGCACCGCTGAAAATTAATTTCTTAATAAATAATAAAGCGAAACCGAATATATTGTTTCAACAATCAAAGCATTGTTAGAAAATTCATCAGAAAGAGTTACCGCATATAAAACACGCAATATTTATTAATTGAATTCCGGTGCACCGCTGAAAATTAATTTCTTAATAAATAATAAAGCGAAACCAAATATATTGTTTCAACAATCAAAGCATTGTTAGAAAATTCATCAGAAAGAGTTACCGCATATAAAACACGCAATATTTATGAATTGAATTCCGGTGCACCGCTGAAAATTAATTTCTTAATAAATAATAAAGCGAAACCGAATATATTGTTTCACCAATCTAAGCATTGTTAGAAAATTCATCAGAAAGAGTTACCGCATATAAAACACGCAATATTTATGAATTGAATTCCGGTGCGCCGCTGAAAATTAATTTCTTAATAAATAATAAAGCGAAACCGAATATATTGTATCAACAATCAAAGCATTGTTAGAAAATTCATCAGAAAGAGTTACCGCATATAAAACACGCAATATTTATGAATTGAATTCCGGTGCAGGGCTCAAAATTAATTTATTAATAAATAATAAAGCGAAACTGAATATATTGTTTCAACAATCAAAGCATTGTTAGAAAATTCATCAGAAAGAGTTACCTCATATAAAACACGCAATATTTATGAATTGAATTCCGGTGCAGGGCTGAAAATTAATTTCTTAATAAATAATAAAGCGAAACCGAATATATTGTTTCAACAATCAAACCATTGTTAGAAAATTCCTCAGAAAGAGTTACCGCATATAAAACACGCAATATTTATGAATTGAATTCCGGTGCTGGGCTGAAAATTAATTTCTTAATAAATAATAAAGCGAAACCGAATATATTGTTTCAAGAATCAAAGCATTGTTAGAAAATTCATCAGAAAGAGTTACCGCATATAAAACACGCAATATTTATGAATTGAATTCCGCTGCAGGGCTGAAAATTAATTTCTTAATAAATAATAAAGCGAAACCGAATATATTGTTTCAACAATCAAAGCATTGTTAGAAAATTCATCAGAAAGAGTTACCGCATATAAAACACGCAATATTTATGAATTGAATTCCGGTGCACCGCTGAAAATTAATTTCTTAATAAATAATAAAGCGAAACCGAATATATTGTTTCAACAATCAAAGCATTGTTAGAAAATTCATCAGAAAGAGTTACCGCATATAAAACACGCAATATTTATTAATTGAATTCCGGTGCACCGCTGAAAATTAATTTCTTAATAAATAATAAAGCGAAACCAAATATATTGTTTCAACAATCAAAGCATTGTTAGAAAATTCATCAGAAAGAGTTACCGCATATAAAACACGCAATATTTATGAATTGAATTCCGGTGCAGGGCTGAAAATTAATTTCTTAATAAATAATAAAGCGAAACCGAATATATTGTTTCACCAATCTAAGCATTGTTAGAAAATTCATCAGAAAGAGTTACCGCATATAAAACACGCAATATTTATGAATTGAATTCCGGTGCGCCGCTGAAAATTAATTTCTTAATAAATAATAAAGCGAAACCGAATATATTGTATCAACAATCAAAGCATTGTTAGAAAATTCATCAGAAAGAGTTACCGCATATAAAACACGCAATATTTATGAATTGAATTCCGGTGCAGGGCTCAAAATTAATTTATTAATAAATAATAAAGCGAAACTGAATATATTGTTTCAACAATCAAAGCATTGTTAGAAAATTCATCAGAAAGAGTTACCTCATATAAAACACGCAATATTTATGAATTGAATTCCGGTGCAGGGCTGAAAATTAATTTCTTAATAAATAATAAAGCGAAACCGAATATATTGTTTCAACAATCAAACCATTGTTAGAAAATTCCTCAGAAAGAGTTACCGCATATAAAACACGCAATATTTATGAATTGAATTCCGGTGCTGGGCTGAAAATTAATTTCTTAATAAATAATAAAGCGAAACCGAATATATTGTTTCAAGAATCAAAGCATTGTTAGAAAATTCATCAGAAAGAGTTACCGCATATAAAACACGCAATATTTATGAATTGAATTCCGGTGCAGGGCTGAAAATTAATTTCTTAATAAATAATAAAGCGAAACCGAATATATTGTTTCAACAATCGAGGCATTGTTAGAAAATTCATCAGAAAGAGTTACCGCATATAAAACACGCAATATTTATGAATTGAATTCCGGTGCACCGCTGAAAATTAATTTCTTAAAAAATAATAAAGTGAAACCGATTATATTGTTTCAACAATCAAACCATTGTTAGAAAATTCAGGTAAAATAGATACCGAATATAAAATTCGCAATACTTATGAATTAAATTCCGGTGCAGATCTTAAAATTAATATCTTAATAAATAATAAAGTAAAATCGAATATATTGTTTCATCAATCAAACCATTGTTAGAAAATTCAGATAAATGAGATACCGAATAAAAAATACGCAATATTTACGAATTAAATTCCGGTGCAGGTTTTAAAATTAATTTCTTAATATATAATAAAGCGAAACCGAATATATTGTTTCAACAATCAAAGCATTGTTAGAAAATTCATCAGAAAGAGTTACCGCATATAAAACACGCAATATTTATGAATTGAATTCCGGTGCAGGGCTGAAAATTAATTTCTTAATAAATAATAAAGCGAAACCGAATATATTGTTTCAACAATCAAAGCATTGTTAGAAAATTCATCAGAAAGAGTTACCGCATATAAAACACGCAATATTTATGAATTGAATTCTGGTGCACACCTGAAAATTAATTTCGTAATAAATAATAAAGCGAAACCGAATATATTGTTTCAACAATCAAAGAATTGTTAGAAAATTCATCAGAAAGAGTTACCGCATATAAAACACGCAATATTTATGAATTGAATTCCGGTGCAGGGGTGAAAATTAATTTCTTAATAAATAATAAAGCGAAACCGAATATATTGTTTCAACAATCAAAGCATTGTTAGAAAATTCATCAGAAAGAGTTACCGCATATAAAACACGCAATATTTATGAATTGAATTCCGGTGCAGGGCTGAAAATTAATTTCTTAATAAATAATAAAGCGAAACCGAATATATTGTTTCACCAATCTAAGCATTGTTAGAAAATTCATCAGAAAGAGTTACCGCATATAAAACACGCAATATTTATGAATTGAATTCCGGTGCACCGCTGAAAATTAATTTCTTAATAAATAATAAAGCGAAACCGAATATATTGTATCAACAATCAAAGCATTGTTAGAAAATTCATCAGAAAGAGTTACCGCATATAAAACACGCAATATTTATGAATTGAATTCCGGTGCAGGGCTCAAAATTAATTTATTAATAAATAATAAAGCGAAACTGAATATATTGTTTCAACAATCAAAGCATTGTTAGAAAATTCATCAGAAAGAGTTACCTCATATAAAACACGCAATATTTATGAATTGAATTCCGGTGCAGGGCTGAAAATTAATTTCTTAATAAATAATAAAGCGAAACCGAATATATTGTTTCAACAATCAAACCATTGTTAGAAAATTCCTCAGAAAGAGTTACCGCATATAAAACACGCAATATTTATGAATTGAATTCCGGTGCTGGGCTGAAAATTAATTTCTTAATAAATAATAAAGCGAAACCGAATATATTGTTTCAAGAATCAAAGCATTGTTAGAAAATTCATCAGAAAGAGTTACCGCATATAAAACACGCAATATTTATGAATTGAATTCCGGTGCAGGGCTGAAAATTAATTTCTTAATAAATAATAAAGCGAAACCGAATATATTGTTTCAACAATCGAGGCATTGTTAGAAAATTCATCAGAAAGAGTTACCGCATATAAAACACGCAATATTTATGAATTGAATTCCGGTGCACCGCTGAAAATTAATTTCTTAATAAATAATAAAGCGAAACCGAATATATTGTTTCAACAATCAAAGTATTGTTAGAAAATTCATCAGAAAGAGTTACCGCATATAAAACAAGCAATATTTATGAATTGAATTACGGTGCAGGGCTGAAAATTAATTTCTTAATAAATAATAAAGCGAAACCGAATATATTGTTTCAACAATCGAGGCATTGTTAGAAAATTCATCAGAAAGAGTTACCGCATATAAAACACGCAATATTTATGAATTGAATTCCGGTGCACCGCTGAAAATTAATTTCTTAATAAATAATAAAGCGAAACCGAATATATTGTTTCAACAATCAAAGTATTGTTAGAAAATTCATCAGAAAGAGTTACCGCATATAAAACAAGCAATATTTATGAATTGAATTACGGTGCAGGGCTGAAAATTAATTTCTTAATAAATAATAAAGCGAAACCGAATATATTGTTTCAACAATCAAAGCATTGTTAGAAAATTCGTCATAAAGAGTTACCGCATATAAAACACGCAATATTTATTAATTGAATTCCGCTGCAGGGCTGAAAATTAATTTCTTAATAAATAATAAAGCGAAACCGAATATATTGTTTCAACAATCAAAGCATTGTTAGAAAATTCATCAGAAAGAGTTACCGCATATAAAACACGCAATATTTATGAATTGAATCCCGGTGCACCGCTGAAAATTAATTTCTTATTAAATAATAAAGCGAAACCGAATATATTGTTTCAACAATCAAAGCATTGTTAGAAAATTCATCAGAAAGAGTTACCGCATATAAAACACGCAATATTTATTAATTGAATTCCGGTGCACCGCTGAAAATTAATTTCTTAATAAATAATAAAGCGAAACCAAATATATTGTTTCAACAATCAAAGCATTGTTAGAAAATTCATCAGAAAGAGTTACCGCATATAAAACACGACACATTTATGAATTGAATTCCGTTGCAAGGTTTAAAATTAATTTCTTAATAAATAATAAAGCGAAACCGAATATATTGTTTCAACAATCAAACCATTGTTAGAAAATTCATCAGAAAGTGTTACTGCATATAAAACACGCAATATTTATGAATTGAATTCCGGTGCACAGCTGAAAATTAATTTCGTAATAAATAATAAAGTGAAACCGAATATATTGTTTCAACAATCAAACCATTGTTAGAAAATTCAGTAAAAAGAAATACTTAATATAAAACTCGCAATATTTATGAATTAAATTCCGGTGCAGTTCTTAAAAATTATCTTAATAAATAATAAAGTGAAATCGAATATATTGTTTCAACAATCAAAGCATTGTTAGAAAATTCAGGTAAAAGAGATACCCAATATAAAACACGCAATATTTATGAATTAAATTCCGGTGCACGGCTGAAAATTAGTTTCTTAAAAAATAATAAAGTGAAACCGATTATATTGTTTCAACAATCAAACCATTGTTAGAAAATTCAGATAAATGAGATACCGAATATAAAATTCGCAATACTTATGAATTAAATTCCGGTGCAGATCTTAAAATTAATATCTTAATAAATAATAAAGTAAAATCGAATATATTGTTTCATCAATCAAACCATTGTTAGAAAATTCAGATAAATGAGATACCGAATATAAAATACGCAATATTTACGAATTAAATTCCGGTGCAGGTTTTAAAATTAATTTCTTAATATATAATAAAGCGAAACCGAATATATTGTTTCAACAATCAAAGCATTGTTAGAAAATTCATCAGAAAGAGTTACCGCATATAAAACACGCAATATTTATGAATTGAATTCCGGTGCAGGGCTGAAAATTAATTTCTTAATAAATAATAAAGCGAAACCGAATATATTGTTTCAACAATCAAAGCATTGTTAGAAAATTCATCAGAAAGAGTTACCGCATATAAAACACGCAATATTTATTAATTGAATTCCGGTGCACCGCTGAAAATTAATTTCTTAATAAATAATAAAGCGAAACCAAATATATTGTTTCAACAATCAAAGCATTGTTAGAAAATTCATCAGAAAGAGTTACCGCATATAAAACACGACACATTTATGAATTGAATTCCGTTGCAAGGCTTAAAATTAATTTCTTAATAAATAATAAAGCGAAACCGAATATATTGTTTCAACAATCAAACCATTTTTAGAAAATTCATCAGAAAGTGTTACTGCATATAAAACACGCAATATTTATGAATTGAATTCCGGTGCACCGCTGAAAATTAATTTCGTAATAAATAATAAAGTGAAACCGAATATATTGTTTCAACAATCAAACCATTGTTAGAAAATTCAGTAAAAAGAAATACTTAATATAAAACTCGCAATATTTATGAATTAAATTCCGGTGCAGTTCTTAAAAATTATCTTAATAAATAATAAAGTGAAATCGAATATATTGTTTCAACAATCAAAGCATTGTTAGAAAATTCAGGTAGAAGAGATACCCAATATAAAACACGCAATATTTATGAATTAAATTCCGGTGCACGGCTGAAAATTAGTTTCTTAAAAAATAATAAAGTGAAACCGATTATATTGTTTCAACAATCAAACCATTGTTAGAAAATTCAGGTAAAATAGATACCGAATATAAAATTCGCAATACTTATGAATTAAATTCCGGTGCAGATCTTAAAATTAATATCTTAATAAATAATAAAGTAAAATCGAATATATTGTTTCATCAATCAAACCATTGTTAGAAAATTCAGATAAATGAGATACCGAATATAAAATACGCAATATTTACGAGTTAAATTCCGGTGCAGGTTTTAAAATTAATTTCTTAATATATAATAAAGCGAAACCGAATATATTGTTTCAACAATCAAAGCATTGTTAGAAAATTCATCAGAAAGAGTTACCGCATATAAAACACGCAATATTTATGAATTGAATTCCGGTGCAGGGCTGAAAATTAATTTCTTAATAAATAATAAAGCGAAACCGAATATATTGTTTCAACAATCAAAGCATTGTTAGAAAATTCATCAGAAAGGGTTACCTCATATAAAACACGCAATATTTATGAATTGAATTCTGGTGCACAGCTGAAAATTAATTTCGTAATAAATAATAAAGCGAAACCGAATATATTGTTTCAACAATCAAAGAATTGTTAGAAAATTCATCAGAAAGAGTTACCGCATATAAAACACGCAATATTTTTGAATTGAATTCCGGTGCAGGGGTGAAAATTAATTTCTTAATAAATAATAAAGCGAAACCGAATATATTGTTTCAACAATCAAAGCATTGTTAGAAAATTCATCAGAAAGAGTTACCGCATATAAAACACGCAATATTTATGAATTGAATTCCGGTGCAGGGCTGAAAATTAATTTCTTAATAAATAATAAAGCGAAACCGAATATATTGTTTCACCAATCTAAGCATTGTTAGAAAATTCATCAGAAAGAGTTACCGCATATAAAACACGCAATATTTATGAATTGAATTCCGGTGCACCGCTGAAAATTAATTTCTTAATAAATAATAAAGCGAAACCGAATATATTGTATCAACAATCAAAGCATTGTTAGACAATTCATCAGAAAGAGTTACCGCATATAAAACACGCAATATTTATGAATTGAATTCCGGTGCAGGGCTCAAAATTAATTTATTAATAAATAATAAAGCGAAACTGAATATATTGTTTCAACAATCAAAGAATTGTTAGAAAATTCATCAGAAAGAGTTACCTCATATAAAACACGCAATATTTATGAATTGAATTCCGGTGCAGGGCTGAAAATTAATTTCTTAATAAATAATAAAGCGAAACTGAATATATTGTTTAAACAATCAAAGCATTGTTAGAAAATTCATCAGAAAGAGTTACCTCATATAAAACACGCAATATTTATGAATTGAATTCCGGTGCACCTCTGAAAATTAATTTCTTAATAAATAATAAAGCGAAACCGAATATATTGTTTCAACAATCGAGGCATTGTTAGAAAATTCATCAGAAAGAGTTACCGCATATGAAACACGCAATATTTATGAATTGAATTCCGGTGCACCGCTGAAAATTAATTTCTTAATAAATAATAAAGCGAAACCGAATATATTGTTTCAACAATCAAACCATTGTTAGAAAATTCATCAGAAAGTGTTACTGCATATAAAACACGCAATATTTATGAATTGAATTCCGGTGCACCGCTGAAAATTAATTTCGTAATAAATAATAAAGTGAAACCGAATATATTGTTTCAACAATCAAACCATGTTAGAAAATTCAGTAAAAAGAAATACTTAATATAAAACTCGCAATATTTATGAATTAAATTCCGGTGCAGTTCTTAAAAATTATCTTAATAAATAATAAAGTGAAATCGAATATATTGTTTCAACAATCAAAGCATTGTTAGAAAATTCAGGTAAAAGAGATACCCAATATAAAACACGCAATATTTATGAATTAAATTCCGGTGCACGGCTGAAAATTAGTTTCTTAAAAAATAATAAAGTGAAACCGATTATATTGTTTCAACAATCAAACCATTGTTAGAAAATTCAGGTAAAAGAGATACCGAATATAAAATACGCAATATTTACGAATTAAATTCCGGTGCAGGTTTTAAAATTAATTTCTTAATATATAATAAAGCGAAACCGAATATATTGTTTCAACAATCAAAGCATTGTTAGAAAATTCATCAGAAAGAGTTACCGCATATAAAACACGCAATATTTATGAATTGAATTCCGGTGCAGGGCTGAAAATTAATTTCTTAATAAATAATAAAGCGAAACCGAATATATTGTTTCAACAATCAAAGCATTGTTAGAAAATTCATCAGAAAGAGTTACCGCATATAAAACACGCAATATTTATGAATTGAATTCTGGTGCACAGCTGAAAATTAATTTCGTAATAAATAATAAAGCGAAACCGAATATATTGTTTCAACAATCAAAGAATTGTTAGAAAATTCATCAGAAAGAGTTACCGCATATAAAACACGCAATATTTATGAATTGAATTCCGGTGCAGGGCTGAAAATTAATTTCTTAATAAATAATAAAGCGAAACCGAATATATTGTTTCAACAATCAAAGCATTGTTAGAAAATTCATCAGAAAGAGTTACCGCATATAAAACACGCAATATTTATGAATTGAATTCCGGTGCAGGGCTGAAAATTAATTTCTTAATAAATAATAAAGCGAAACCGAATATATTGTTTCACCAATCTAAGCATTGTTAGAAAATTCATCAGAAAGAGTTACCGCATATAAAACACGCAATATTTATGAATTGAATTCCGGTGCAGGGCTCAAAATTAATTTATTAATAAATAATAAAGCGAAACCGAATATATTGTTTCAACAATCAAAGCATTGTTAGAAAATTCATCAGAAAGAGTTACCGCATATAAAACACGCAATATTTATGAATTGAATTCCGGTGCACCTCTGAAAATTAATTTCTTAATAAATAATAAAGCGAAACCGAATATATTGTTTCAACAATCGAGGCATTGTTAGAAAATTCATCAGAAAGAGTTACCGCATATAAAACACGCAATATTTATGAATTGAATTCCGGTGCACCGCTGAAAATTAATTTCTTAATAAATAATAAAGCGAAACCGAATATATTGTTTCAACAATCAAAGTATTGTTTGAAAATTCATCAGAAAGAGTTACCGCATATAAAACAAGCAATATTTATGAATTGAATTACGGTGCAGGGCTGAAAATTAATTTCTTAATAAATAATAAAGCGAAACCGAATATATTGTTTCAACAATCAAAGCATTGTGAGAAAATTCATCAGAAAGAGTTACCGCATATAAAACACGCAATATGTATGAATTGAATTCCGGTGCAGGGCTGAAAATTAATTTCTTAATAAATAATAAAGCGAAACCGAATATATTGTTTCAACAATCAAAGCATTGTTAGAAAATTCATCAGAAAGAGTTACCGCATATAAAACACGCAATATTTATGAATTGAATTCCGGTGCACCGCTGAAAATTAATTTCTTAATAAATAATAAAGCGAAACCGAATATATTGTTTCAACAATCAAAGCATTGTTAGAAAATTCATCAGAAAGAGTTACCGCATATAAAACACGCAATATTTATTAATTGAATTCCGGTGCACCGCTGAAAATTAATTTCTTAAATAATAAAGCGAAACCAAATATATTGTTTCAACAATCAAAGCATTGTTAGAAAATTCATCAGAAAGAGTTACCGCATATAAAACACGCAACATTTATGAATTGAATTCCGTTGCAAGGCTTAAAATTAATTTCTTAATAAATAATAAAGCGAAACCGAATATATTGTTTCAACAATCAAACCATTGTTAGAAAATTCATCAGAAAGAGTTACTGCATATAAAACACGCAATATTTATGAATTGAATTCCGGTGCACCGCTGAAAATTAATTTCGTAATAAATAATAAAGTGAAACCGAATATATTGTTTCAACAATCAAACCATTGTTAGAAAATTCAGTAAAATAAATACTTAATATAAAACTCGCAATATTTATGAATTAAATTCCGGTGCAGTTCTTAAAATTAATATCTTAATCTATATCTATACTCCTATTATAAAGAGGGAAAAATTGTTTATTTGTAGGAGGTAAACTCTGGAACTACCGAACCGATTCCAAAAGTAATGGTATCAAAATGATGGTGTTTGTCCAACTTAGAACATAGGCTATATTTTATGTCGGTGCCACTACCCCAAAGGGGGTGTAGGCGCAAAAAACGTTCTAAAAATGCGATTTTAGCGTTACTGAAGGGCCTAGAAATATGAAATTTTGAATATTAGTTACTTATAAGATATAAATGATGTCTAAGAACAATTCTTAAACAATACGAAATTTAAAAGGGGTTAAAATGCGCGAAAAGCGTTCTAAAAAACGTTCTAAATGGTAGTTTCTTCACAATCTCAGGAAATACCAAACCGATTTAAAAAATATTTGTGTCAAAATGATGGTGACAACGCTTGCTCCAAGATAGGCTATGTTTTATGTCGGTGCCACTACCCAAAGTGTGTGCAGGAGAAAAATGTTCTAAATTGCGGCTTTTGCTTTACGGAAGGGCCTAGAATCGTGAAATTTGGAATGGTAGTTAGTTTTAAAGATATCAATGATCTCTAAGGACATTTCAAAAAAAAAAAAAAAAAAATCGAAATCGAAAAGAAGGTCAAAATGCGCAAAAAGCGTTGTAAAAAACTTTCTAAATTGCGATTTCTATGCAATTTCAGGAAGTACTGAACCGATTTCAAATATAATGGTGTAAAAATGATGGTGATAGATTTAGCTCCAAGATAGGCTATATTTTATATCTGTTTCCACTACCCCAGAGGAGATGCAGGAGCAAAATGCGCGAAAAGCGTTCTAAAAACGTTCTAAATGCCGATTTGTCGGCAATATCTCAAGAAAAATGAATCTGATTTCAAACGTAATGGTAGGAAATTGATGCTGACAGCCTCTTCTCTAACATAGACGCTATTTTATGTCGGTATCACTATCACCAAGACGTTGCAGGAGCAAAAAAGCGTTCTAAATTTCTATTTTTGTGATCGGTAGTGGCTAGCAACTTAAAATTAGGCAAGGTACATATTTATTAGATATAAATGATCTTTAAGAACAGTTTCGAAAAAAATGGAAATTTAAGAAGGGGTGAAAATGCGCGAAAAGCGTCTTGAAAACGTTCTAAATTGCGATTTCTACTCAATCTAAGGGAATACCAAAGCTATTTCAAAAGTAAGGGTTGCAAATCAATGGTGACAGTCCCTGCTATAACATAGGTTATATTTTATGTTGCTGTCACTACCATCTGAGGGTTGCAAAAGCAAAACATGTTCTAATTTGCGTTTTTTGCACAACTGAGGGGTCTAACACTTTGAAGTATGGCATGGTATTTAGTTACAAGATGCAACTGTTTTCTAAGGACAGTCGAAAGAAAATTCCAAATTTAAAAAAATGAAGTGAGTGAAAACCGTTATAAATTACAATTTTTTAGCAAACTTATAAATTACCAAACCGATTAAAAAAATAATGATGACAAATTTTGGTGATAGAACCTGCTCAAACATAAGCTATATTTTATGTCTGTTGCACTACCATCAGAGGGTTGCAGGAGCTAAAAACTTTCTAAATTGCGATTTCTGTGATACCGAAAAGGCTAGAAACTTTAAATATGACATGGTAGTTACTTATAAAATATAAATCCCCTCGAAGGAACGTCGAAAATAAATTCGAATTAAAAAGGAGCGAAGCGAAAGGGAGGTGCGAAAAGCATTCTAAAAAAGTTCTAACTTACGATTCTATGCAATTTCAGGGAATATAAAACCGATTATAAAAGTAATAGTTGCAAATCAATGGTAACAGTCTCTGATCCTACACAGGTTATATTTTATGCCGGTGATTCTACCACTTAGGGTTCACTGGAACAACAAACGTTCTAAAAAAGGTTTTAAAAGCTTTCTAAATTACGTTTCTGTGGAATATTAGGAAATAACAAACCGATTTCAAAATTAATGTTGGCAAATTAATGGTGACAGTTCCTGTTTCAACATAGCCCTTTATATTGAGACAGGTGGTAGGACTTGGAATTTGACATGATGGTTAATTTTAAGATGTAAGAAGATAGTTTCTAAAAAATTCAAAACTTCAAATGAATACTGAAATGAACGTATTAATTGAGCATAAAAGTTTCAAAATATTTTCTAAATTATCAGTTATTTAGTTTTATTTCATTTTATTAATTTAAGTCTCATTTCTGCCTAATGCAGTGTAATAATGATATTTAATCAAACTGTGTTTTAAATAGTAATTTTTGAATTATTCCTAAAAGTAATAAGTACCTTTTAATTAAAAAACCTTTTAATAAAATAAAATATTACCTTTTAATAAAATAAAAATTTAGTTAGTACCTTTTAATAAAAATTAGACATATAAATATCACTTGGCATATTTCAAATATTACGCGAGCAAAGCCGCGGGGTTTGCTAGTAAATAATAAAGTGAAATCGAATATATTGTTTCAACAATCAAAGCATTGTTAGAAAATTCAGGTAAAAGAGATACCCAATATAAAACACGCAATATTTATAAATTAAATTCCGGTGCACGGCTGAAAATTAGTTTCTTAAAAAATAATAAAGTGAAACCGATTATATTGTTTCAACAATCAAACCATTGTTAGAAAATTCAGGTAAAATAGATACCGAATATAAAATTCGCAATACTTATGAATTAAATTCCGGTGCAGATCTTAAAATTAATATCTTAATAAATAATAAAGTAAAATCGAATATATTGTTTCATCAATCAAACCATTGTTAGAAAATTCAGATAAAAGAGATACGGAATATAAAATACGCAATATTTACGAATTACATTCCGGTGCAGGTTTTAAAATTAATTTCTTAATATATAATAAAGCGAAACCGAATATATTGTTTCAACAATCAAAGCATTGTTAGAAAATTCATCAGAAAGAGTTACCGCATATAAAACACGCAATATTTATGAATTGAATTCTAGTGCACAGCTGAAAATTAATTTCGTAATAAATAATAAAGCGAAACCGAATATATTGTTTCAACAATCAAAGCATTGTTAGAAAATTCATCAGAAAGAGTTACCGCATATAAAACACGCAATATTTATGAATTGAATTCCGGTGCAGGGCTGAAAATTAATTTCTTAATAAATAATAAAGCGAAACCGAATATATTGTTTCACCAATCTAAGCATTGTTAGAAAATTCATCAGAAAGAGTTACCGCATATAAAACACGCAATATTTATGAATTGAATTCCGGTGCACCGCTGAAAATTAATTTCTTAATAAATAATAAAGCGAAACCGAATATATTGTATCAACAATCAAAGCATTGTTAGACAATTCATCAGAAAGAGTTACCGCATATAAAACACGCAATATTTATGAATTGAATTCCGGTGCAGGGCTCAAAATTAATTTCTTAATAAATAATAAAGCGAAACCGAATATATTGTTTCACCAATCTAAGCATTGTTAGAAAATTCATCAGAAAGAGTTACCGCATATAAAACACGCAATATTTATGAATTGAATTCCGGTGCACCGCTGAAAATTAATTTCTTAATAAATAATAAAGCGAAACCGAATATATTGTATCAACAATCAAAGCATTGTTAGAAAATTCATCAGAAAGAGTTACCGCATATAAAACACGCAATATTTATGAATTGAATTCCGGTGCAGGGCTCAAAATTAATTTCTTAATAAATAATAAAGCGAAACTGAATATATTGTTTCAACAATCAAAGCATTGTTAGAAAATTCATCAGAAAGAGTTACCTCATATAAAACACGCAATATTTATGAATTGAATTCCGGTGCACCTCTGAAAATTAATTTCTTAATAAATAATAAAGCGAAACCGAATATAGTGTTTCAACAATCGAGGCATTGTTAGAAAATTCATCAGAAAGAGTTACCGCATATAAAACACGCAATATTTATGAATTGAATTCCGGTGCACCGCTGAAAATTAATTTCTTAATAAATAATAAAGCGAAACCGAATATATTGTTTCAACAATCAAACCATTGTTAGAAAATTCATCAGAAAGTGTTACTGCATATAAAACACGCAATATTTATGAATTGAATTCCGGTGCACCGCTGAAAATTAATTTCGTAATAAATAATAAAGTGAAACCGAATATATTGTTTCAACAATCAAACCATGTTAGAAAATTCAGTAAAAAGAAATACTTAATATAAAACTCGCAATATTTATGAATTAAATTCCGGTGCAGTTCTTAAAAATTATCTTAATAAATAATAAAGTGAAAACGAATATATTGTTTCAACAATCAAAGCATTGTTAGAAAATTCAGGTAAAAGAGATACCCAATATAAAACACGCAATATTTATGAATTAAATTCCGGTGCACGGCTGAAAATTAGTTTCTTAAAAAATAATAAAGTGAAACCGATTATATTGTTTCAACAATCAAACCATTGTTAGAAAATTTAGGAAAAAGAGATACCGAATATAAAATACGCAATATTTACGAATTAAATTCCGGTGCAGGTTTTAAAATTAATTCCTTAATATATAATAAAGCGAAACCGAATATATTGTTTCAACAATCAAAGCATTGTTAGAAAATTCATCAGAAAGAGTTACCGCATATAAAACACGCAATATTTATGAATTGAATTCCGGTGCAGGGCTGAAAATTAATTTCTTAATAAATAATAAAGCGAAACCGAATATATTGTTTCAACAATCAAACCATTGTTAGAAAATTCAGTAAAAAGAAATACTTAATATAAAACTCGCAATATTTATGAATTAAATTCCGGTGCAGTTTTTAAAAATTATCTTAATAAATAATAAAGTGAAATCGAATATATTGTTTCAACAATCAAAGCATTGTTAGAAAATTCAGATAAAAGAGATACCCAATATAAAACACGCAATATTTATGAATTAAATTCCGGTGCACGGCTGAAAATTAGTTTCTTAAAAAATAATAAAGTGAAACCGATTATATTGTTTCAACAATCAAACCATTGTTAGAAAATTCAGGTAAAATAGATACCGAATATAAAATTCGCAATACTTATGAATTAAATTCCGGTGCAGATCTTAAAATTAATATCTTAATAAATAATAAAGTAAAATCGAATATATTATTTCATCAATCATACCATTGTTAGAAAATTCAGATAAATGAGATACCGAATATAAAATACGCAATATTTACGAATTAAATTCCGGTGCAGGTTTTAAAATTAATTTCTTAATATATAATAAAGCGAAACCGAATATATTGTTTCAACAATCAAAGCATTGTTAGAAAATTCATCAGAAAGAGTTACCGCATATAAAACACGCAATATTTATGAATTGAATTCCGGTGCAGGGCTGAAAATTAATTTCTTAATAAATAATAAAGCGAAACCGAATATATTGTTTCAACAATCAAAGCATTGTTAGAAAATTCATCAGAAAGAGTTACCGCATATAAAACACGCAATATTTATGAATTGAATTCTGGTGCACAGCTGAAAATTAATTTCGTAATAAATAATAAAGCGAAACCGAATATATTGTTTCAACAATCAAAGAATTGTTAGAAAATTCATCAGAAAGAGTTACCGCATATAAAACACGCAATATTTATGAATTGAATTCCGGTGCAGGGGTGAAAATTAATTTCTTAATAAATAATAAAGCGAAACCGAATATATTGTTTCAACAATCAAAGCATTGTTAGAAAATTCATCAGAAAGAGTTACCGCATATAAAACACGCAATATTTATGAATTGAATTCCGGTGCAGGGCTGAAAATTAATTTCTTAATAAATAATAAAGCGAAACCGAATATATTGTTTCAACAATCGAAGCATTGTTAGAAAATTCATCAGAAAGAGTTACCGCATATAAAACACGCAATATTTATGAATTGAATTCCGGTGCACCGCTGAAAATTAATTTCTTAATAAATAATAAAGCGAAACCGAATATATTGTTTCAACAATCGAGGCATTGTTAGAAAATTCATCAGAAAGAGTTACCGCATATAAAACACGCAATATTTATGAATTGAATTCCGGTGCACCGCTGAAAATTAATTTCTTAATAAATAATAAAGCGAAACCGAATATATTGTTTCAACAATCAAAGTATTGTTAGAAAATTCATCAGAAAGAGTTACCGCATATAAAACAAGCAATATTTATGAATTGAATTACGGTGCAGGGCTGAAAATTAATTTCTTAATAAATAATAAAGCGAAACCGAATATATTGTTTCAACAAACGAGGCATTGTTAGAAAATTCATCAGAAAGAGTTACCGCATATAAAACACGCAATATTTATGAATTGAATTCCGGTGCACCGCTGAAAATTAATTTCTTAATAAATAATAAAGCGAAACCGAATATATTGTTTCAACAATCAAAGTATTGTTAGAAAATTCATCAGAAAGAGTTACCGCATATAAAACAAGCAATATTTATGAATTGAATTACGGTGCAGGGCTGAAAATTAATTTCTTAATAAATAATAAAGCGAAACCGAATATATTGTTTCAACAATCAAAGCATTGTTAGAAAATTCATCATAAAGAGTTACCGCATATAAAACACGCAATATTTATGAATTGAATTCCGCTGCAGGGCTGAAAATTAATTTCTTAATAAATAATAAAGCGAAACCGAATATATTGTTTCAACAATCAAAGCATTGTTAGAAAATTCATCAGAAAGAGTTACCGCATATAAAACACGCAATATTTATGAATTGAATTCCGGTGCACCGCTGAAAATTAATTTCTTAATAAATAATAAAGCGAAACCGAATATATTGTTTCAACAATCAAAGCATTGTTAGAAAATTCATCAGAAAGAGTTACCGCATATAAAACACGCAATATTTATTAATTGAATTCCGGTGCACCGCTGAAAATTAATTTCTTAATAAATAATAAAGCGAAACCAAATATATTGTTTCAACAATCAAAGCATTGTTAGAAAATTCATCAGAAAGAGTTACCGCATATAAAACACGCAATATTTATGAATTGAATTCCGGTGCAGGGCTGAAAATTAATTTCTTAATAAATAATAAAGCGAAACCGAATATATTGTTTCACCAATCTAAGCATTGTTAGAAAATTCATCAGAAAGAGTTACCGCATATAAAACACGCAATATTTATGAATTGAATTCCGGTGCACCGCTGAAAATTAATTTCTTAATAAATAATAAAGCGAAACCGAATATATTGTATCAACAATCAAAGCATTGTTAGAAAATTCATCAGAAAGAGTTACCGCATATAAAACACGCAATATTTATGAATTGAATTCCGGTGCAGGGCTCAAAATTAATTTATTAATAAATAATAAAGCGAAACTGAATATATTGTTTCAACAATCAAAGCATTGTTAGAAAATTCATCAGAAAGAGTTACCTCATATAAAACACGCAATATTTATGAATTGAATTCCGGTGCAGGGCTGAAAATTAATTTCTTAATAAATAATAAAGCGAAACCGAATATATTGTTTCAACAATCAAACCATTGTTAGAAAATTCCTCAGAAAGAGTTACCGCATATAAAACACGCAATATTTATGAATTGAATTCCGGTGCTGGGCTGAAAATTAATTTCTTAATAAATAATAAAGCGAAACCGAATATATTGTTTCAAGAATCAAAGCATTGTTAGAAAATTCATCAGAAAGAGTTACCGCGTATAAAACACGCAATATTTATGAATTGAATTCCGGTGCAGGGCTGAAAATTAATTTCTTAATAAATAATAAAGCGAAACCGAATATATTGTTTCAACAATCGAGGCATTGTTAGAAAATTCATCAGAAAGAGTTACCGCATATAAAACACGCAATATTTATGAATTGAATTCCGGTGCACCGCTGAAAATTAATTTCTTAATAAATAATAAAGCGAAACCGAATATATTGTTTCAACAATCAAAGTATTGTTAGAAAATTCATCAGAAAGAGTTACCGCATATAAAACAAGCAATATTTATGAATTGAATTACGGTGCAGGGCTGAAAATTAATTTCTTAATAAATAATAAAGCGAAACCGAATATATTGTTTCAACAAACGAGGCATTGTTAGAAAATTCATCAGAAAGAGTTACCGCATATAAAACACGCAATATTTATGAATTGGATTCCGGTGCACCGCTGAAAATTAATTTCTTAATAAATAATAAAGCGAAACCGAATATATTGTTTCAACAATCAAAGTATTGTTAGAAAATTCATCAGAAAGAGTTACCGCATATAAAACAAGCAATATTTATGAATTGAATTACGGTGCAGGGCTGAAAATTAATTTCTTAATAAATAATAAAGCGAAACCGAATATATTGTTTCAACAATCAAAGCATTGTTAGAAAATTCATCATAAAGAGTTACCGCATATAAAACACGCAATATTTATGAATTGAATTCCGCTGCAGGGCTGAAAATTAATTTCTTAATAAATAATAAAGCGAAACCGAATATATTGTTTCAACAATCAAAGCATTGTTAGAAAATTCATCAGAAAGAGTTACCGCATATAAAACACGCAATATTTATGAATTGAATTCCGGAGCACCGCTGAAAATTAATTTCTTAATAAATAATAAAGCGAAACCGAATATATTGTTTCAACAATCAAAGCATTGTTAGAAAATTCAACAGAAAGAGTTACCGCATATAAAACACGCAATATTTATTAATTGAATTCCGGTGCACCGCTGAAAATTAATTTCTTAATAAAAAATAAAGCGAAACCAAATATATTGTTTCAACAATCAAAGCATTGTTAGAAAATTCATCAGAAAGAGTTACCGCATATAAAACACGCAATATTTATGAATTGAATTCCGGTGCAGGGCTGAAAATTAATTTCTTAATAAATAATAAAGCGAAACCGAATATATTGTTTCACCAATCTAAGCATTGTTAGAAAATTCATCAGAAAGAGTTACCGCATATAAAACACGCAATATTTATGAATTGAATTCCGGTGCGCCGCTGAAAATTAATTTCTTAATAAATAATAAAGCGAAACCGAATATATTGTATCAACAATCAAAGCATTGTTAGAAAATTCATCAGAAAGAGTTACCGCATATAAAACACGCAATATTTATGAATTGAATTCCGGTGCAGGGCTCAAAATTAATTTATTAATAAATAATAAAGCGAAACTGAATATATTGTTTCAACAATCAAAGCATTGTTAGAAAATTCATCAGAAAGAGTTACCTCATATAAAACACGCAATATTTATGAATTGATTTCCGGTGCAGGGCTGAAAATTAATTTCTTAATAAATAATAAAGCGAAACCGAATATATTGTTTCAACAATCAAACCATTGTTAGAAAATTCCTCAGAAAGAGTTACCGCATATAAAACACGCAATATTTATGAATTGAATTCCGGTGCTGGGCTGAAAATTAATTTCTTAATAAATAATAAAGCGAAACCGAATATATTGTTTCAAGAATCAAAGCATTGTTAGAAAATTCATCAGAAAGAGTTACCGCATATAAAACACGCAATATTTATGAATTGAATTCCGGTGCAGGGCTGAAAATTAATTTCTTAATAAATAATAAAGCGAAACCGAATATATTGTTTCAACAATCGAGGCATTGTTAGAAAATTCACCAGAAAGAGTTACCGCATATAAAACACGCAATATTTATGAATTGAATTCCGGTGCACCGCTGAAAATTAATTTCTTAAAAAATAATAAAGTGAAACCGATTATATTGTTTCAACAATCAAACCATTGTTAGAAAATTCAGGTAAAATAGATACCGAATATAAAATTCGCAATACTTATGAATTAAATTCCGGTGCAGATCTTAAAATTAATATCTTAATAAATAATAAAGTAAAATCGAATATATTGTTTCATCAATCAAACCATTGTTAGAAAATTCAGATAAATGAGATACCGAATAAAAAATACGCAATATTTACGAATTAAATTCCGGTGCAGGTTTTAAAATTAATTTCTTAATATATAATAAAGCGAAACCGAATATATTGTTTCAACAATCGAGGCATTGTTAGAAAATTCATCAGAAAGAGTTACCGCATATAAAACACGCAATATTTATGAATTGAATTCCGGTGCACCGCTGAAAATTAATTTCTTAATAAATAATAAAGCGAAACCGAATATATTGTTTCAACAATCAAAGTATTGTTAGAAAATTCATCAGAAAGAGTTACCGCATATAAAACAAGCAATATTTATGAATTGAATTACGGTGCAGGGCTGAAAATTAATTTCTTAATAAATAATAAAGCGAAACCGAATATATTGTTTCAACAAACGAGGCATTGTTAGAAAATTCATCAGAAAGAGTTACCGCATATAAAACACGCAATATTTATGAATTGAATTCCGGTGCACCGCTGAAAATTAATTTCTTAATAAATAATAAAGCGAAACCGAATATATTGTTTCAACAATCAAAGTATTGTTAGAAAATTCATCAGAAAGAGTTACCGCATATAAAACAAGCAATATTTATGAACTGAATTACGGTGCAGGGCTGAAAATTAATTTCTTAATAAATAATAAAGCGAAACCGAATATATTGTTTCAACAATCAAAGCATTGTTAGAAAATTCATCATAAAGAGTTACCGCATATAAAACACGCAATATTTATGAATTGAATTCCGCTGCAGGGCTGAAAATTAATTTCTTAATAAATAATAAAGCGAAACCGAATATATTGTTTCAACAATCAAAGCATTGTTAGAAAATTCATCAGAAAGAGTTACCGCATATAAAACACGCAATATTTATGAATTGAATTCCGGTGCACCGCTGAAAATTAATTTCTTAATAAATAATAAAGCGAAACCGAATATATTGTTTCAACAATCAAAGCATTGTTAGAAAATTCATCAGAAAGAGTTACCGCATATAAAACACGCAATATTTATTAATTGAATTCCGGTGCACCGCTGAAAATTAATTTCTTAATAAATAATAAAGCGAAACCAAATATATTGTTTCAACAATCAAAGCATTGTTAGAAAATTCATCAGAAAGAGTTACCGCATATAAAACACGCAATATTTATGAATTGAATTCCGGTGCACCGCTGAAAATTAATTTCTTAATAAATAATAAAGCGAAACCGAATATATTGTTTCACCAATCTAAGCATTGTTAGAAAATTCATCAGAAAGAGTTACCGCATATAAAACACGCAATATTTATGAATTGAATTCCGGTGCGCCGCTGAAAATTAATTTCTTAATAAATAATAAAGCGAAACCGAATATATTGTATCAACAATCAAAGCATTGTTAGAAAATTCATCAGAAAGAGTTACCGCATATAAAACACGCAATATTTATGAATTGAATTCCGGTGCAGGGCTCAAAATTAATTTATTAATAAATAATAAAGCGAAACTGAATATATTGTTTCAACAATCAAAGCATTGTTAGAAAATTCATCAGAAAGAGTTACCTCATATAAAACACGCAATATTTATGAATTGAATTCCGGTGCAGGGCTGAAAATTAATTTCTTAATAAATAATAAAGCGAAACCGAATATATTGTTTCAACAATCAAACCATTGTTAGAAAATTCCTCAGAAAGAGTTACCGCATATAAAACACGCAATATTTATGAATTGAATTCCGGTGCTGGGCTGAAAATTAATTTCTTAATAAATAATAAAGCGAAACCGAATATATTGTTTCAAGAATCAAAGCATTGTTAGAAAATTCATCAGAAAGAGTTACCGCATATAAAACACGCAATATTTATGAATTGAATTCCGCTGCAGGGCTGAAAATTAATTTCTTAATAAATAATAAAGCGAAACCGAATATATTGTTTCAACAATCAAAGCATTGTTAGAAAATTCATCAGAAAGAGTTACCGCATATAAAACACGCAATATTTATGAATTGAATTCCGGTGCACCGCTGAAAATTAATTTCTTAATAAATAATAAAGCGAAACCGAATATATTGTTTCAACAATCAAAGCATTGTTAGAAAATTCATCAGAAAGAGTTACCGCATATAAAACACGCAATATTTATTAATTGAATTCCGGTGCACCGCTGAAAATTAATTTCTTAATAAATAATAAAGCGAAACCAAATATATTGTTTCAACAATCAAAGCATTGTTAGAAAATTCATCAGAAAGAGTTACCGCATATAAAACACGCAATATTTATGAATTGAATTCCGGTGCAGGGCTGAAAATTAATTTCTTAATAAATAATAAAGCGAAACCGAATATATTGTTTCACCAATCTAAGCATTGTTAGAAAATTCATCAGAAAGAGTTACCGCATATAAAACACGCAATATTTATGAATTGAATTCCGGTGCGCCGCTGAAAATTAATTTCTTAATAAATAATAAAGCGAAACCGAATATATTGTATCAACAATCAAAGCATTGTTAGAAAATTCATCAGAAAGAGTTACCGCATATAAAACACGCAATATTTATGAATTGAATTCCGGTGCAGGGCTCAAAATTAATTTATTAATAAATAATAAAGCGAAACTGAATATATTGTTTCAACAATCAAAGCATTGTTAGAAAATTCATCAGAAAGAGTTACCTCATATAAAACACGCAATATTTATGAATTGAATTCCGGTGCAGGGCTGAAAATTAATTTCTTAATAAATAATAAAGCGAAACCGAATATATTGTTTCAACAATCAAACCATTGTTAGAAAATTCCTCAGAAAGAGTTACCGCATATAAAACACGCAATATTTATGAATTGAATTCCGGTGCTGGGCTGAAAATTAATTTCTTAATAAATAATAAAGCGAAACCGAATATATTGTTTCAAGAATCAAAGCATTGTTAGAAAATTCATCAGAAAGAGTTACCGCATATAAAACACGCAATATTTATGAATTGAATTCCGGTGCTGGGCTGAAAATTAATTTCTTAATAAATAATAAAGCGAAACCGAATATATTGTTTCAACAATCGAGGCATTGTTAGAAAATTCATCAGAAAGAGTTACCGCATATAAAACACGCAATATTTATGAATTGAATTCCGGTGCACCGCTGAAAATTAATTTCTTAAAAAATAATAAAGTGAAACCGATTATATTGTTTCAACAATCAAACCATTGTTAGAAAATTCAGGTAAAATAGATACCGAATATAAAATTCGCAATACTTATGAATTAAATTCCGGTGCAGATCTTAAAATTAATATCTTAATAAATAATAAAGTAAAATCGAATATATTGTTTCATCAATCAAACCATTGTTAGAAAATTCAGATAAATGAGATACCGAATAAAAAATACGCAATATTTACGAATTAAATTCCGGTGCAGGTTTTAAAATTAATTTCTTAATATATAATAAAGCGAAACCGAATATATTGTTTCAACAATCAAAGCATTGTTAGAAAATTCATCAGAAAGAGTTACCGCATATAAAACACGCAATATTTATGAATTGAATTCCGGTGCAGGGCTGAAAATTAATTTCTTAATAAATAATAAAGCGAAACCGAATATATTGTTTCAACAATCAAAGCATTGTTAGAAAATTCATCAGAAAGAGTTACCGCATATAAAACACGCAATATTTATGAATTGAATTCTGGTGCACACCTGAAAATTAATTTCGTAATAAATAATAAAGCGAAACCGAATATATTGTTTCAACAATCAAAGAATTGTTAGAAAATTCATCAGAAAGAGTTACCGCATATAAAACACGCAATATTTATGAATTGAATTCCGGTGCAGGGGTGAAAATTAATTTCTTAATAAATAATAAAGCGAAACCGAATATATTGTTTCAACAATCAAAGCATTGTTAGAAAATTCATCAGAAAGAGTTACCGCATATAAAACACGCAATATTTATGAATTGAATTCCGGTGCAGGGCTGAAAATTAATTTCTTAATAAATAATAAAGCGAAACCGAATATATTGTTTCACCAATCTAAGCATTGTTAGAAAATTCATCAGAAAGAGTTACCGCATATAAAACACGCAATATTTATGAATTGAATTCCGGTGCACCGCTGAAAATTAATTTCTTAATAAATAATAAAGCGAAACCGAATATATTGTATCAACAATCAAAGCATTGTTAGAAAATTCATCAGAAAGAGTTACCGCATATAAAACACGCAATATTTATGAATTGAATTCCGGTGCAGGGCTCAAAATTAATTTATTAATAAATAATAAAGCGAAACTGAATATATTGTTTCAACAATCAAAGCATTGTTAGAAAATTCATCAGAAAGAGTTACCTCATATAAAACACGCAATATTTATGAATTGAATTCCGGTGCAGGGCTGAAAATTAATTTCTTAATAAATAATAAAGCGAAACCGAATATATTGTTTCAACAATCAAACCATTGTTAGAAAATTCCTCAGAAAGAGTTACCGCATATAAAACACGCAATATTTATGAATTGAATTCCGGTGCTGGGCTGAAAATTAATTTCTTAATAAATAATAAAGCGAAACCGAATATATTGTTTCAAGAATCAAAGCATTGTTAGAAAATTCATCAGAAAGAGTTACCGCATATAAAACACGCAATATTTATGAATTGAATTCCGGTGCAGGGCTGAAAATTAATTTCTTAATAAATAATAAAGCGAAACCGAATATATTGTTTCAACAATCGAGGCATTGTTAGAAAATTCATCAGAAAGAGTTACCGCATATAAAACACGCAATATTTATGAATTGAATTCCGGTGCACCGCTGAAAATTAATTTCTTAATAAATAATAAAGCGAAACCGAATATATTGTTTCAACAATCAAAGTATTGTTAGAAAATTCATCAGAAAGAGTTACCGCATATAAAACAAGCAATATTTATGAATTGAATTACGGTGCAGGGCTGAAAATTAATTTCTTAATAAATAATAAAGCGAAACCGAATATATTGTTTCAACAATCGAGGCATTGTTAGAAAATTCATCAGAAAGAGTTACCGCATATAAAACACGCAATATTTATGAATTGAATTCCGGTGCACCGCTGAAAATTAATTTCTTAATAAATAATAAAGCGAAACCGAATATATTGTTTCAACAATCAAAGTATTGTTAGAAAATTCATCAGAAAGAGTTACCGCATATAAAACAAGCAATATTTATGAATTGAATTACGGTGCAGGGCTGAAAATTAATTTCTTAATAAATAATAAAGCGAAACCGAATATATTGTTTCAACAATCAAAGCATTGTTAGAAAATTCGTCATAAAGAGTTACCGCATATAAAACACGCAATATTTATTAATTGAATTCCGCTGCAGGGCTGAAAATTAATTTCTTAATAAATAATAAAGCGAAACCGAATATATTGTTTCAACAATCAAAGCATTGTTAGAAAATTCATCAGAAAGAGTTACCGCATATAAAACACGCAATATTTATGAATTGAATCCCGGTGCACCGCTGAAAATTAATTTCTTATTAAATAATAAAGCGAAACCGAATATATTGTTTCAACAATCAAAGCATTGTTAGAAAATTCATCAGAAAGAGTTACCGCATATAAAACACGCAATATTTATTAATTGAATTCCGGTGCACCGCTGAAAATTAATTTCTTAATAAATAATAAAGCGAAACCAAATATATTGTTTCAACAATCAAAGCATTGTTAGAAAATTCATCAGAAAGAGTTACCGCATATAAAACACGACACATTTATGAATTGAATTCCGTTGCAAGGTTTAAAATTAATTTCTTAATAAATAATAAAGCGAAACCGAATATATTGTTTCAACAATCAAACCATTGTTAGAAAATTCATCAGAAAGTGTTACTGCATATAAAACACGCAATATTTATGAATTGAATTCCGGTGCACAGCTGAAAATTAATTTCGTAATAAATAATAAAGTGAAACCGAATATATTGTTTCAACAATCAAACCATTGTTAGAAAATTCAGTAAAAAGAAATACTTAATATAAAACTCGCAATATTTATGAATTAAATTCCGGTGCAGTTCTTAAAAATTATCTTAATAAATAATAAAGTGAAATCGAATATATTGTTTCAACAATCAAAGCATTGTTAGAAAATTCAGGTAAAAGAGATACCCAATATAAAACACGCAATATTTATGAATTAAATTCCGGTGCACGGCTGAAAATTAGTTTCTTAAAAAATAATAAAGTGAAACCGATTATATTGTTTCAACAATCAAACCATTGTTAGAAAATTCAGATAAATGAGATACCGAATATAAAATTCGCAATACTTATGAATTAAATTCCGGTGCAGATCTTAAAATTAATATCTTAATAAATAATAAAGTAAAATCGAATATATTGTTTCATCAATCAAACCATTGTTAGAAAATTCAGATAAATGAGATACCGAATATAAAATACGCAATATTTACGAATTAAATTCCGGTGCAGGTTTTAAAATTAATTTCTTAATATATAATAAAGCGAAACCGAATATATTGTTTCAACAATCAAAGCATTGTTAGAAAATTCATCAGAAAGAGTTACCGCATATAAAACACGCAATATTTATGAATTGAATTCCGGTGCAGGGCTGAAAATTAATTTCTTAATAAATAATAAAGCAAAACCGAATATATTGTTTCAACAATCAAAGCATTGTTAGAAAATTCATCAGAAAGAGTTACCGCATATAAAACACGCAATATTTATTAATTGAATTCCGGTGCACCGCTGAAAATTAATTTCTTAATAAATAATAAAGCGAAACCAAATATATTGTTTCAACAATCAAAGCATTGTTAGAAAATTCATCAGAAAGAGTTACCGCATATAAAACACGACACATTTATGAATTGAATTCCGTTGCAAGGCTTAAAATTAATTTCTTAATAAATAATAAAGCGAAACCGAATATATTGTTTCAACAATCAAACCATTTTTAGAAAATTCATCAGAAAGTGTTACTGCATATAAAACACGCAATATTTATGAATTGAATTCCGGTGCACCGCTGAAAATTAATTTCGTAATAAATAATAAAGTGAAACCGAATATATTGTTTCAACAATCAAACCATTGTTAGAAAATTCAGTAAAAAGAAATACTTAATATAAAACTCGCAATATTTATGAATTAAATTCCGGTGCAGTTCTTAAAAATTATCTTAATAAATAATAAAGTGAAATCGAATATATTGTTTCAACAATCAAAGCATTGTTAGAAAATTCAGGTAGAAGAGATACCCAATATAAAACACGCAATATTTATGAATTAAATTCCGGTGCACGGCTGAAAATTAGTTTCTTAAAAAATAATAAAGTGAAACCGATTATATTGTTTCAACAATCAAACCATTGTTAGAAAATTCAGGTAAAATAGATACCGAATATAAAATTCGTAATACTTATGAATTAAATTCCGGTGCAGATCTTAAAATTAATATCTTAATAAATAATAAAGTAAAATCGAATATATTGTTTCATCAATCAAACCATTGTTAGAAAATTCAGATAAATGAGATACCGAATATAAAATACGCAATATTTACGAGTTAAATTCCGGTGCAGGTTTTAAAATTAATTTCTTAATATATAATAAAGCGAAACCGAATATATTGTTTCAACAATCAAAGCATTGTTAGAAAATTCATCAGAAAGAGTTACCGCATATAAAACACGCAATATTTATGAATTGAATTCCGGTGCAGGGCTGAAAATTAATTTCTTAATAAATAATAAAGCGAAACCGAATATATTGTTTCAACAATCAAAGCATTGTTAGAAAATTCATCAGAAAGGGTTACCTCATATAAAACACGCAATATTTATGAATTGAATTCTGGTGCACAGCTGAAAATTAATTTCGTAATAAATAATAAAGCGAAACCGAATATATTGTTTCAACAATCAAAGAATTGTTAGAAAATTCATCAGAAAGAGTTACCGCATATAAAACACGCAATATTTTTGAATTGAATTCCGGTGCAGGGGTGAAAATTAATTTCTTAATAAATAATAAAGCGAAACCGAATATATTGTTTCAACAATCAAAGCATTGTTAGAAAATTCATCAGAAAGAGTTACCGCATATAAAACACGCAATATTTATGAATTGAATTCCGGTGCAGGGCTGAAAATTAATTTCTTAATAAATAATAAAGCGAAACCGAATATATTGTTTCACCAATCTAAGCATTGTTAGAAAATTCATCAGAAAGAGTTACCGCATATAAAACACGCAATATTTATGAATTGAATTCCGGTGCACCGCTGAAAATTAATTTCTTAATAAATAATAAAGCGAAACCGAATATATTGTATCAACAATCAAAGCATTGTTAGACAATTCATCAGAAAGAGTTACCGCATATAAAACACGCAATATTTATGAATTGAATTCCGGTGCAGGGCTCAAAATTAATTTATTAATAAATAATAAAGCGAAACTGAATATATTGTTTCAACAATCAAAGAATTGTTAGAAAATTCATCAGAAAGAGTTACCTCATATAAAACACGCAATATTTATGAATTGAATTCCGGTGCAGGGCTGAAAATTAATTTCTTAATAAATAATAAAGCGAAACTGAATATATTGTTTAAACAATCAAAGCATTGTTAGAAAATTCATCAGAAAGAGTTACCTCATATAAAACACGCAATATTTATGAATTGAATTCCGGTGCACCTCTGAAAATTAATTTCTTAATAAATAATAAAGCGAAACCGAATATATTGTTTCAACAATCGAGGCATTGTTAGAAAATTCATCAGAAAGAGTTACCGCATATGAAACACGCAATATTTATGAATTGAATTCCGGTGCACCGCTGAAAATTAATTTCTTAATAAATAATAAAGCGAAACCGAATATATTGTTTCAACAATCAAACCATTGTTAGAAAATTCATCAGAAAGTGTTACTGCATATAAAACACGCAATATTTATGAATTGAATTCCGGTGCACCGCTGAAAATTAATTTCGTAATAAATAATAAAGTGAAACCGAATATATTGTTTCAACAATCAAACCATGTTAGAAAATTCAGTAAAAAGAAATACTTAATATAAAACTCGCAATATTTATGAATTAAATTCCGGTGCAGTTCTTAAAAATTATCTTAATAAATAATAAAGTGAAATCGAATATATTGTTTCAACAATCAAAGCATTGTTAGAAAATTCAGGTAAAAGAGATACCCAATATAAAACACGCAATATTTATGAATTAAATTCCGGTGCACGGCTGAAAATTAGTTTCTTAAAAAATAATAAAGTGAAACCGATTATATTGTTTCAACAATCAAACCATTGTTAGAAAATTCAGGTAAAAGAGATACCGAATATAAAATACGCAATATTTACGAATTAAATTCCGGTGCAGGTTTTAAAATTAATTTCTTAATATATAATAAAGCGAAACCGAATATATTGTTTCAACAATCAAAGCATTGTTAGAAAATTCATCAGAAAGAGTTACCGCATATAAAACACGCAATATTTATGAATTGAATTCCGGTGCAGGGCTGAAAATTAATTTCTTAATAAATAATAAAGCGAAACCGAATATATTGTTTCAACAATCAAAGCATTGTTAGAAAATTCATCAGAAAGAGTTACCGCATATAAAACACGCAATATTTATGAATTGAATTCTGGTGCACAGCTGAAAATTAATTTCGTAATAAATAATAAAGCGAAACCGAATATATTGTTTCAACAATCAAAGAATTGTTAGAAAATTCATCAGAAAGAGTTACCGCATATAAAACACGCAATATTTATGAATTGAATTCCGGTGCAGGGCTGAAAATTAATTTCTTAATAAATAATAAAGCGAAACCGAATATATTGTTTCAACAATCAAAGCATTGTTAGAAAATTCATCAGAAAGAGTTACCGCATATAAAACACGCAATATTTATGAATTGAATTCCGGTGCAGGGCTGAAAATTAATTTCTTAATAAATAATAAAGCGAAACCGAATATATTGTTTCACCAATCTAAGCATTGTTAGAAAATTCATCAGAAAGAGTTACCGCATATAAAACACGCAATATTTATGAATTGAATTCCGGTGCAGGGCTCAAAATTAATTTATTAATAAATAATAAAGCGAAACCGAATATATTGTTTCAACAATCAAAGCATTGTTAGAAAATTCATCAGAAAGAGTTACCGCATATAAAACACGCAATATTTATGAATTGAATTCCGGTGCACCTCTGAAAATTAATTTCTTAATAAATAATAAAGCGAAACCGAATATATTGTTTCAACAATCGAGGCATTGTTAGAAAATTCATCAGAAAGAGTTACCGCATATAAAACACGCAATATTTATGAATTGAATTCCGGTGCACCGCTGAAAATTAATTTCTTAATAAATAATAAAGCGAAACCGAATATATTGTTTCAACAATCAAAGTATTATTTGAAAATTCATCAGAAAGAGTTACCGCATATAAAACAAGCAATATTTATGAATTGAATTACGGTGCAGGGCTGAAAATTAATTTCTTAATAAATAATAAAGCGAAACCGAATATATTGTTTCAACAATCAAAGCATTGTGAGAAAATTCATCAGAAAGAGTTACCGCATATAAAACACGCAATATGTATGAATTGAATTCCGGTGCAGGGCTGAAAATTAATTTCTTAATAAATAATAAAGCGAAACCGAATATATTGTTTCAACAATCAAAGCATTGTTAGAAAATTCATCAGAAAGAGTTACCGCATATAAAACACGCAATATTTATGAATTGAATTCCGGTGCACCGCTGAAAATTAATTTCTTAATAAATAATAAAGCGAAACCGAATATATTGTTTCAACAATCAAAGCATTGTTAGAAAATTCATCAGAAAGAGTTACCGCATATAAAACACGCAATATTTATTAATTGAATTCCGGTGCACCGCTGAAAATTAATTTCTTAAATAATAAAGCGAAACCAAATATATTGTTTCAACAATCAAAGCATTGTTAGAAAATTCATCAGAAAGAGTTACCGCATATAAAACACGCAACATTTATGAATTGAATTCCGTTGCAAGGCTTAAAATTAATTTCTTAATAAATAATAAAGCGAAACCGAATATATTGTTTCAACAATCAAACCATTGTTAGAAAATTCATCAGAAAGAGTTACTGCATATAAAACACGCAATATTTATGAATTGAATTCCGGTGCACCGCTGAAAATTAATTTCGTAATAAATAATAAAGTGAAACCGAATATATTGTTTCAACAATCAAACCATTGTTAGAAAATTCAGTAAAATAAATACTTAATATAAAACTCGCAATATTTATGAATTAAATTCCGGTGCAGTTCTTAAAATTAATATCTTAATCTATATCTATACTCCTATTATAAAGAGGGAAAAATTGTTTATTTGTAGGAGGTAAACTCTGGAACTACCTAACCGATTCCAAAAGTAATGGTATCAAAATGATGGTGTTTGTCCAACTTAGAACATAGGCTATATTTTATGTCGGTGCCACTACCCCAAAGGGGGTGTAGGCGCAAAAAACGTTCTAAAAATGCGATTTTAGCGTTACTGAAGGGCCTAGAAATATGAAATTTTGAATATTAGTTACTTATAAGATATAAATGATGTCTAAGAACAATTCTTAAACAATACGAAATTTAAAAGGGGTTAAAATGCGCGAAAAGCGTTCTAAAAAACGTTCTAAATGGTAGTTTCTTCACAATCTCAGGAAATACCAAACCGATTTAAAAAATATTTGTGTCAAAATGATGGTGACAACGCTTGCTCCAAGATAGGCTATGTTTTATGTCGGTGCCACTACCCAAAGTGTGTGCAGGAGAAAAATGTTCTAAATTGCGGCTTTTGCTTTACGGAAGGGCCTAGAATCGTGAAATTTGGAATGGTAGTTAGTTTTAAAGATATCAATGATCTCTAAGGACATTTCAAAAAAAAAAAAAAAAAATCGAAATCGAAAAGAAGGTCAAAATGCGCAAAAAGCGTTGTAAAAAACTTTCTAAATTGCGATTTCTATGCAATTTCAGGAAGTACTGAACCGATTTCAAATATAATGGTGTAAAAATGATGGTGATAGATTTAGCTCCAAGATAGGCTATATTTTATATCTGTTTCCACTACCCCAGAGGAGATGCAAGAGCAAAATGCGCGAAAAGCGTTCTAAAAACGTTCTAAATGCCGATTTGTCGGCAATATCTCAAGAAAAATGAATCTGATTTCAAACGTAATGGTAGGAAATTGATGCTGACAGCCTCTTCTCTAACATAGACGCTATTTTATGTCGGTATCACTATCACCAAGACGTTGCAGGAGCAAAAAAGCGTTCTAAATTTCTATTTTTGTGATCGGTAGTGGCTAGCAACTTAAAATTAGGCAAGGTACATATTTATTAGATATAAATGATCTTTAAGAACAGTTTCGAAAAAAATGGAAATTTAAGAAGGGGTGAAAATGCGCGAAAAGCGTCTTGAAAACGTTCTAAATTGCGATTTCTACTCAATCTAAGGGAATACCAAAGCTATTTCAAAAGTAAGGGTTGCAAATCAATGGTGACAGTCCCTGCTATAACATAGGTTATATTTTATGTTGCTGTCACTACCATCTGAGGGTTGCAAAAGCAAAACATGTTCTAATTTGCGTTTTTTGCACAACTGAGGGGTCTAACACTTTGAAGTATGGCATGGTATTTAGTTACAAGATGCAACTGTTTTCTAAGGACAGTCGAAAGAAAATTCCAAATTTAAAAAAATGAAGTGAGTGAAAACCGTTATAAATTACAATTTTTTAGCAAACTTATAAATTACCAAACCGATTAAAAAAATAATGATGACAAATTTTGGTGATAGAACCTGCTCAAACATAAGCTATATTTTATGTCTGTTGCACTACCATCAGAGGGTTGCAGGAGCTAAAAACTTTCTAAATTGCGATTTCTGTGATACCGAAAAGGCTAGAAACTTTAAATATGACATGGTAGTTACTTATAAAATATAAATCCCCTCGAAGGAACGTCGAAAATAAATTCGAATTAAAAAGGAGCGAAGCGAAAGGGAGGTGCGAAAAGCATTCTAAAAAAGTTCTAACTTACGATTCTATGCAATTTCAGGGAATATAAAACCGATTATAAAAGTAATAGTTGCAAATCAATGGTAACAGTCTCTGATCCTACACAGGTTATATTTTATGCCGGTGATTCTACCACTTAGGGTTCACTGGAACAACAAACGTTCTAAAAAAGGTTTTAAAAGCTTTCTAAATTACGTTTCTGTGGAATATTAGGAAATAACAAACCGATTTCAAAATTAATGTTGGCAAATTAATGGTGACAGTTCCTGTTTCAACATAGCCCTTTATATTGAGACAGGTGGTAGGACTTGGAATTTGACATGATGGTTAATTTTAAGATGTAAGAAGATAGTTTCTAAAAAATTCAAAACTTCAAATGAATACTGAAATGAACGTATTAATTGAGCATAAAAGTTTCAAAATATTTTCTAAATTATCAGTTATTTAGTTTTATTTCATTTTATTAATTTAAGTCTCATTTCTGCCTAATGCAGTGTAATAATGATATTTAATCAAACTGTGTTTTAAATAGTAATTTTTGAATTATTCCTAAAAGTAATAAGTACCTTTTAATTAAAAAACCTTTTAATAAAATAAAATATTACCTTTTAATAAAATAAAAATTTAGTTAGTACCTTTTAATAAAAATTAGACATATAAATATCACTTGGCATATTTCAAATATTACGCGAGCAAAGCCGCGGGGTTTGCTAGTAAATAATAAAGTGAAATCGAATATATTGTTTCAACAATCAAAGCATTGTTAGAAAATTCAGGTAAAAGAGATACCCAATATAAAACACGCAATATTTATAAATTAAATTCCGGTGCACGGCTGAAAATTAGTTTCTTAAAAAATAATAAAGTGAAACCGATTATATTGTTTCAACAATCAAACCATTGTTAGAAAATTCAGGTAAAATAGATACCGAATATAAAATTCGCAATACTTATGAATTAAATTCCGGTGCAGATCTTAAAATTAATATCTTAATAAATAATAAAGTAAAATCGAATATATTGTTTCATCAATCAAACCATTGTTAGAAAATTCAGATAAAAGAGATACGGAATATAAAATACGCAATATTTACGAATTACATTCCGGTGCAGGTTTTAAAATTAATTTCTTAATATATAATAAAGCGAAACCGAATATATTGTTTCAACAATCAAAGCATTGTTAGAAAATTCATCAGAAAGAGTTACCGCATATAAAACACGCAATATTTATGAATTGAATTCTAGTGCACAGCTGAAAATTAATTTCGTAATAAATAATAAAGCGAAACCGAATATATTGTTTCAACAATCAAAGCATTGTTAGAAAATTCATCAGAAAGAGTTACCGCATATAAAACACGCAATATTTATGAATTGAATTCCGGTGCAGGGCTGAAAATTAATTTCTTAATAAATAATAAAGCGAAACCGAATATATTGTTTCACCAATCTAAGCATTGTTAGAAAATTCATCAGAAAGAGTTACCGCATATAAAACACGCAATATTTATGAATTGAATTCCGGTGCACCGCTGAAAATTAATTTCTTAATAAATAATAAAGCGAAACCGAATATATTGTATCAACAATCAAAGCATTGTTAGACAATTCATCAGAAAGAGTTACCGCATATAAAACACGCAATATTTATGAATTGAATTCCGGTGCAGGGCTCAAAATTAATTTATTAAGAAATAATAAAGCGAAACTGAATATATTGTTTCAACAATCAAAGCATTGTTAGAAAATTCATCAGAAAGAGTTACCTCACATAAAACACGCAATATTTATGAATTGAATTCCGGTGCAGGGCTGAAAATTAATTTCTTAATAAATAATAAAGCGAAACTGAATATATTGTTTCAACAATCAAAGCATTGTTAGAAAATTCATCAGAAAGAGTTACCTCATATAAAACACGCAATATTTATGAATTGAATTCCGGTGCACCTCTGAAAATTAATTTCTTAATAAATAATAAAGCGAAACCGAATATAGTGTTTCAACAATCGAGGCATTGTTAGAAAATTCATCAGAAAGAGTTACCGCATATAAAACACGCAATATTTATGAATTGAATTCCGGTGCACCGCTGAAAATTAATTTCTTAATAAATAATAAAGCGAAACCGAATATATTGTTTCAACAATCAAACCATTGTTAGAAAATTCATCAGAAAGTGTTACTGCATATAAAACACGCAATATTTATGAATTGAATTCCGGTGCACCGCTGAAAATTAATTTCGTAATAAATAATAAAGTGAAACCGAATATATTGTTTCAACAATCAAACCATGTTAGAAAATTCAGTAAAAAGAAATACTTAATATAAAACTCGCAATATTTATGAATTAAATTCCGGTGCAGTTCTTAAAAATTATCTTAATAAATAATAAAGTGAAATCGAATATATTGTTTCAACAATCAAAGCATTGTTAGAAAATTCAGGTAAAAGAGATACCCAATATAAAACACGCAATATTTATGAATTAAATTCCGGTGCACGGCTGAAAATTAGTTTCTTAAAAAATAATAAAGTGAAACCGATTATATTGTTTCAACAATCAAACCATTGTTAGAAAATTCAGGAAAAAGAGATACCGAATATAAAATACGCAATATTTACGAATTAAATTCCGGTGCAGGTTTTAAAATTAATTCCTTAATATATAATAAAGCGAAACCGAATATATTGTTTCAACAATCAAAGCATTGTTAGAAAATTCATCAGAAAGAGTTACCGCATATAAAACACGCAATATTTATGAATTGAATTCCGGTGCAGGGCTGAAAATTAATTTCTTAATAAATAATAAAGCGAAACCGAATATATTGTTTCAACAATCAAAGCATTGTTAGAAAATTCATCAGAAAGAGTTACCGCATATAAAACACGCAATATTTATGAATTGAATTCTGGTGCACAGCTGAAAATTAATTTCGTAATAAATAATAAAGCGAAACCGAATATATTGTTTCAACAATCAAAGAATTGTTAGAAAATTCATCAGAAAGAGTTACCGCATATAAAACACGCAATATTTATGAATTGAATTCCGGTGCAGGGCTGAAAATTAATTTCTTAATAAATAATAAAGCGAAACCGAATATATTGTTTCAACAATCAAAGCATTGTTAGAAAATTCATCAGAAAGAGTTACCGCATATAAAACACGCAATATTTATGAATTGAATTCCGGTGCAGGGCTGAAAATTAATTTCTTAATAAATAATAAAGCGAAACCGAATATATTGTTTCACCAATCTAAGCATTGTTAGAAAATTCATCAGAAAGAGTTACCGCATATAAAACACGCAATATTTATGAATTGAATTCCGGTGCAGGGCTCAAAATTAATTTATTAATAAATAATAAAGCGAAACCGAATATATTGTTTCAACAATCAAAGCATTGTTAGAAAATTCATCAGAAAGAGTTACCGCATATAAAACACGCAATATTTATGAATTGAATTCCGGTGCACCTCTGAAAATTAATTTCTTAATAAATAATAAAGCGAAACCGAATATATTGTTTCAACAATCGAGGCATTGTTAGAAAATTCATCAGAAAGAGTTACCGCATATAAAACACGCAATATTTATGAATTGAATTCCGGTGCACCGCTGAAAATTAATTTCTTAATAAATAATAAAGCGAAACCGAATATATTGTTTCAACAATCAAACTATTGTTTGAAAATTCATCAGAAAGAGTTACCGCATATAAAACAAGCAATATTTATGAATTGAATTACGGTGCAGGGCTGAAAATTAATTTCTTAATAAATAATAAAGCGAAACCGAATATATTGTTTCAACAATCAAAGCATTGTGAGAAAATTCATCAGAAAGAGTTACCGCATATAAAACACGCAATATGTATGAATTGAATTCCGGTGCAGGGCTGAAAATTAATTTCTTAATAAATAATAAAGCGAAACCGAATATATTGTTTCAACAATCAAAGCATTAGATTAATATTAACACAATTATTCTAATTGGTAAACAAATCATATTAGATGTAAATTTCCAACTGGGCGAAAAATGTCCGGACCAGGATTCGAACCCGGGACCTCCCTGGCTGAAGCCGCCAGTGCTCTGCCATCTGAGCTATCCCGGACGGTTCTGGTCGAACCTTTTTCACCCAGCTAACCTTGATGATTACAGCATCTGGTCTGAAACCTGGTTCAGCTCAACAGAATAAATCTCAGGTAATGGAACTCCAGAAATCGCTGGATACGAAATTACACTAGATTAATATTAACACAATTATTCTAATTGGTAAACAAATCATATTAGATGTAAATTTCCAACTGGGCGAAAAATGTCCGGACCAGGATTCGAACCCGGGACCTCCCTGGCTGAAGCCGCCAGTGCTCTGCCATCTGAGCTATCCCGGACGGTTCTGGTCGAACCTTTTTCACCCAGCTAACCTTGATGATTACAGCATCTGGTCTGAAACCTGGTTCAGCTCAACAGAATAAATCTCAGGTAATGGAACTCCAGAAATCGCTGGATACGAAATTACACTAGATTAATATTAACACAATTATTCTAATTGGTAAACAAATCATATTAGATGTAAATTTCCAACTGGGCGAAAAATGTCCGGACCAGGATTCGAACCCGGGACCTCCCTGGCTGAAGCCGCCAGTGCTCTGCCATCTGAGCTATCCCGGACGGTTCTGGTCGAACCTTTTTCACCCAGCTAACCTTGATGATTACAGCATCTGGTCTGAAACCTGGTTCAGCTCAACAGAATAAATCTCAGGTAATGGAACTCCAGAAATCGCTGGATACGAAATTACACTAGATTAATATTAACACAATTATTCTAATTGGTAAACAAATCATATTAGATGTAAATTTCCAACTGGGCGAAAAATGTCCGGACCAGGATTCGAACCCGGGACCTCCCTGGCTGAAGCCGCCAGTGCTCTGCCATCTGAGCTATCCCGGACGGTTCTGGTCGAACCTTTTTCACCCAGCTAACCTTGATGATTACAGCATCTGGTCTGAAACCTGGTTCAGCTCAACAGAATAAATCTCAGGTAATGGAACTCCAGAAATCGCTGGATACGAAATTACACTAGATTAATATTAACACAATTATTCTAATTGGTAAACAAATCATATTAGATGTAAATTTCCAACTGGGCGAAAAATGTCCGGTCCCGGGTTCGAATCCTGGTCCGGACATTTTTCGCCCAGTTGGAAATTTACATCTAATATGATTTGTTTACCAATTAGAATAATTGTGTTAATATTAATCTAGTGTAATTTCGTATCCAGCGATTTCTGGAGTTCCATTACCTGAGATTTATTCTGTTGAGCTGAACCAGGTTTCAGACCAGATGCTGTAATCATCAAGGTTAGCTGGGTGAAAAAGGTTCGACCAGAACCGTCCGGGATAGCTCAGATGGCAGAGCACTGGCGGCTTCAGCCAGGGAGGTCCCGGGTTCGAATCCTGGTCCGGACATTTTTCGCCCAGTTGGAAATTTACATCTAATATGATTTGTTTACCAATTAGAATAATTGTGTTAATATTAATCTAGTGTAATTTCGTATCCAGCGATTTCTGGAGTTCCATTACCTGAGATTTATTCTGTTGAGCTGAACCAGGTTTCAGACCAGATGCTGTAATCATCAAGGTTAGCTGGGTGAAAAAGGTTCGACCAGAACCGTCCGGGATAGCTCAGATGGCAGAGCACTGGCGGCTTCAGCCAGGGAGGTCCCGGGTTCGAATCCTGGTCCGGACATTTTTCGCCCAGTTGGAAATTTACATCTAATAATCAAAGCATTGTTAGAAAATTCATCAGAAAGAGTTACCGCATATAAAACACGCAATATTTATGAATTGAATTCCGGTGCACCGCTGAAAATTAATTTCTTAATAAATAATAAAGCGAAACCGAATATATTGTTTCAACAATCAAAGCATTGTTAGAAAATTCATCAGAAAGAGTTACCGCATATAAAACACGCAATATTTATTAATTGAATTCCGGTGCACCGCTGAAAATTAATTTCTTAAATAATAAAGCGAAACCAAATATATTGTTTCAACAATCAAAGCATTGTTAGAAAATTCATCAGAAAGAGTTACCGCATATAAAACACGCAACATTTATGAATTGAATTCCGTTGCAAGGCTTAAAATTAATTTCGTAATCTATCTATACTCCTATTATAAAGAGGGAAAAATTGTTTATTTGTAGGAGGTAAACTCTGGAACTACCGAACCGATTCCAAAAGTAATGGTATCAAAATGATGGTGTTTGTCCAACTTAGAACATAGGCTATATTTTATGTCGGTGCCACTACCCCAAAGGGGGTGTAGGAGCAAAAAACGTTCTAAAAATGCGATTTTAGCGTTACTGAAGGGCCTAGAAATATGAAATTTTGAATATTAGTTACTTATAAGATATAAATGATGTCTAAGAACAATTCTTAAACAATACGAAATTTAAAAGGGGTTAAAATGCGCGAAAAGCGTTCTAAAAAACGTTCTAAATGGTAGTTTCTTCACAATCTCAGGAAATACCAAACCGATTTAAAAAATATTTGTGTCAAAATGATGGTGACAACGCTTGCTCCAAGATAGGCTATGTTTTATGTCGGTGCCACTACCCAAAGTGTGTGCAGGAGAAAAATGTTCTAAATTGCGGCTTTTGCTTTACGGAAGGGCCTAGAATCGTGAAATTTGGAATGGTAGTTAGTTTTAAAGATATCAATGATCTCTAAGGACATTTCAAAAAAAAAAAAAAATCGAAATCGAAAAGAAGGTCAAAATGCGCAAAAAGCGTTGTAAAAAACTTTCTAAATTGCGATTTCTATGCAATCTCAGGAAGTACTGAACCGATTTCAAATATAATGGTGTAAAAATGATGGTGATAGATTTAGCTCCAAGATAGGCTATATTTTATATCTGTTTCCACTACCCCAGAGGAGATGCAGGAGCAAAATGCGCGAAAAGCGTTCTAAAAACGTTCTAAATGCCGATTTGTCGGCAATATCTCAAGAAAAATGAATCTGATTTCAAACGTAATGGTAGGAAATTGATGCTGACAGCCTCTTCTCTAACATAGACGCTATTTTATGTCGGTATCACTATCACCAAGACGTTGCAGGAGCAAAAAAGCGTTCTAAATTTCTATTTTTGTGATCGGTAGTGGCTAGCAACTTAAAATTAGGCAAGGTACATATTTATTAGATATAAATGATCTTTAAGAACAGTTTCGAAAAAAATGGAAATTTAAGAAGGGGTGAAAATGCGCGAAAAGCGTCTTGAAAACGTTCTAAATTGCGATTTCTACTCAATCTAAGGGAATACCAAAGCTATTTCAAAAGTAATGGTTGCAAATCAATGGTGACAGTCCCTGCTATAACATAGGTTATATTTTATGTTGCTGTCACTACCATCTGAGGGTTGCAAAAGCAAAACATGTTCTAATTTGCGTTTTTTGCACAACTGAGGGGTCTAACACTTTGAAGTATGGCATGGTATTTAGTTACAAGATGCAACTGTTTTCTAAGGACAGTCGAAAGAAAATTCCAAATTTAAAAAAATGAAGTGAGTGAAAACCGTTATAAATTACAATTTTTTAGCAAACTTATAAATTACCAAACCGATTAAAAAAATAATGATGACAAATTTTGGTGATAGAACCTGCTCAAACATAAGCTATATTTTATGTCTGTTGCACTACCATCAGAGGGTTGCAGGAGCTAAAAACTTTCTAAATTGCGATTTCTGTGATACCGAAAAGGCTAGAAACTTTAAATATGACATGGTAGTTACTTATAAAATATAAATCCCCTCGAAGGAACGTCGAAAATAAATTCGAATTAAAAAGGAGCGAAGCGAAAGGGAGGTGCGAAAAGCATTCTAAAAAAGTTCTAACTTACGATTCTATGCAATTTCAGGGAATATAAAACCGATTATAAAAGTAATAGTTGCAAATCAATGGTAACAGTCTCTGATCCTACACAGGTTATATTTTATGCCGGTGATTCTACCACTTAGGGTTCACTGGAACAACAAACGTTCTAAAAAAGGTTTTAAAAGCTTTCTAAATTACGTTTCTGTGGAATATTAGGAAATAACAAACCGATTTCAAAATTAATGTTGGCAAATTAATGGTGACAGTTCCTGTTTCAACATAGCCCTTTATATTGAGACAGGTGGTAGGACTTGGAATTTGACATGATGGTTAATTTTAAGATGAAAGAAGATAGTTTCTAAAAAATTCAAAACTTCAAATGAATACTGAAATGAACGTATTAATTGAGCATAAAAGTTTCAAAATATTTTCTAAATTATCAGTTATTTAGTTTTATTTCATTTTATTAATTTAAGTCTCATTTCTGCCTAATGCAGTGTAATAATGATATTTAATCAAACTGTGTTTTAAATAGTAATTTTTGAATTATTCCTAAAAGTAATAAGTACCTTTTAATTAAAAAACCTTTTAATAAAATAAAATATTACCTTTTAATAAAATAAAAATTTAGTTAGTACCTTTTAATAAAAATTAGGCATATAAATATCACTTGGCATATTTCAAATATTACGCGAGCAAAGCCGCGGGGTTTGCTAGTAAATAATAAAGTGAAATCGAATATATTGTTTCAACAATCAAAGCATTGTTAGAAAATTCAGGTAAAAGAGATACCCAATATAAAACACGCAATATTTATAAATTAAATTCCGGTGCACGGCTGAAAATTAGTTTCTTAAAAAATAATAAAGTGAAACCGATTATATTGTTTCAACAATCAAACCATTGTTAGAAAATTCAGGTAAAATAGATACCGAATATAAAATTCGCAATACTTATGAATTAAATTCCGGTGCAGATCTTAAAATTAATATCTTAATAAATAATAAAGTAAAATCGAATATATTGTTTCATCAATCAAACCATTGTTAGAAAATTCAGATAAAAGAGATACGGAATATAAAATACGCAATATTTACGAATTAAATTCCGGTGCAGGTTTTAAAATTAATTTCTTAATATATAATAAAGCGAAACCGAATATATTGTTTCAACAATCAAAGCATTGTTAGAAAATTCATCAGAAAGAGTTACCGCATATAAAACACGCAATATTTATGAATTGAATTCTGGTGCACAGCTGAAAATTAATTTCGTAATAAATAATAAAGCGAAACCGAATATATTGTTTCAACAATCAAAGCATTGTTAGAAAATTCATCAGAAAGAGTTACCGCATATAAAACACGCAATATTTATGAACTGAATTCCGGTGCAGGGCTGAAAATTAATTTCTTAATAAATAATAAAGCGAAACCGAATATATTGTTTCAACAATCAAAGCGTTGTTAGAAAGTTCATCAGAAAGAGTTACCGCATATAAAACACGCAATATTTATGAACTGAATTCCGGTGCAGAGCTGAAAATTAATTTCTTAATAAATAATAAAGCGAAACCGAATATATTGTTTCACCAAACTAAGCATTGTTAGAAAATTCATCAGAAAGAGTTACCGCATATAAAACACGCAATATTTATGAATTGAATTCCTGTGCACCGCTGAAAATTAATTTCTTAATAAATAATAAAGCGAAACCGAATATATTGTATCAACAATCAAAGCATTGTTAGAAAATTCATCAGAAAGAGTTACCGCATATAAAACACGCAATATTTATGAATTGAATTCCGGTGCAGGGCTGAAAATTAATTTCTTAATAAATGATAAAGCGAAACCGAATATATTGCTTGAACAATCAAAGCATTGTTAGAAAATTCATCAGAAAGAGTTACCGCATATAGAACACGCAATATTTATGAATTGAATTCCGGTCCACCGATGAAAATTAATTTCTTAATAAATAATAAAGCGAAACAGAATATATTGTTTCAACAATCAAAGTATTGTTAGAAAATTCATCAGAAAGAGTTACCGCATATAAAACACGCAATATTTATGAATTGAATTCCGGTGCACCGCTGAAAATTAATTTATTAATAAATAATAAAGCGAAACCGAATATATTGTTTCAACAATCAAAGTATTGTTAGAAAATTCATCAGAAAGAGTTACCGCATATAAAACAAGCAATATTTATGAATTGAATTCCGGTGCAGGGCTGAAAATTAATTTCTTAATAAATAATAAAGCGAAACCGAATATATTGTTTCAAGAATCAAAGCATTGTTAGAAAATTCATCAGAAAGAGTTACCGCATATAAAACACGCAATATTTATGAATTGAATTCCGGTGCAGGGCTGATAATTAATTTCTTAATAAATAATAAAGCGAAACCGAATATATTGTTTCAACAATCAAAGCATTGTTAGAAAATTCATCAGAAAGAGTTACCGCATATAAAACACGCAATATTTATGAATTGAATTCCGGTGCAAGGCTGAAAATTAATTTCTTAATAAATAATAAAGCGAAACAGAATATATTATTTACAGATTTATACTATTTCGCGTTATTTAAAGGCGATGTCTATCGAGGCTATTCTCAATGTGCTGGAAAATGTTTCATAATCTGTGCTCCACGCGTGATTTTTTTTCAATTTGTTTACATATTTATACTATTTCGCGTTATTTAAAGGTGATGTCTATCGAAGCTATTCTCAATGTGCTGGAAATTGTTTCACAATCTCTGCTCCAAGCGTGATTTTTTTTTCAATTTTATTTACAGATTTATAATATTCCGCGTTATTTAAAGGCGATGTCTATCGAGACTATTTTCAATGTGCTGGAAATTGTTTCACAATCTATGCTCCAAACTTGATTTTTTTTTTCAATTTGTTTACATATTTATTCTATTACGCGTTATTTAAAGGTGATGTCTATCGGGGCTATTCTCAATGTGCTGGAAATTGTTTCATAATCTGTGCTCCACGCGTGATTTTTTTTGCATTTATTTACAGATTTATACTATTTCGCGTTATTTAAAGGCGATGTCTATCGAGGCTATTCTCAATGTGCTGGAAATTGTTTCATAATCTGTGCTCCACGCGTGATTTTTTTAAATTTATTTACAAATTTATAAGATTTCGCGTTATTTAAAGGCGATGTCTATCGAGGCTATTCTCAATGTGCTGGAAATTGTTTCATAATCTGTGCTCCAAGCGTGATTTTTTTTAATTTGTTTACGCATTTATACTATTTCGCGTTATTTAAAGGCGATGTCTATCGAGACTGTTTCAATGTGCTGGAAAATGTTTCACAATCTATGCTCCAATCTTGATTTTTTTTTCAATTTGTTTACGGATTTATACTATTTCGAGTTATTTAAAGGTGGTGTCTATCGAGACTATTTTCAATGTGCTGGAAATTGTTTCACAATCTATTCTCCAAGCGTGATTCTTTTTTTTTTTTTTTTCAAATTGTTTACAGATTTATATTTTTCGCGTTATTTAAAGGTGATGTCTATCGAAGCTATTCTCAATGTGCTGGAAATTGATTCATAATCTGTGCTCCACGCGTGATTTTTTAAAATTTGCTTATGGATTTATACTATTTCGGGTTATTTAAAGGTGATGTCTATGGAGGCTATTCTCAATGTTCTGGAAATTGTTTCATAATCTGTGCTCCACGCGTGATTTTTTTTAATTTGTTTACGGATTTATAATATTTCGCGTTAATTAAAGGCGATGTCTATCGAAGGTATTCTCAATGTGCTGGAAATTGTTTCGCAATCTCTGCTCCAAGCGTGATTTTTTTTTTCAATTTTATTTACAGATTTATAATATTCCGCGTTATTTAAAGGCGATGTCTATCGAGACTATTTTCAATGTGCTGGAAATTGTTTCACAATCTATGCTCCAAACTTGATTTTTTTTTTTCAATTTGTTTACATATTTATTCTATTCCGCGTTATTTAAAGGTGATGTCTATCGGGGCTATTCTCAATGTGCTGGAAATTGTTTCATAATCTGTGCTCCACGCGTGATTTTTTTTGCATTTATTTACAGATTTATACTATTTCGCGTTATTTAAAGGCGATGTCTATCGAGGCTATTCTCAATGTGCTGGAAATTGTTTCATAATCTGTGCTCCACGCGTGATTTTTTTAAATTTATTTACAAATTTATAAGATTTCGCGTTATTTAAAGGCGATGTCTATCGAGGCTATTCTCAATGTGCTGGAAATTGTTTCATAATCTGTGCTCCAAGCGTGATTTTTTTGAATTTGTTTACGCATTTATACTATTTCGCGTTATTTAAAGGCGATGTCTATCGAGACTATTTTCAATGTGCTGGAAAATGTTTCACAATCTATGCTCCAATCTTGTTTTTTTTTCAATTTGTTTACGGATTTATACTATTTCGAGTTATTTAAAGGCGAGGTCTATCGAGGCTATTCTCAATGTGCTGTAAATTTTTTCATAATCTGTGCTCCACGCTTGATTTTTTTAAAAATTGTTTACGCATTTATACTATTTCGTGTTATTTAAAGGTGATATCTATCGAGGCTATTCTCATTGTGCTGGAAATTGTTTCATAATCTCTGCTCCACGCGTGATATTTTTAAATTTGTTTACGGATATATAATACTATTTCGCGTTATTTAAAGGCGATGTCTATAGAGGCTATTCTCAATGTGCTGGAAATGGTTTCATAATCTGTGCTTCACGCGTGATTTCTTTTAAATTTGTTTAGGGATTTATAATATTTCGCTTTATTTAAAGGCGATGTCTATCGAGACTATTTTCAATGTGTTGGAAATTGTTTCACAATTTATGCTCCAAGCGTGATTTTTTTCTCAATTTGTTTACAGATTTATACTTTTTCGCGTTATATAAAGATGATGTCTATCGAAGCTATTCTCAATGTGCTGGAAATTGTTTCATAATCTGTGCTCCACGCGTGTTTTTTTTTTTTAATTTGATTACGGATTTATACTATTTCGCGTTATTTAAAGGCGATGTCTATCGAGACTATTTTCAATGTGCTGGAAATTGTTTCACAATCTATGCTCCAATCTTGATTTTTTTTTTCAATTTGTTTACATATTTATTCTATTTCGCGTTATTTAAAGGTGATGTCTATCGGGGCTATTCTCAATGTGCTGGAAATTGTTTCATAATCTGTGCTCCACGCGTGATGTTTTTGCATTTATTTACAGCTTTATACTATTTCGCGTTAATTAAAGGCGATGTCTATCGAGGCTATTCTCAATGTGCTGGAAATTGTTTCATAATCTGTGCTCCACGCGTGATTTTTTTAAATTTATTTACAAATTTATAAGATTTCGCATTGTTTAAAGGCGATGTCTATCGAGGCTATTCTCAATGTGCTGGAAATTGTTTCATAATCTGTGCTCCAAGCGTGATTTTTTTGAATTTGTTTACGCATTTATACTATTTCGCGTTATTTAAAGGCGATGTCTATCGAGACTATTTTCAATGGGCTGGAAATTGTTTCACAATCTATGCTCCAATCTTGATTTTTTTTTCAATTTGTTTACATATTTATACTATTTCGCGTTATTTAAAGGTGATGTCTATCGAGACTATTCTCAATGTGCTGGAAATTGTTTCATAATCTGTGCTCCACGCGTGATTTTTTTGCATTTATTTACAGATTTATACTATTTCGCGTTATTTAAAGGCGATGTCTATCGAGGCTATTCTCAATGTGCTGGAAATTGTTTCATAATCTGTGCTCCAAGCGTGATTTTTTTAATTTCTTTACGCATTTATACTATTTCGCGTTATTTAAAGGTGATGTCTATCGAGGCTATTCTCAATGTGCTGGAAATTGTTTCATAATCTGTGGTCCACGCGTGATTTTTTTAAATTTGTTTACGGATTTATACTATTTCGAGTTATTTAAAGGTGGTGTCTATCGAGACTATTTTCAATGTGCTGGAAATTGTTTCACAATCTATTCTCCAAGCGTGATTCTTTTTTTTTTCAAATTGTTTACAGATTTATACTTTTCGCGTTATTTAAAGGTGATGTCTATCGAAGCTATTCTCAATGTGCTGGAAATTGATTCATAATCTGTGCTCCACGCGTGATTTTTTAAAATTTGTTTATGGATTTATACTATTTCGGGTTATTTTAAAGGTGATGTCTATGGAGGCTATTCTCAATGTTCTGGAAATTGTTTCATAATCTGTGCTCCACGCGTGATTTTTTTGAATTTGTTTTTGGATTTATAATATTCCGCGTTATTTAAAGGCGATGTCTATCGAGACTATTTTCAATGTGCTGGAAATTGTTTCACAATCTATGCTCCAATCTTGATTTTATTTTTTCAATTTGTTTACGGATTTATACTATTTCGCGTTATTTAAAGGTGATGTCTATCGAGGCTATTCTCAATGTGCTGGAAATTGTTTCATAATCTGTTCTCCACGCGTGATTTTTTTAAATTTGTTTACGGATTTATACTATTTTGCGTATTTAAAGGGGATGTCTATCGAGACTATTCTCAATGTGCTGGAAATTGTTTCATAATCTGTGCTCCACGCGTGATTTTTTTTAAATTTATTTACAAATGTATAAGATTTCGCGTTATTTAAAGGCGATGTCTATCGAGGCTATTCTCAATGTGCAGTAAATTTTTTCATAATCTGAGCTCCACGCTTGGTTTTTTTAAAAAAATTGTTTACGCATTTACACTATTTCGCGTTATTTAAAGGTGATATCTATCTAGGCTATTCTCAATGTGCTGGAAATTGTTTCATAATCTGTGCTCCACGCGTGATATTTTTAAATTTGTTTACGGATTTATAATATTTCGCTGTATTTAAAGGCGATTCTATCGAGGCTATTCTCAAAGTGCTGGAAATTGTTTCATAATCTGTGCTCCACGCGTGTTTTTTTTTAATTTGTTTACTGATTTATACTATTTCGCGTTATTTAAAGGAGATGTCTATCGAGACTATTTCAATGTGCTGGAAATTGTTTCACAATCTATGCTCCAATCTTGATTTTTTTTTTCAATTTGTTTACATATTTATACTATTTCGCGTTATTTAAAGGTGATGTCTATCGGGGCTATTCTCAATGTGCTGGAAATTGTTTCATAATCTGTGCTCCACGCGTGATTTTTTTGCATTTTTTTACAGATTTATACTATTTCGCGTTATTTAAAGGCGATGTCTGTCGAGGCTACTCTCAATGTGCTGGAAATTGTTTCATAATCTGTGCTCCACGCGTGATTTTTTTAAATTTATTTACAAATTTATAAGATTTCGCGTTATTTAAAGGCGATGTCTATCGAGGCTATTCTCAATGTGCTGGAAATTGTTTCATAATCTGTGCTCCAAGCGTGATTTTTACTTTCTTCTATCTTTACAAGAAGAAAGTATTGGATTCATGAAAATTTTCGAATTCCGGTTTTCGACGGATTTACACGTTTTAGAGGTCACAGAACCCGAAAAACATGTTTTTACAAAATGTCTGTCTGTGACTCTGTGAGTCTGTCTGTCTGTCTGTCTGTCTGTGTGTATGTGACACAAATTTTGTGGGCGCTCTATCTCAAGAACTAATGCACGGAATTTAATAAAAATTGATATTCAGTTAGTCCCTAATAGAAGTTGATGCTGATTAGTTTTTGGTGCAAATCGCTCAACAGATGGCGCTGCTATGCTGCATTTTGTATGATTTCCGAAATGGCTCTATCTCAAGAACTAATGCACGGATTTTCATAAAACTTCAGATTCTGTTAGTCCGTGATATGACTTGATGCTGATTACGTGTTGGTGCAAATCGCTCAACAGGTGGCGCTGCTATGCTGCATTTTTTAAAATTCCCTCAGTGGCTCTATCTCAAGAATTAATGCACGGATTTTCATCAAACTTCAGATTCAGTTAATCCTTGACATGAATTGAAGTTTTGTACAGTTTGGTGTAAATCGCTCAACAGGTGGCGCTTCTATACTGCATTTTTTACAATTTCCGCAATAGCTCTATCTCAACAACTAATGCTTGGATTTTCAACAAACTTCAGATTCATGTGTACTTTGATATGAATTAGTACTGTTTGTGTTTTGGTGCAAATCGCTCAACAGGTGGCGCTGCTATGCTGCACTTTTCAGAATTTCCATTATAGCGGTATCTGAAGAACTAATGCAACAATTTTCACTAAACTTCAGAATCAGTTAATCCTTGATATGAATTGACATTTTGTACATTTTGGTGTAAATCGCTCAACAGGTGGCGCTGCTATACAGCATTTTTCACGATTTCTTCAATCGCTGTATCTCAAGAACTAATGGACATATTTTCATCAAACTTCAGATTCAGTTACTCTTTGATATGAAATGATGCTGACTACGTGTTGGTGAATATCGCCCAATAGGTGGCGCTGCTATGCTGCATTTTGCACTATTTACTCAATAGCTCTATCTCAAGAACTAATGCACGAATTTTCATCAAACTTCAGATTCAAGTACACCTTGATAAATGTTGATACTGATTATGTGGTTGTGTAAATCGCTCAACAGGTGGCGCTGTTGTGCTGCATTTGTCATGATTTGCGCAATAGCTCTATCTTAGGAACTAATGCACGGATTTTCCCCGAACTTCATATTCAATTAGACATTGACACATGTGGATGATAATTAGGGTCTGGTGTAAATTACACAATAGGTGGCGCTGCTATGTTGCATTTTGATGGATTTACACGATTTCATGGACAGTAATATCTCAAGAACTAATGCACGGAATTTCATCTTTTTAGAATCCTCATGATGAGCATAGATGCACTGTGATAATGAATTTTGAAGTATTGACAAGTATGAGATAGAAGAAAGTTTTGTGATGGCCACAACATACTAGTTTTGAATTTGTTTACGCATTTATACTATTTCGCGTTATTTAAAGGCGATGTCTATCGAGACTATTTTCAATGTGCTGGAAAATGTTTCACAATCTATGCTCCAATCTTGATTTTTTTTTCAATTTGTTTACGGATTTATACTATTTCGAGTTATTTAAAGGTGGTGTCTATCGAGACTATTTTCAATGTGCTGGAAATTGTTTCACAATCTATTCTCCAAGCGTGATTCTTTTTTTTTTTTTTCAAATTGTTTACAGATTTATACTTTTCGCGTTATTTAAAGGTGATGTCTATCGAAGCTATTCTCAATGTGCTGGAAATTGATTCATAATCTGTGCTCCACGCGTGATTTTTTAAAATTTGCTTAAGGATTTATACTATTTCGGGTTATTTAAAGGTGATGTCTATGGAGGCTATTCTCAATGTTCTGGAAATTGTTTCATAATCTGTGCTCCAGGCGTGATTTTTTTAAATTTGTTTGCGGATTTATAATATTTCGCGTTATTTAAAGGCGATGTCTATCGAGGCTATTCTCAATGTGCTGGAAATTGTTTCATAATCTGTGCTCCACGCGTGATTTTTTTAAATTTGTTTTCGGATTTATAATATTCCGCGTTATTTAAAGGCGATTTCTATCGAGACTATTTTCAATGTGCTGGAAATTGTTTCATAATCTGTTCTCCACGAGTGATATTTTTGAATTTGTTTACGGATTTATACTATTTCGCGTTATTTAAAGGCGATGTCTATCGAGGCTATTCTCAATGTGCAGTAAATTTTTTCATAATCTGTGCTCCACGCTTGATTTTTTAAAAAATTGTTTACGCATTTATACTATTTCGCGTTATTTAAAGGTGATGTCTATCGAGGCTATTCTCAATGTGCTGCAAATTGATTCATAATCTGTGCTCCACGCGTGATTTTTTTGCATTTATTTACAGATTTATACTATTTCGCGTTATTTAAAGGCGATGTCTATCGAGACTATTCTCAATGTGCTGGAAATTGTTTCATAATCTGTGCTCCAAGCGTGATTTTTTTTAATTTGTTTACGCATTTATACTATTTCGCGTTATTTAAAGGTGATGTCTATCGAGGCTATTCACAATGTGCAGTAAATTTTTTCATAATCTGTGCTCCACGCTTGATTTTTTAAAAAATTGTTTACACAATTACAATATTTCGCGTTATTTAAAGGTGATGTCTATCGAGGCTATTCTCAATGTGCTGGAAATTGTTTCATAATCTGTGCTCCAAGCGTGATTTTTTTAAATTTGTTTACGCATTTATACTATTTCGCGTTATTTAAAGGATATGTTTATCGAGGCTATTCTCAATGTGCTGGAAATTGTTTCATAATCTGTGGTCCACGCGTGATTTTTTTAAATTTGTTTACGGATTTATACTATTTCGAGTTATTTAAAGGTGGTGTTTATCGAGACTATTTTCAATGTGCTGGAAATTGTTTCACAATCTATTCTCCAAGCGTGATTCTTTTTTTTTTTTTTTTTTTTCAAATTGTTTACAGATTTATACTTTTCGCGTTATTTAAAGGTGATGTCTATCGAAGCTATTCTCAATGTGCTGAAAATTGACTCATAATCTGTGCTCCACGCGTGATTTTTTAAAATTTGTTTATGGATTTATACTATTTCGGGTTATTTAAAGGTGATGTCTATGGAGGCTCAATGTTCTGGAAATTGTTTCATAATCTGTGCTCCACGCGTGATTTTTTTAAATTTGTTTACGGATTTATAATATTTCGCGCTATTTAAAGGCGATGTCTATCGAGGCTATTCTCAATGTTCTGGAAATTGTTTCATAATCTGTGCTCCACGCGTGATTTTTTTAAATTTGTTTACGGATTTATAATATTTCGCGCTATTTAAAGGCGATTTCTATCGAGACTATTTTCAATGTGCTGGAAATTGTTTCACAATCTATGCTCCAATCTTGATTTTTTTCCAATTTGTTTACATATTTATACTATTTCGCGTTATTTAAAGGTGATGTCTATCGAGGCTATTCTCAGTGTGCTGGAAATTGTTTCATAATCTGTTCTCCACGAGTGATTTTTTTGCATTTATTTACAGATTTATACTATTTTGCGTATTTAAAGGCGATGTCTATTGAGGCTATTCTCAATGTGCTGGAAATTGTTTCATAATCTGTGCTCCACGCGTGATTTTTTTAATTTTTTTTTACGGATTTATACTATTTCGTGTTATTTAAAGGCGATATCTATCGAGACTATTTTCAATGTGCTGGAAATTGTTTCACATTTTATACCACAAGCGTGATTTTTTTTTTTTTTTTTATCAAATTGTTTGCAGATTTATACTTTTCGCGTTATTTAAAGGTGATGTCTATCGAAGCTATTCTGAATGTGCTGGAAATTGTTTCACAATCTCTGCTCCAAGCGTGATTTTTTTCTCAATTTTATTTACAGATTTATACTATTTCGCGTTATTTAAAGGCGATGTCTATCGAGGCTATTCTCAATGTGCTGGAAATTGTTTCATAATCTGTGCTCCACGCGTGATTTTTTTTCAATTTGTTTACATATTTATACTATTTCGCGTTATTTAAAGGTGATGTCTATCGAAGCTATTCTCAATGTGCTGGAAATTGTTTCACAATCTCTGCTCCAAGCGTGATTTTTTTTTTCAATTTTATTTACAGATTTATAATATTCCGCGTTATTTAAAGGCGATGTCTATCGAGACTATTTTCAATGTGCTGGAAATTGTTTCACAATCTATGCTCCAATCTTGATTTTTTTTTTTCAATTTGTTTATATATTTATTCTATTACGCGTTATTTAAAGGTGATGTCTATCGGGGCTATTCTCAATGTGCTGGAAATTGTTTCATAATCTGTGCTCCACGCGTGATTTTTTTTGCATTTATTTACAGATTTATACTATTTCGCGTTATTTAAAGGCGATGTCTATCGAGGCTATTCTCAATGGGCTGGAAATTTTTTCATAATCTGTGCTCCACGCGTGATTTTTTTAAATTTATTTACAAATTTATAAGATTTCGCGTTATTTAAAGGCGATGTGTATCGAGGCTATTCTCAATGTGCTGGAAATTGTTTCATAATCTGTGCTCCAAGCGTGATTTTTTTTAATTTGTTTACGCATTTATACTATTTCGCGTTATTTAAAGGCGATGTCTATCGAGACTATTTTCAATGTGCTGGAAAATGTTTCACAATCTATGCTCCAATCTTGATTTTTTTTTCAATTTGTTTACGGATTTATACTATTTCGAGTTATTTAAAGGTGGTGTCTATCGAGACTATTTTCAATGTGCTGGAAATTGTTTCACAATCTATTCTCCAAGCGTGATTCTTTTTTTTTTTTTTTTTCAAATTGTTTACAGATTTATACTTTTCGCGTTATTTAAAGGTGATGTCTATCGAAGCTATTCTCAATGTGCTGGAAATTGATTCATAATCTGTTCTCCACGCGTGATTTTTTAAAATTTGCTTATGGATTTATACTATTTCGGGTTATTTAAAGGTGATGTAAATGGAGGCAATTCTCAATGTTCTGGAAATTGTTTCATAATCTGTGCTCCACGCGTGATTTTTTTTAATTTGTTTACGGATTTATAATATTTCGCGTTAATTAAAGGCGATGTCTATCGAAGCTATTCTCAATGTGCTGGAAATTGTTTCACAATCTCTGCTCCAAGCGTGATTTTTTTTTCAATTTTATTTACAGATTTATACTATTTCGGGTTATTTAAAGGTGATGTCTATGGAGACTATTCTCAATGTGCTGGAAATTGTTTCATAATCTGTGCTCCACGCGTGATTTTTTTTCAATTTGTTTACATATTTATACTATTTCGCGTTATTTAAAGCTGATGTCTATCGAAGCTATTCTCAATGTGCTGGAAATTGTTTCACAATCTCTGCTCCAAGCGTGATTTTTTTTTTTCAATTTTATTTACAGATTTATAATATTCCGCGTTATTTAAAGGCGATGTCTATCGAGACTATTCTCAATGTGCTGGAAATTGTTTCACAATCTCTGCTCCAAGCGTGATATTTTTTTTCAATTTTATTTACAGATTTATAATATTCCGCGTTATTTAAAGGCGATGTCTATCGAGACTATTTTCAATGTGCTGGATATTGTTTCACAATCTATGCTCCAATCTTGATTTTTTTTCAATTTGTTTACATATTTATACTATTTCGCGTTATTTAAAAGTGATGTCTATCGAGGCTATTCTCAGTGTGCTGGAAATTGTTTCATAATCTGTTCTCCACGAGTGATTTTTTTGCATTTATTTACAGATTTATACTATTTTGCGTATTTAAAGGCGATGTCTATTGAGGCTATTCTCAATGTGCTGGAAATTGTTTCATAATCTGTGCTCCACGCGTGATTTTTTTAATTTTTTTTTACGGATTTATACTATTTCGTGTTATTTAAAGGCGATATCTATCGAGACTATTTTCAATGTGCTGGAAATTGTTTCACATTTTATACCACAAGCGTGATTTTTTTTTTTTTTTTTTTATCAAATTGTTTGCAGATTTATACTTTTCGCGTTATTTAAAGGTGATGTCTATCGAAGCTATTCTGAATGTGCTGGAAATTGTTTCACAATCTCTGCTCCAAGCGTGATTTTTTTCTCAATTTTATTTACAGATTTATACTATTTCGCGTTATTTAAAGGCGATGTCTATCGAGGCTATTCTCAATGTGCTGGAAATTGTTTCATAATCTGTGCTCCACGCGTGATTTTTTTTCAATTTGTTTACATATTTATACTATTTCGCGTTATTTAAAGGTGATGTCTATCGAAGCTATTCTCAATGTGCTGGAAATTGTTTCACAATCTCTGCTCCAAGCGTGATTTTTTTTTTCAATTTTATTTACAGATTTATAATATTCCGCGTTATTTAAAGGCGATGTCTATCGAGACTATTTTCAATGTGCTGGAAATTGTTTCACAATCTATGCTCCAATCTTGATTTTTTTTTTTCAATTTGTTTACATATTTATTCTATTACGCGTTATTTAAAGGTGATGTCTATCGGGGCTATTCTCAATGTGCTGGAAATTGTTTCATAATCTGTGCTCCACGCGTGATTTTTTTTGCATTTATTTACAGATTTATACTATTTCGCGTTATTTAAAGGCGATGTCTATCGAGGCTATTCTCAATGTGCTGGAAATTGTTTCATAATCTGTGCTCCACGCGTGATTTTTTTAAATTTATTTACAAATTTATAAGATTTCGCGTTATTTAAAGGCGATGTCTATCGAGGCTATTCTCAATGTGCTGGAAATTGTTTCATAATCTGTGCTCCAAGCGTGATTTTTTTGAATTTGTTTACGCATTTATACTATTTAGCGTTATTTAAAGGCGATGTCTATCGAGACTATTTTCAATGTGCTGGAAAATGTTTCACAATCTATGCTCCAATCTTGATTTTTTTTTCAATTTGTTTACGGATTTATACTATTTCGAGTTATTTAAAGGTGGTGTCTATCGAGACTATTTTCAATGTGCTGGAAATTGTTTCACAATCTATTCTCCAAGCGTGATTCTTTTTTTTTTTTTTTCAAATTGTTTACAGATTTATACTTTTCGCGTTATTTAAAGGTGATGTCTATCGAAGCTATTCTCAATGTGCTGGAAATTGATTCATAATCTGTGCTCCACGCGTGATTTTTTAAAATTTGCTTATGGATTTATACTATTTCGGGTTATTTAAAGGTGATGTCTATGGAGGCAATTCTCAATGTTCTGGAAATTGTTTCATAATCTGTGCTCCACGCGTGATTTTTTTAAATTTGTTTACGGATTTATAATATTTCGCGTTAATTAAAGGCGATGTCTATCGAAGCTATTCTCAATGTGCTGGAAATTGTTTCACAATCTCTGCTCCAAGCGTGATTTTTTTTCAATTTTATTTACAGATTTATACTATTTCGGGTTATTTAAAGGTGATGTCTATGGAGGCAATTCTCAATGTGCTGGAAATTGTTTCATAATCTGTGCTCCACGCGTGATTTTTTTTCAATTTGTTTACATATTTATACTATTTCGCGTTATTTAAAGCTGATGTCTATCGAAGCTATTCTCAATGTGCTGGAAATTGTTTCACAATCTCTGCTCCAAGCGTGATTTTTTTTTTCAATTTTATTTACAGATTTATAATATTCCGCGTTATTTAAAGGCGATGTCTATCGAGACTATTTTCAATGTGCTGGATATTGTTTCACAATCTATGCTCCAATCTTGATTTTTTTTTTCAATTTGTTTACATATTTATACTATTTCGCGTTATTTAAAGGTGATGTCTATCGAGTCTATTCTCAATGTGCTGGAAATTGTTTCATAATCTGTGCTCCACGCGTGATTTTTTTAAATTTGTTTACGGATTTATACTATTTTGCGTATTTAAAGGCGATGTCTATCGAGACTATTCTCAATGTGCTGGAAATTATTTCATAATCTGTGCTCCACGCGTGATTTCTTTAAATTTATTTACAAATTTATAAGATTTCGCGTTATTTAAAGGCGATGTCTATCGAGGCTATTCTCAATGTGCTGTAAATTTTTTCATAATCTGTGCTCCACGCTTGATTTTTTTAAAAATTGTTTACGCATTTATACTATTTCGCGTTATTTAAAGGTGATATCTATCGAGGCTATTCTCAATGTGCTGGAAATTGTTTCATAATCTCTGCTCCACGCGTGATATTTTTAAATTTGTTTACGGATATATAATACTATTTCGCGTTATTTAAAGGCGATGTCTATAGAGGCTATTCTCAATGTGCTGGAAATGGTTTCATAATCTGTGCTCCACGCGTGATTTCTTTTAAATTTGTTTAGGGATTTATAATATTTCGATTTATTTAAAGGCGATGTCTATCGAGACTATTTTCAATGTGTTTGGAAATTGTTTCACAATTTATGCTCCAAGCGTGATTTTTTTTCTCAATTTGTTTACAGATTTATACTTTTTCGCGTTATTTAAAGGTGATGTCTATCGAAGCTATTCTCAATGTGCTGGAAATTGTTTCATAATCTGTGCTCCACGCGTGTTTTTTTTTTAATTTGATTACGGATTTATACTATTTCGCGTTATTTAAAGGCGATGTCTATCGAGACTATTTTCAATGTGCTGGAAATTGTTTCACAATCTATGCTCCAATCTTGATTTTTTTTTTCAATTTGTTTACATATTTATACTATTTCGCGTTATTTAAAGGTGATTTCTATCGAGGCTATTATCAATGTGCTGGAAATTGTTTCATAATCTGTTCTCCACGAGTGATTTTTTTGAATTTGTTTACGGATTTATACTATTTCGCGTTATTTAAAGGCGATGTCTATCGAGGCTATTCTCAATGTGCAGTAAATTTTTTCATAATCTGTGCTCCACGCTTGATTTTTTAAAAAATTGTTTACGCATTTATACTATTTCGCGTTATTTAAAGGTGATGTCTATCGAGGCTATTCTCAATGTGCTGGAAATTGATTCATAATCTGTGCTCCACGCGTGATTTTTTTGCATTTATTTACAGATTTATACTATTTCGCGTTATTTAAAGGCGATGTCTATCGAGGCTATTCTCAATGTGCTGGAAATTGTTTCATAATCTGTGCTCCAAGCGTGATTTTTTTTAATTTGTTTACGCATTTATACTATTTCGCGTTATTTAAAGGTGATGTCTATCGAGGCTATTCTCAATGTGCAGTAAATTTTTTCATAATCTGTGCTCCACGCTTGATTTTTTAAAAAATTGTTTACACAATTACAATATTTCGCGTTATTTAAAGGTGATGTCTATCGAGGCTATTCTCAATGTGCTGGAAATTGTTTCATAATCTGTGCTCCAAGCGTGATTTTTTTAAATTTGTTTACGCATTTATACTATTTCGCGTTATTTAAAGGATATGTTTATCGAGGCTATTCTCAATATGCTGGAAATTGTTTCATAATCTGTGGTCCACGCGTGATTTTTTTAAATTTGTTTACGGATTTATACTATTTCGAGTTATTTAAAGGTGGTGTCTATCGAGACTATTTTCAATGTGCTGGAAATTGTTTCACAATCTATTTTCCAAGCGTGATTCTTTTTTTTTTTTTCAAATTGTTTACAGATTTATACTTTTCGCGTTATTTAAAGGTGATGTCTATCGAAGCTATTCTCAATGTTCTGGAAATTGTTTCATAATCTGTGCTCCACGCGTGATTTTTTTAAATTTGTTTACGGATTTATAATATTTCGCGCTATTTAAAGGCGATGTCTATCGAGGCTACTCTCAATGTGCTGGAAATTGTTTCATAATCTGTGCTCCACGCGTGATTTTTTTGAATTTGTTTTCGGATTTATAATATTCCGCGTTATTTAAAGGCGATTTCTATCGAGACTATTTTCAATGTGCTGGAAATTGTTTCACAATCTATGCTCCAATCTTGATTTTTTTCCAATTTGTTTACATATTTATACTATTTCGCGTTATTTAAAGGTGATGTCTATCGAGGCTATTCTCAGTGTGCTGGAAATTGTTTCATAATATGTTCTCCACGAGTGATTTTTTTGCATTTATTTACAGATTTATACTATTTTGCGTATTTAAAGGCGATGTCTATTGAGGCTATTCTCAATGTGCTGGAAATTGTTTCATAATCTGTGCTCCACGCGTGATTTTTTAAATTTTTTTTTTACGGATTTATACTATTTCGTGTTATTTAAAGGCGATATCTATCGAGACTATTTTCAATGTGCTGGAAATTGTTTCACATTTTATACCACAAGCGTGATTTTTTTTTTTTTTTTATCAAATTGTTTGCACATTTATACTTTTCGCGTTATTTAAAGGTGATGTCTATCGAAGCTATTCTCAATGTGCTGGAAATTGTTTCACAATCTCTGCTCCAAGCGTGATTTTTTTCTCAATTTTATTTACAGATTTATACTATTTCGCGTTATTTAAAGGCGATGTCTATCGAGGCTATTCTCAATGTGCTGGAAATTGTTTCATAATCTGTGCTCCACGCGTGATTTTTTTTCAATTTGTTTACATATTTATACTATTTCGCGTTATTTAAAGGTGATGTCTATCGAAGCTATTCTCAATGTGCTGGAAATTGTTTCACAATCTCTGCTCCAAGCGTGATTTTTTTTTTCAATTTTATTTGCAGATTTATAATATTCCGCGTTATTTAAAGGCGATGTCTATCGAGACTATTTTCAATGTGCTGGAAATTGTTTCACAATCTATGCTCCAATCTTGATTTTTTTTTTTCAATTTGTTTACATATTTATTCTATTACGCGTTATTTAAAGGTGATGTCTATCGGGGCTATTCTCAATGTGCTGGAAATTGTTTCATAATCTGTGCTCCACGCGTGATTTTTTTTGCATTTATTTACAGATTTATACTATTTCGCGTTATTTAAAGGCGATGTCTATCGAGGCTATTCTCAATGTGCTGGAAATTGTTTCATAATCTGTGCTCCACGCGTGATTTTTTTAAATTTATTTACAAATTTATAAAATTTCGCGTTATTTAAAGGCGATGTCTATCAGGCTATTCTCAATGTGCTGGAAATTGTTTCATAATCTGTGCTCCAAGCGTGATTTTTTTTAATTTGTTTACGCATTTATACTATTTCGAGTTATTTAAAGGTGGTGTCTATCGAGACTATTTTCAATGTGCTGGAAATTGTTTCACAATCTATTCTCCAAGCGTGATTCTTTTTTTTTTTTTTCAAATTGTTTCCAGATTTATACTTTTCGCGTTATTTAAAGGTGATGTCTATCGAAGCTATTCTCAATGTGCTGGAAATTGTTTCATAATCTGTGCTCCAAGCGTGATTTTTTTTTATTTGTTTACGCATTTATACTATTTCGGGTTATTTAAAGGTGATGTCTATGGAGGCTATTCTCAATGTTCTGGAAATTGTTTCATAATCTGTGCTCCACGCGTGATTTTTTTAAATTTGTTTACGGATTTATAATATTTCGCGTTAATTAAAGGCGATGTCTATCGAAGCTATTCTCAATGTGCTGGAAATTGTTTCACAATCTCTACTCCAAGCGTGATTTTTTTTTCAATTTTATTTACAGATTTATACTATTTCGGGTTATTTAAAGGTGATGTCTATGGATGTCTATGGATCTCAATGTGCTGGAAATTGTTTCATAATCTGTGCTCCACGCGTGATTTTTTTTCAATTTATTTACATATTTATACAATTTCGCGTTATTTAAAGCTGATGTCTATCGAAGCTATTCTCATTGTGCTGGAAATTGTTTCACAATCTCTGCTCCAAGCGTGATTTTTTTTTCAATTTTATTTACAGATTTATAATATTCCGCGTTATTTAAAGGCGATGTCTATCGAGACTATTTTCAAAGTGCTGGATATTGTTTCACAATCTATGCTCCAATCTTGATTTTTTTTTCAATTTGTTTACATATTTATACTATTTCGCGTTATTTAAAGGTGATGTCTATCGAGGCTATTCTCAATGTGCTGGAAATTGTTTCATAATCTGTGCTCCACGCGTCATTTTTTTTAATATGTTTACGGATTTATACTATTTTGCGTATTTAAAGGCGATGTCTATCGAGACTATTCTCAATGTGCTGGAAATTGTTTCATAATCTGTGCTCCACGCGTGATTTCTTTTAAATTTGTTTAGGGATTTATAATATTTCGCTTTATTTAAAGGCGATGTCTATCGAGACTATTTTCAATGTGTTGGAAATTGTTTCACAATTTATGCTCCAAGCGTGATTTTTTTTCTCAATTTGTTTACAGATTTATACTTTTTCGCGTTATTTAAAGGTGATGTCTATCGAAGTTATTCTCAGTGTGCTGGAAATTGTTTCATAATCTGTGCTCCACGCCTGTTTTTTTTTTTAATTTGATTACGGATTTATACTATTTCGCGTTATTTAAAGGCGATGTCTATCGAGACTATTTTCAATGTGCTGGAAATTGTTTCACAATCTATGATCCAATCTTGATTTTTTTTTTCAATTTGTTTACATATTTATTCTATTTCGCGTTATTTAAAGGTGATTTCTATCGGGGCTATTCTCAATGTGCTGGAAATTGTTTCATAATCTGTGCTCCGCGCGTGATTTTTTTGCATTTATTTACAGATTTATACTATTTCGCGTTATTTAAAGGCGATGTCTATCGAGGTTATTCTCAATGTGCTGGAAATTGTTTCATAATCTGTGCTGCACGCGTGATTTTTTTAAATTTATTTACAAATTTATAAGATTTCGTATTATTTAAAGGCGATGTCTATCGAGGCTATTCTCAATGTGCTGGAAATTGTTTCATAATCTGTGCTCCAAGCGTGATTTTTTTAAATTTGTTTACGCATTTATACTATTTCGCGTTATTTAAAGGCGATGTCTATCGAGACTATTTTCAATGTGCTGGAAATTGTTTCACAATCTATGCTCCAATCTTGATTTTTTTTTCAATTTGTTTACATATTTATACTATTTCGCGTTATTTAAAGGCGATGTCTATCGAGGCTATTCTCAATGTGCTGGAAATTGTTTCATAATCTGTGCTCCAAGCGTGAGTTTTTTGAATTTCTTTACGCATTTATACTATTTCGCGTTATTTAAAGGTGATGTCTATCGAGGCTATTCTCAATGTGCTGGAAATTGTTTCATAATCTGTGGTCCACGCGTGATTTTTTTAAATTTGTTTACGGATTTATACTATTTCGAGTTATTTAAAGGTGGTGTCTATCGAGACTATTTTCAACGTGCTGGAAATTGTTTCACAATCTATTCTCCAAGCGTGATTCTTTTTTTTTTTTTTTTCAAATTGTTTACAGATTTATACTTTTCGCGTTATTTAAAGGTGATGTCTATCGAAGCTATTCTCAATGTGCTGAAAATTGATTCATAATCTGTGCTCCACGCGTGATTTTTTAAAATTTGTTTATGGATTTATACTATTTCGGGTTATTTAAAGGTGATGTCTATGGAGGCTATTCTCAATGTTCTGGAAATTGTTTCATAATATGTGCTCCACGCGTGATTTTTTTTAATTTGTTTACGGATTTATAATATTTCGCGTTATTTAAAGGCGATGTCTATCGAGGCTATTCTCAATGTGCTGGAAATTGTTTCATAATCTGTGCTCCACGCGTGATTTTTTAAAATTTGTTTTCGGATTTATAATATTTCGAGTTATTTAAAGGTGGTGTCTATCGAGACTATTTTCAATGTGCTGGAAATTGTTTCACAATCTATTCTCCAAGCGTGATTCTTTTTTTTTTTTTTTTTCAAATTGTTTACAGATTTATACTTTTCGCGTTATTTAAAGGTGATGTCTATCGAAGCTATTCTCAATGTGCTGAAAATTGATTCATAATCTGTGCTCCACGCGTGATTTTTTAAAATTTGTTTATGGATTTATACTATTTCGGGTTATTTAAAGGTGATGTCTATGGAGGCTATTCTCAATGTTCTGGAAATTGTTTCATAATATGTGCTCCACGCGTGATTTTTTTTAATTTGTTTACGGATTTATAATATTTCGCGTTATTTAAAGGCGATGTCTATCGAGGCTATTCTCAATGTGCTGGAAATTGTTTCATAATCTGTGCTCCACGCGTGATTTTTTAAAATTTGTTTTCGGATTTATAATATTCCGCGTTATTTAAAGGCGATGTCTATCGAGAATATTTTCAATGTGCTGGAAATTGTTTCACAATCTATGCTCCAATCTTGATTTTTTTTTCAATTTGTTTACATATTTATACTATTTCGCGTTATTTAAAGGTGATGTCTATCGAGGCTATTCTCAATGTGCTGGAAATTGTTTCATAATCTGATCTCCACGCGTGATTTTTTTGAATTTGTTTACGGATTTATACTATTTTGCGTATTTAAAGGCGATGTCTATTGAGGCTATTCTCAATGTGCTGGAAATTGTTTCATAATCTGTGCTCCACGCGTGATTTTTTTAAATTTATTTACAAATTTATAAGATTTCGCGTTATTTAAAGGCGATGTCTATCGAGGCTATTCTGAATGTGCAGTAAATTTTTTCATAATCTGTGCTCCACGCTTGGTTTTTTTTTAAATTGTTTACGCATTTACATTATTTCGCGTTATTTAAAGGTGATATCTATCGAGGCTATTCTCAATGTGCTGGAAATTGATTCATAATCTGTGCTCCACGCGTGATTTTTTAAAATTTGTTTATGGATTTATACTATTTCGGGTTATTTAAAGGTGATGTCTATGGAAGCTATTCTCAATGTTCTGGAAATTGTTTCATAATCTGTGCTCCACGCGTGATTTTTTTTAATTTGTTTACGGATTTATAATATTTCGCGTTATTTAAATGCGATGTCTATCGAGGCTATTCTCAATGTGCTGGAAATTGTTTCATAATCTGTGCTCCACGCGTGATTTTTTTGAATTTGTTTTCGGATTTATAATATTCCGCGTTATTTAAAGGCGATTTCTATCGAGACTATTTTCAATGTGCTGGAAATTGTTTCACAATCTATGCTCTAATCTTGATTTTTTTTTCAATTTGTTTACATATTTATACTATTTCGCGTTATTTAAAGGTGATGTCTATCGAGGCTATTCTCAGTGTGCTGGAAATTGTTTCATAATCTGTTCTCCACGAGTGATTTTTTTGCATTTATTTACAGATTTATACTATTTTGCGTATTTAAAGGCGATGTCTATTGAGGCTATTCTCAATGTGCTGGAAATTGTTTCATAATCTGTGCTCCACGCGTGATTTTTTTAAATTTTTTTTTACGGATTTATACTATTTCGTGTTATTTAAAGGCGATATCTATCGAGACTATTTTCAATGTGCTGGAAATTGTTTCACAATTTATACCCCAAGCGTGATTTTTTTTTTTTTTTTTTTTTTTTTTTTTATCAAATTGTTTGCAGATTTATACTTTTCGCGTTATTTAAAGGTGATGTCTATCGAAGCTATTCTCAATGTGCTGGAAATTGTTTCACAATCTCTGCTCCAAGCGGGATTTTTTTCTCAATTTTATTTACAGATTTATACTGTTTCGCGTTATTTAAAGGCGATGTCTATCGAGGCTATTCTCAATGTGCTGGAAATTGTTTCATAATCTGTGCTCCACGCGTGATTTTTTTTCAATTTGTTTACATATTTATAATATTCCGCGTTATTTAAAGGCGATGTCTATCGAGACTATTTTCAATGTGCTGGAAATTGTTTCACAATCTATGCTCCAATCTTGATTTTTTTTCAATTTGTTTACAGATTTATACTATTTCGCGTTATTTAAAGGCGATGTCTATCGAGGCTATTCTCAATGTGCTGGAAATTGTTTCATAATCTGTGCTCCACGCCTGTTTTTTTTTTTTAATTTGATTACGGATTTATACTATTTCGCGTTATTTAAAGGCGATGTCTATCGAGACTATTTTCAATGTGCTGGAAATTGTTTCACAATCTATGATCCAATCTTGATTTTTTTTTCAATTTGTTTACATATTTATTCTATTTCGCATTATTTAAAGGTGATGTCTATCGGGGCTATTCTCAATGTGCTGGAAATTGTTTCATAATCTGTGCTCCGCGCGTGATTTTTTTGCATTTATTTACAGATTTATACTATTTCGCGTTATTTAAAGGCGATGTCTATCGAGGCTATTCTCAATGTGCTGGAAATTGTTTCATAATCTGTGCTCCACGCGTGATTTTTTTAAATTTATTTACAAATTTATAAGATTTCGTATTATTTAAAGGCGATGTCTATCGAGGCTATTCTCAATGTGCTGGAAATTGTTTCATAATCTGTGCTCCAAGCGTGATTTTTTTAAATTTGTTTACGCATTTATACTATTTCGCGTTATTTAAAGGCGATGTCTATCGAGACTATTTTGAATGTGCTGGAAATTGTTTCACAATCTATGCTCCAATCTTGATTTTTTTTCAATTTGTTTACATATTTATACTATTTCGCGTTATTTAAAGGCGATGTCTATCGAGGCTATTCTCAATGTGCTGGAAATTGTTTCATAATCTGTGCTCCAAGCGTGAGTTTTTTGAATTTCTTTACGCATTTATACTATTTCGCGTTATTTAAAGGTGATGTCTATCGAGGCTATTCTCAATGTGCTGGAAATTGTTTCATAATCTGTGGTCCACGCGTGATTTTTTTAAATTTGTTTACGGATTTATACTATTTCGAGTTATTTAAAGGTGGTGTCTATCGAGACTATTTTCAATGTGCTGGAAATTGTTTCACAATCTATTCTCCAAGCGTGATTCTTTTTTTTTTTTTTTCAAATTGTTTACAGATTTATACTTTTCGCGTTATTTAAAGGTGATGTCTATCGAAGCTATTCTCAATGTGCTGAAAATTGATTCATAATCTGTGCTCCACGCGTGATTTTTTAAAATTTGTTTATGGATTTATACTATTTCGGGTTATTTAAAGGTGATGTCTATGGAGGCTATTCTCAATGTTCTGGAAATTGTTTCATAATATGTGCTCCACGCGTGATTTTTTTTAATTTGTTTACGGATTTATAATATTTCGCGTTATTTAAAGGCGATGTCTATCGAGGCTATTCTCAATGTGCTGGAAATTGTTTCATAATCTGTGCTCCACGCGTGATTTTTTAAAATTTGTTTTCGGATTTATAATATTTCGAGTTATTTAAAGGTGGTGTCTATCGAGACTATTTTCAATGTGCTGGAAATTGTTTCACAATCTATTCTCCAAGCGTGATTCTTTTTTTTTTTTTTTCAAATTGTTTACAGATTTATACTTTTCGCGTTATTTAAAGGTGATGTCTATCGAAGCTATTCTCAATGTGCTGAAAATTGATTCATAATCTGTGCTCCACGCGTGATTTTTTAAAATTTGTTTATGGATTTATACTATTTCGGGTTATTTAAAGGTGATGTCTATGGAGGCTATTCTCAATGTTCTGGAAATTGTTTCATAATATGTGCTCCACGCGTGATTTTTTTTAATTTGTTAACGGATTTATAATATTTCGCGTTATTTAAAGGCGATGTCTATCGAGGCTATTCTCAATGTGCTGGAAATTGTTTCATAATCTGTGCTCCACGCGTGATTTTTTAAAATTTGTTTTCGGATTTATAATATTCCGCGTTATTTAAAGGCGATGTCTATCGAGAATATTTTCAATGTGCTGGAAATTGTTTCACAATCTATGCTCCAATCTTGATTTTTTTTTCAATTTGTTTACATATTTATACTATTTCGCGTTATTTAAAGGTGATGTCTATCGAGGCTATTCTCAATGTGCTGGAAATTGTTTCATAATCTGATCTCCACGCGTGATTTTTTTGAATTTGTTTACGGATTTATACTATTTTGCGTATTTAAAGGCGATGTCTATTGAGGCTATTCTCAATGTGCTGGAAATTGTTTCATAATCTGTGCTCCACGCGTGATTTTTTTAAATTTATTTACAAATTTATAAGATTTCGCGTTATTTAAAGGCGATGTCTATCGAGGCTATTCTGAATGTGCAGTAAATTTTTTCATAATCTGTGCTCCACGCTTGGTTTTTTTTTAAATTGTTTACGCATTTACATTATTTCGCGTTATTTAAAGGTGATATCTATCGAGGCTATTCTCAATGTGCTGGAAATTGATTCATAATCTGTGCTCCACGCGTGATTTTTTAAAATTTGTTTATGGATTTATACTATTTCGGGTTATTTAAAGGTGATGTCTATGGAAGCTATTCTCAATGTTCTGGAAATTGTTTCATAATCTGTGCTCCACGCGTGATTTTTTTTAATTTGTTTACGGATTTATAATATTTCGCGTTATTTAAATGCGATGTCTATCGAGGCTATTCTCAATGTGCTGGAAATTGTTTCATAATCTGTGCTCCACGCGTGATTTTTTTGAATTTGTTTTCGGATTTATAATATTCCGCGTTATTTAAAGGCGATTTCTATCGAGACTATTTTCAATGTGCTGGAAATTGTTTCACAATCTATGCTCCAATCTTGATTTTTTTTTCAATTTGTTTACATATTTATACTATTTCGCGTTATTTAAAGGTGATGTCTATCGAGGCTATTCTCAGTGTGCTGGAAATTGTTTCATAATCTGTTCTCCACGAGTGATTTTTTTGCATTTATTTACAGATTTATACTATTTTGCGTATTTAAAGGCGATGTCTATTGAGGCTATTCTCAATGTGCTGGAAATTGTTTCATAATCTGTGCTCCACGCGTGATTTTTTAAAATTTTTTTTTACGGATTTATACTATTTCGTGTTATTTAAAGGCGATATCTATCGAGACTATTTTCAATGTGCTGGAAATTGTTTCACAATTTATACCCCAAGCGTGATTTTTTTTTTTTTTTTTTTTTTTTTTTTTTATCAAATTGTTTGCAGATTTATACTTTTCGCGTTATTTAAAGGTGATGTCTATCGAAGCTATTCTCAATGTGCTGGAAATTGTTTCACAATCTCTGCTCCAAGCGGGATTTTTTTCTCAATTTTATTTACAGATTTATACTATTTCGCGTTATTTAAAGGCGATGTCTATCGAGGCTATTCTCAATGTGCTGGAAATTGTTTCATAATCTGTGCTCCACGCCTGTTTTTTTTTTTTAATTTGATTACGGATTTATACTATTTCGCGTTATTTAAAGGCGATGTCTATCGAGACTATTTTCAATGTGCTGGAAATTGTTTCACAATCTATGATCCAATCTTGATTTTTTTTTCAATTTGTTTACATATTTATTCTATTTCGCGTTATTTAAAGGTGATGTCTATCGGGGCTATTCTCAATGTGCTGGAAATTGTTTCATAATCTGTGCTCCGCGCGTGATTTTTTTGCATTTATTTACAGATTTATACTATTTCGCGTTATTTAAAGGCGATGTCTATCGAGGCTATTCTCAATGTGCTGGAAATTGTTTCATAATCTGTGCTCCACGCGTGATTTTTTTAAATTTATTTACAAATTTATAAGATTTCGTATTATTTAAAGGCGATGTCTATCGAGGCTATTCTCAATGTGCTGGAAATTGTTTCATAATCTGTGCTCCAAGCGTGATTTTTTAAAATTTGTTTACGCATTTATACTATTTCGCGTTATTTAAAGGCGATGTCTATCGAGACTATTTTGAATGTGCTGGAAATTGTTTCACAATCTATGCTCCAATCTTGATTTTTTTTCAATTTGTTTACATATTTATACTATTTCGCGTTATTTAAAGGCGATGTCTATCGAGGCTATTCTCAATGTGCTGGAAATTGTTTCATAATCTGTGCTCCAAGCGTGAGTTTTTTGAATTTCTTTACGCATTTATACTATTTCGCGTTATTTAAAGGTGATGTCTATCGAGGCTATTCTCAATGTGCTGGAAATTGTTTCATAATCTGTGGTCCACGCGTGATTTTTTTAAATTTGTTTACGGATTTATACTATTTCGAGTTATTTAAAGGTGGTGTCTATCGAGACTATTTTCAATGTGCTGGAAATTGTTTCACAATCTATTCTCCAAGCGTGATTCTTTTTTTTTTTTTTTCAAATTGTTTACAGATTTATACTTTTCGCGTTATTTAAAGGTGATGTCTATCGAAGCTATTCTCAATGTGCTGAAAATTGATTCATAATCTGTGCTCCACGCGTGATTTTTTAAAATTTGTTTATGGATTTATACTATTTCGGGTTATTTAAAGGTGATGTCTATGGAGGCTATTCTCAATGTTCTGGAAATTGTTTCATAATATGTGCTCCACGCGTGATTTTTTTTAATTTGTTTACGGATTTATAATATTTCGCGTTATTTAAAGGCGATGTCTATCGAGGTTATTCTCAATGTGCTGGAAATTGTTTCATAACCTGTGCTCCACGCGTGATTTTTTAAAATTTGTTTTCGGATTTATAATATTCCGCGTTATTTAAAGGCGATGTCTATCGAGAATATTTTCAATGTGCTGGAAATTGTTTCACAATCTATGCTCCAATCTTGATTTTTTTTTTTCAATTTGTTTACATATTTATACTATTTCGCGTTATTTAAAGGTGATGTCTATCGAGGCTATTCTCAATGTGCTGGAAATTGTTTCATAATCTGATCTCCACGCGTGATTTTTTTGAATTTGTTTACGGATTTATACTATTTTGCGTATTTAAAGGGGATGTATATCGAGACTATTCTCAATATGCTGGAAATTGTTTCATAATCTGTGCGCCACGCGTGATTTTTTTAAATTTATTTACAAATTTATAAGATTTCGCGTTATTTAAAGGCGATGTCTATCGAGGCTATTCTGAATGTGCAGTAAATTTTTTCATAATCTGTGCTCCACGCTTGGTTTTTTTTAAAATTGTTTACGCATTTACATTATTACGCGTTATTTAAAGGTGATATCTATCGAGGCTATTCTCAATGTGCTGGAAATTGATTCATAATCTGTGCTCCACGCGTGATTTTTTAAAATTTGTTTATGGATTTATACTATTTCGGGTTATTTAAAGGTGATGTCTATGGAAGCTATTCTCAATGTTCAGGAAATTGTTTCATAATCTGTGCTCCACGCGTGATTTTTTTAAATTTGTTTACGGATTTATAATATTTCGCGTTATTTAAAGGCGATGTCTATCGATTCTATTCTCAATGTGCTGGAAATTGTTTCACAATTTATACCCCAAGCGTGATTTTTTTTTTTTTTTTTTTTTTTTTTTTTTTTTTTTAATCAAATTGTTTGCAGATTTATACTTTTCGCGTTATTTAAAGGTGATGTCTATCGAAGCTATTCTCAATGTGCTGGAAATTGTTTCACAATCTCTGCTCCAAGCGGGATTTTTTTCTCAATTTTATTTACAGATTTATACTATTTCGCGTTATTTAAAGGCGATGTCTATCGAGGCTATTCTCAATGTGCTGGAAATTGTTTCATAATCTGTGCTCCACGCGTGATTTTTTTTCAATTTGTTTACATATTTATAATATTCCGCGTTATTTAAAGGCGATGTCTATCGAGACTATTTTCAATGTGCTGGAAATTGTTTCACAATCTATGCTCCAATCTTGATTTTTTTTTCAATTTGTTTACATATTTATTCTATTTCGCGTTATTTAAAGGTGATGTCTATCGGGGCTATTCTCAATGTGCTGGAAATTGTTTCATAATCTGTGCTCCACGCGTGATTTTTTTGCATTTATTTACAGATTTATACTATTTCGCGTTATTTAAAGGCGATGTCTATCGAGGCTATTCTCAATGTGCTGGAAATTGTTTCATAATCTGTGCTCCACGCGTGATTTTTTTAAATTTATTTACAAATTTATAAGATTTCGCGTTATTTAAAGGCGATGTCTATCGAGGCTATTCTGAATGTGCAGTAAATTTTTTCATAATCTGTGCTCCACGCGTGATTTTTTTTAATTTGTTTACGGATTTATAATATTTCGCGTTATTTAAGGGCGATGTCTATCGAGGCTATTCTCAATGTGCTGGAAATTGTTTCATAATCTGTGCTCCACGCGTGATTTTTTTGAATTTGTTTTCGGATTTATAATATTCCGCGTTATTTAAAGGCGATTTCTATCGAGACTATTTTCAATGTGCTGGAAATTGTTTTACAATCTATGCTCCAATCGTGATTTTTTTTTCAATTTGTTTACATATTTATACTATTTCGCGTTATTTAAAGGTGATGTCTATCGAGGCTATTCTCAGTGTGCTGGAAATTGTTTCATAATCTGTTCTCCACGAGTGATTTTTTTGCATTTATTTACAGATTTATACTATTTTGCGTATTTAAAGGCGATGTCTATTGAGGCTATTCTCAATGTGCTGGAAATTGTTTCATAATCTGTGCTCCACGCGTGATTTTTTTAAATTTTTTTTTACGGATTTATACTATTTCGTGTTATTTAAAGGCGATATCTATCGAGACTATTTTCAATGTGCTGGAAATTGTTTCACAATTTATACCCCAAGCGTGATTTTTTTTTTTTTTTTTTTTTTTTTTTTTTTTTATCAAATTGTTTGCAGATTTATACTTTTCGCGTTATTTAAAGGTGATGTCTATCGAAGCTATTCTCAATGTGCTGGAAATTGTTTCACAATCTCTGCTCCAAGCGGGATTTTTTTCTCAATTTTATTTACAGATTTATACTATTTCGCGTTATTTAAAGGCGATGTCTATCGAGGCTATTCTCAATGTGCTGGAAATTGTTTCATAATCTGTGCTCCACGCGTGATTTTTTTTCAATTTGTTTACATATTTATAATATTCCGCGTTATTTAAAGGCGATGTCTATCGAGACTATTTTTAATGTGCTGGAAATTGTTTCACAATCTATGCTCCAATCTTGATTTTTTTTTCAATTTGTTTACATATTTATTCTATTTCGCGTTATTTAAAGGTGATGTCTATTCTCAATGTGCTGGAAATTGTTTCATAATCTGTGCTCCACGCGTGATTTTTTTGCATTTATTTACAGATTTATACTATTTCGCGTTATTTAAAGGCGATGTCTATCGAGGCTATTCTCAATGTGCTGGAAATTGTTTCATAATCTGTGTCCACGCGTGATTTTTTTAAATTTATTTACAAATTTATAAGATTTCGCGTTATTTAAAGGCGATGTCTATCGAGGCTATTCTCAATGTGCTGGAAATTGTTTCATAATCTGTACTCCACGCATGAAATTTTTGAATTTGTTTACGGATTTATACTGTTTTGCGTATTTAAAGGCGATGTCTATCGAGACTATTCTCAATGTGCTGGAAATTGTTTCATAATCTGTGCTCCACGCGTGATTTCTTCAAATTTATTTACAAATTTATAAGATTTCGCGTTATTTAAAGGCGATGTCTATCGAGGCTTTTCTCAATGTGCTGTAAATTTTTTCATAATCTGTGCTCCACGCTAGATTTTTTTTTTAAATTGTTTACGCATTTATACTATTTCGTGTTATTTAAAGGTGATATCTATCGAGGCTATTCTCAATGTGCTGGAAATTGTTTCATAATCTCTGCTCCACGCGTGATATTTTTAAATTTGTTTACGGATATATAATACTATTTCGCGTTATTTAAAGGCGATGTCTATAGAGGCTATTCTCAATGTGCTGGAAATGGTTTCATAATCTGTGCTCCACGCGTGATTTCTTTTAAATTTGTTTACAGATTTATACTTTTTCGCGTTATTTAAAGGTGATGTCTATCGAAGCTATTCTCAATGTGCTGGAAATTGTTTCATAATCTGTGCTCCACGCGTGTTTTTTTTTTTTAATTTGATTACGGATTTATACTATTTCGCGTTATTTAAACGCGATGTCTATCGAGACTATTTTCAATGTGCTGGAAATTGTTTCACAATCTATGCTCCAATCGTGATTTTTTTTTCAATTTGTTTACATATTTATACTATTTCGCGTTATTTAAAGGTGATGTCTATCGAGGCTATTCTCAGTGTGCTGGAAATTGTTTCATAATCTGTTCTCCACGAGTGATTTTTTTGCATTTATTTACAGATTTATACTATTTTGCGTATTTAAAGGCGATGTCTATTGAGGCTATTCTCAATGTGCTGGAAATTGTTTCATAATCTGTGCTCCACGCGTGATTTTTTTAAATTTTTTTTTACGGATTTATACTATTTCGTGTTATTTAAAGGCGATATCTATCGAGACTATTTTCAATGTGCTGGAAATTGTTTCACAATTTATACCCCAAGCGTGATTTTTTTTTTTTTTTTTTTTTTTTTTTTTTTTTTTTTATCAAATTGTTTGCAGATTTATACTTTTCGCGTTATTTAAAGGTGATGTCTATCGAAGCTATTCTCAATGTGCTGGAAATTGTTTCACAATCTCTGCTCCAAGCGGGATTTTTTTCTCAATTTTATTTACAGATTTATACTATTTCGCGTTATTTAAAGGCGATGTCTATCGAGGCTATTCTCAATGTGCTGGAAATTGTTTCATAATCTGTGCTCCACGCGTGATTTTTTTTCAATTTGTTTACATATTTATAATATTCCGCGTTATTTAAAGGCGATGTCTATCGAGACTATTTTTAATGTGCTGGAAATTGTTTCACAATCTATGCTCCAATCTTGATTTTTTTTTCAATTTGTTTACATATTTATTCTATTTCGCGTTATTTAAAGGTGATGTCTATCGGGGCTATTCTCAATGTGCTGGAAATTGTTTCATAATCTGTGCTCCACGCGTGATTTTTTTGCATTTATTTACAGATTTATACTATTTCGCGTTATTTAAAGGCGATGTCTATCGAGGCTATTCTCAATGTGCTGGAAATTGTTTCATAATCTGTGTCCACGCGTGATTTTTTTAAATTTATTTACAAATTTATAAGATTTCGCGTTATTTAAAGGCGATGTCTATCGAGGCTATTCTCAATGTGCTGGAAATTGTTTCATAATCTGTGCTCCACGCATGAAATTTTTGAATTTGTTTACGGATTTATACTGTTTTGCGTATTTAAAGGCGATGTCTATCGAGACTATTCTCAATGTGCTGGAAATTGTTTCATAATCTGTGCTCCACGCGTGATTTCTTCAAATTTATTTAGAAATTTATAAGATTTCGCGTTATTTAAAGGCGATGTCTATCGAGGCTTTTCTCAATGTGCTGTAAATTTTTTCATAATCTGTGCTCCACGCTAGATTTTTTTTTTAAATTGTTTACGCATTTATACTATTTCGCGTTATTTAAAGGTGATATCTATCGAGGCTATTCTCAATGTGCTGGAAATTGTTTCATAATCTCTGCTCCACGCGTGATATTTTTAAATTTGTTTACGGATATATAATACTATTTCGCGTTATTTAAAGGCGATGTCTATAGAGGCTATTCTCAATGTGCTGGAAATGGTTTCATAATCTGTGCTCCACGCGTGATTTCTTTTAAATTTGTTTACAGATTTATACTTTTTCGCGTTATTTAAAGGTGATGTCTATCGAAGCTATTCTCAATGTGCTGGAAATTGTTTCATAATCTGTGCTCCACGCGTGTTTTTTTTTTTTAATTTGATTACGGATTTATACTATTTCGCGTTATTTAAACGCGATGTCTATCGAGACTATTTTCAATGTGCTGGAAATTGTTTCACAATCTATGCTCCAATCTTGATTTTTTTTTTCAATTTGTTTACATATTTATTCTATTTCGCGTTATTTAAAGGTGATGTCTATCGGGGCTATTCTCAATGTGCTGGAAATTGTTTCATAATCTGTGCTCCACGCGTGATTTTTTTGCATTTATCTACAGATTAATACTATTTCGCGTTATTTAAAGGCGATGTCTATCGAGGCTATTCTCAATGTGCTGGAAATTGTTTCATAATCTGTGCTCCACGCGTGAATTTTTTAAATTTATTTACAAATTTATAAGATTTCGCATTATTTAAAGGCGATGTCTATCGAGGCTATTCTCAATGTGCTGGAAATTGTTTCATAATCTGTGCTCCAAGCGTGATTTTTTTGAATTTGTTTACGCATTTTACTATTTCGCGTTATTTAAAGGCGATGTCTATCGAGACTATTTTCAATGTGCTGGAAATTGTTTCACAATCTATGCTCCAATCTTGATTTTTTTTTCAATTTGTTTACATATTTATATTATTTCGCGTTATTTAAAGGTGATGTCTATCGAGGCTATTCTCAATGTGCTGGAAATTGTTTCATAATCTGTGCTCCACGCGTGATTTTTTTGCATTTATTTACAGATTTATACTATTTCGCGTTATTTAAAGGTGATGTCTATCGAGGCTATACTCAATGTGCTGGAAATTGTTTCATAATCTGTGGTCCACGCGTGATTTTTTTTAATTTGTTTACGGATTTATACCATTTCGAGTTATTTAAAGGTGGTGTCTATCGAGACTATTTTCAATGTGCTGGAAATTGTTTCACAATCTATTCTCCAAGCGTGATTCTTTTTTTTTTTTTCAAATTGTTTACAGATTTATACTTTTCGCGTTATTTAAAGGTGATGTCTATCGAAGCTATTCTCAATGTGCTGGAAATTGATTCATAATCTGTGCTCCACGCGTGATTTTTTAAAATTTGTTTATGGATTTATACTATTTCGGGTTATTTAAAGGTGATGTCTATGGAGGCTATTCTCAATGTTCTGGAAATTGTTTCATAATCTGTGCTCCACGCGTGATTTTTTTTAATTTGTTTACGGATTTATAATATTTCGCGTTATTTAAAGGCGATGTCTATCGAGGCTATTCTCAATGTGCTGGAAATTGTTTCATAATCTCTGCTCCACGCGTGATTTTTTTTAATTTGTTTTCGGATTTATAATATTCCGCGTTATTTAAAGGCGATGTCTATCGAGACTATTTTCAATGTGCTGGAAATTGTTTCACAATCTATGCTCCAATCTTGATTTTTTTTTCAATTTGTTTACATATTTATACTATTTCGCGTTATTTAAAGGTGATGTCTATCGAGGCTATTCTCAAAGTTCTGGAAATTGTTTCATAATCTGTTCTCCACGCGTGATTTTTTTGAATTTGTTTACGGATTTATACTATTTTGCGTATTTAAAGGGGATGTCTATCGAGACTATTCTCAATGTGCTGGAAATTGTTTCATAATCTGTGCTCCACGCGTGATTTTTTTAAATTTATTTACAAATTTATAAGATTTCGCGTTATTTAAAGGCGATGTCTATCGAGGCTATTCTCAATGTGCGGTAAATTTTTTCATAATCTGTGCTCCACGCGTGATATTTTTAAATTTGTTTACGGATTTATAATATTTCGCGTTATTTAAAGGCGATGTCTATCGAGGCTATTCTGAATGTGCAGTAAATTTTTTCATAATCTGTGCTCCACGCTTGGTTTTTTTAAAAATTGTTTACGCATTTACACTATTTCGCGTTATTTAAAGGTGATATCTATCGAGGCTATTCTCAATGTGCTGGAAATTGATTCATAATCTGTGCTCCACGCGTGATTTTTTAAAATTTGTTTATGGATTTATACTATTTCGGGTTATTTAAAGGTGATGTCTATGGAAGCTATTCTCAATGTTCTGGAAATTGTTTCATAATCTGTGCTCCACGCGTGATTTTTTTTAATTTGTTTACGGATTTATAATATTTCGCGTTATTTAAAGGCGATGTCTATCGAGGCTATTCTCAATGTGCTGGAAATTGTTTCATAATCTGTGCTCCACGCGTGATTTTTTTGAATTTGTTTTCGGATGTATAATATTCCGCGTTATTTAAAGGCGATTTCTATCGAGACTATTTTCAATGTGCTGGAAATTGTTTCACAATCTATGCTCCAATCTTGATTTTTTTTTCAATTTGTTTACATATTTATACTATTTCGCGTTATTTAAAGGTGATGTCTATCGAGGCTATTCTCAGTGTGCTGGAAATTGTTTCATAATCTGTTCTCCACGAGTGATTTTTTTGCATTTATTTACAGATTTATACTATTTTGCGTATTTAAAGGCGATATCTATCGAGACTATTTTCAATGTGCTGGAAATTGTTTCACAATTTATACCCCAAGCGTGATTTTTTTTTTTTTTTTTTTTTTATCAAATTGTTTGCAGATTTATACTTTTCGCGTTATTTAAAGGTGGTGTCTATCGAAGCTATTCTCAATGTGCTGGAAATTGTTTCACAATCTCTGCTCCAAGCGGAATTTTTTTCTCAATTTTATTTACAGATTTATACTATTTCGCGTTATTTAAAGGCGATGTCTATCGAGGCTATTCTCAATGTGCTGGAAATTGTTTCATAATCTGTGCTCCACGCGTGATTTTTTTTCAATTTGTTTACATATTTATAATATTCCGCGTTATTTAAAGGCGATGTCTATCGAGACTATATTCAATGTGCTGGAAATTGTTTCACAATCTATGCTCCAATCTTGATTTTTTTTTCAATTTGTTTACATATTTATTCTATTTCGCGTTATTTAAATGTGATGTCTATCGGGGCTATTCTCAATGTGCTGGAAATTGTTTCCTAATCTGTGCTCCACGCGTGATTTTTTTGCATTTATTTACAGATTTATACTATTTCGCGTTATTTAAAGGCGATGTCTATCGAGGCTATTCTCAATGTGCTGGAAATTGTTTCATAATCTGTGCTCCACGCGTGATTTTTTTAAATTTATTTACAAATTTATAAGATTTCGCGTTATTTAAAGGCGATGTCTATCGAGGCTATTCTCAATGTGCTGGAAATTGTTTCATAATCTGTGCTCCAAGCGTGATTTTTTTGAATTTCTTTACGCATTTATACTATTTCGCGTTATTTAAAGGCGATGTCTATCGAAACTATTTTCAATGTGCTGGAAAATGTTTCACAATCTATGCTCCAATCTTGATTTTTTTTTTCAATTTGTTTAGGGATTTATACTATTTCGAGTTATTTAAAGGTGGTGTCTATCGAGACTATTTTCAATGTGCTGGAAATTGTTTCACAATCTATTCTCCAAGCGTGATTCTTTTTTTTTTTTTTCAAATTGTTTACAGATTTATACTTTTCGCGTTATTTAAAGGTGATGTCTATCGAAGCTATTCTCAATGTGCTGGAAATTGATTCATAATCTGTGCTCCACGCGTGATTTTTTAAAATTTGCTTATGGATTTATACTATTTCGGATTATTTAAAGGTGATGTCTATGGAGGCTATTCTCAATGTTCTGGAAATTGTTTCATAATCTGTGCTCCACGCGTGACTTTTTTTAATTTGTTTACGGATTTATAATATTTCGCGTTAATTAAAGGCGATGGGTATCTGAGCTATTCTCAATGTGCTGGAAATTGTTTCACAATCTCTACTCCAAGCCTGATTTTTTTTTCAATTTTATTTACAGATTTATACTATTTCGGGTTATTTAAAGGTGATGTCTATGGAGGCTATTCTCAATGTGCTGGAAATTGTTTCATAATCTGTGCTCCACGCGTGATTTTTTTTGAATTGGTTTACATATTTATACAATTTCGCGTTATTTAAAGCTGATGTCTATCGAAGCTATTCTCAATGTGCTGGAAATTGTTTCACAATCTCTGCTCCAAGCGTGATTTTTTTTTCAATTTTATTTACAGATTTATAATATTCCGCGTTATTTAAAGGCGATGTCTATCGAGACTATTTTCAATGTGCTGGATATTGTTTCACAATCTATGCTCCAATCTATATTTTTTTTTCAATTTGTTTACATATTTATACTATTTCGCGTTATTTAAAGGTGATGTCTATCGAGGCTATTCTCAATGTGCTGGAAATTGTTTCATAATCTGTGCTCCACGCATGAAATTTTTGAATTTGTTTACGGATTTATACTATTTTGCGTATTTAAAGGCGATGTCTATCGAGACTATTCTCAATGTGCTGGAAATTGTTTCATAATCTGTGCTCCACGCGTGATTTTTTTTCAATTTGTTTACATATTTATAATATTCCGCGTTATTTAAAGGCGATGTCTATCGAGACTATTTTCAATGTGCTGGATATTGTTTCACAATCTATGCTCCAATCTTGATTTTTTTTTCAATTTGTTTACATATTTATTCTATTTCGCGTTATTTAAAGGTGATGTCTATCGGGGCTATTCTCAATGTGCTGGAAATTGTTTCATAATCTGTGCTCCACGCGTGATTTTTTTGCATTTATTTACAGATTTATACTATTTCGCGTTATTTAAAGGCGATGTCTATCGAGGCTATTCTAAATGTGCTGGAAATTGTTTCATAATCTGTGCTCCACGCGTGATTTTTTTAAATTTTTTTACAAATTTATAAGATTTCGCGTTATTTAAAGGCGATGTCTATCGAGGCTATTCTGAATGTGCAGTAAATTTTTTCATAATCTGTGCTCCACGCGTGATTTTTTTTAATTTGTTTACGGATTTATAATATTTCGCGTTATTTAAAGGCGATGTCTATCGAGGCTATTCTCAATGTGCTGGAAATTGTTTCATAATCTGTGCTCCACGCGTGATTTTTTTGAATTTGTTTTCGGATTTATAATATTCCGCGTTATTTAAAGGCGATTTCTATCGAGACTATTTTCAATGTGCTGGAAATTGTTTCACAATCTATGCTCCAAACTTGATTTTTTTTCAATTTGTTTACATATTTATACTATTTCGCGTTATTTAAAGGTGATGTCTATCGAGGCTATTCTCAGTGTGCTGGAAATTGTTTCATAATCTGTTCTCCACGAGTGATTTTTTTGCATTTATTTACAGATTTATACTATTTTGCGTATTTAAAGGCGATGTCTATTGAGGCTATTCTCAATGTGCTGGAAATTGTTTCATAATCTGTGCTCCACGCGTGATTTTTTTAAATTTTTTTTTACGGATTTATACTATTTCGTGTTATTTAAAGGCGATATCTATCGAGACTATTTTCAATGTGCTGGAAATTGTTTCACAATTTATACCCCAAGCGTGATTTTTTTTTTTTTTTTTTTTTTTTTTTGTTTTTTTTATCAAATTGTTTGCAGATTTATACTTTTCGCGTTATTTAAAGGTGATGTCTATCGAAGCTATTCTCAATGTGCTGGAAATTGTTTCACAATCTCTGCTCCAAGCGGGATTTTTTTCTCAATTTTATTTACAGATTTATACTATTTCGCGTTATTTAAAGGCGATGTCTATCGAGGCTATTCTCAATGTGCTGGAAATTGTTTCATAATCTGTGCTCCACGCGTGATTTTTTTTCAATTTGTTTACATATTTATAATATTCCGCGTTATTTAAAGTCGATGTCTATCGAGACTATTTTTAATGTGCTGGAAATTGTTTCACAATCTATGCTCCAATCTTGATTTTTTTTTCAATTTGTTTACATATTTATTCTATTTCGCGTTATTTAAAGGTGATGTCTATCGGGGCTATTCTCAATGTGCTGGAAATTGTTTCATAATCTGTGCTCCACGCGTGATTTTTTTGCATTTATTTACAGATTTATACTATTTCGCGTTATTTAAAGGCGATGTCTATCGAGGCTATTCTCAATGTGCTGGAAATTGTTTCATAATCTGTGTCCACGCGTGATTTTTTTAAATTTATTTACAAATTTATAAGATTTCGCGTTATTTAAAGGCGATGTCTATCGAGGCTATTCTCAATGTGCTGGAAATTGTTTCATAATCTGTGCTCCAAGCGTGATTTTTTTGAATTTCTTTACGCATTTATACTATTCCGCGTTATTTAAAGGCGATGTCTATCGAGGCTATTCTCAATGTGCTGGAAATTGTTTCATAATCTGTGCTCCACGCATGAAATTTTTGAATTTGTTTACGGATTTATACTATTTTGCGTATTTAAAGGCGATGTCTATCGAGACTATTCTCAATGTGCTGGAAATTGTTTCATAATCTGTGCTCCACGCGTGATTTCTTCAAATTTATTTACAAATTTATAAGATTTCGCGTTATTTAAAGGCGATGTCTATCGAGGCTTTTCTCAATGTGCTGTAAATTTTTTCATAATCTGTGCTCCACGCTAGATTTTTTTTTTTAAATTGTTTACGCATTTATACTATTTCGCGTTATTTAAAGGTGATATCTATCGAGGCTATTCTCAATGTGCTGGAAATTGTTTCATAATCTCTGCTCCACGCGTGATATTTTTAAATTTGTTTACGGATATATAATACTATTTCGCGTTATTTAAAGGCGATGTCTATAGAGGCTATTCTCAATGTGCTGGAAATGGTTTCATAATCTGTGCTCCACGCGTGATTTCTTTTAAATTTGTTTACAGATTTATACTTTTTCGCGTTATTTAAAGGTGATGTCTATCGAAGCTATTCTCAATGTGCTGGAAATTGTTTCATAATCTGTGCTCCACGCGTGTTTTTTTTTAATTTGTTTACAGATTTATACTTTTTCGCGTTATTTAAAGGCGATGTCTATCGAGACTATTTTCAATGTGCTGGAAATTGTTTCACAATCTATGCTCCAATCTTGATTTTTTTTTTTCAATTTGTTTACATATTTATTCTATTTCGCGTTATTTAAAGGTGATGTCTGTCGGGGCTATTCTCAATGTGCTGGAAATTGTTTCATAATCTGTGCTCCACGCGTGATTTTTTTGCATTTATTTACAGATTAATACTATTTCGCGTTATTTAAAGGCGATGTCTATCGAGGCTATTCTCAATGTGCTGGAAATTGTTTCATAATCTGTGCTCCAAGCGTGATTTTTTTAAATTTGTTTACGCATTTTACTATTTCGCGTTATTTAAAGGCGATGTCTATCGAGACTATTTTCAATGTGCTGGAAATTGTTTCACAATCTATGCTCCAATCTTGATTTTTTTTTCAATTTGTTTACATATTTATACTATTTCGCGTTATTTAAAGGTGATGTCTATCGAGGCTATTCTCAATGTGCTGGAAATTGTTTCATAATCTGTGCTCCACGCGTGATTTTTTTGCATTTATTTACAGATTTATACTATTTCGCGTTATTTAAAGGTGATGTCTATCGAGGCTATACTCAATGTGCTGGAAATTGTTTCATAATCTGTGGTCCACGCGTGATTTTTTTTAATTTGTTTACGGATTTATACAATTTCGAGTTATTTAAAGGTGGTGTCTATCGAGACTATTTTCAATGTGCTGGAAATTGTTTCATAATCTGTGCTCCACGCGTGATTTTTTTAAATTTTTTTTTACGGATTTATACTATTTCGTGTTATTTAAAGGCGATATCTATCGAGACTATTTTCAATGTGCTGGAAATTGTTTCACAATTTATACCCCAAGCGTGATTTTTTTTTTTTTTTTTTTTTTTTTTTTTTTATCAAATTGTTTGCAGATTTATACTTTTCGCGTTATTTAAAGGTGATGTCTATCGAAGCTATTCTCAATGTGCTGGAAATTGTTTCATAATCTGTGCTCCACGCGTGATTTTTTTTCAATTTGTTTACATATTTATAATATTCCGCGTTTTAAAGGCGATGTCTATCGAGACTATTTTCAATGTGCTGGAAATTGTTTCACAATCTATGCTCCAATCTTGATTTTTTTTTCAATTTGTTTACATATTTATCCTATTTCGCGTTATTTAAATGTGATGTCTATCGGGGCTATTCTCAATGTGCTGGAAATTGTTTCATAATCTGTGCTCCACGCGTGATTTTTTTGCATTTATTTACAGATTTATACTATTTCGCGTTATTTAAAGGCGATGTCTATCGAGGCTATTCTCAATGTGCTGGAAATTGTTTCATAATCTGTGCTCCACGCGTGATTTTTTTAAATTTATTTACAAATTTATAAGATTTCGCGTTATTTAAAGGCGATGTCTATCGAGGCTATTCTCAATGTGCTGGAAATTGTTTCATAATCTGTGCTCCAAGCGTGATTTTTTTGAATTTCTTTACGCATTTATACTATTTCGCGTTATTTAAAGGCGATGTCTATCGAAACTATTTTCAATGTGCTGGAAAATGTTTCACAATCTATGCTCCAATCTTGATTTTTTTTTTCAATTTGTTTACGGATTTATACTATTTCGAGTTATTTAAAGGTGGTGTCTATCGAGACTATTTTCAATGTGCTGGAAATTGTTTCACAATCTATTCTCCAAGCGTGATTCTTTTTTTTTTTTTTCAAATTGTTTACAGATTTATACTTTTCGCGTTGTTTAAAGGTGATGTCTATCGAAGCTATTCTCAATGTGCTGGAAATTGATTCATAATCTGTGCTCCACGCGTGATTTTTTAAAATTTGCTTATGGATTTATACTATTTCGGATTATTTAAAGGTGATGTCTATGGAGGCTATTCTCAATGTTCTGGAAATTGTTTCATAATCTGTGCTCCACGCGTGACTTTTTTTAATTTGTTTACGGATTTATAATATTTCGCGTTAATTAAAGGCGATGGGTATCTGAGCTATTCTCAATGTGCTGGAAATTGTTTCACAATCTCTACTCCAAGCCTGATTTTTTTTTCAATTTTATTTACAGATTTATACTATTTCGGGTTATTTAAAGGTGATGTCTATGGAGGCTATTCTCAATGTGCTGGAAATTGTTTCATAATCTGTGCTCCACGCGTGATTTTTTTTCAATTTGTTTACATATTTATACAATTTCGCGTTATTTAAAGCTGATGTCTATCGAAGCTATTCTCAATGTGCTGGAAATTGTTTCACAATCTCTGCTCCAAGCGTGATTTTTTTTTCAATTTTATTTACAGATTTATAATATTCCGCGTTATTTAAAGGCGATGTCTATCGAGACTATTTTCAATGTGCTGGATATTGTTTCACAAACTATGCTCCAATCTTGATTTTTTTTTCAATTTGTTTACATATTTATACTATTTCGCGTTATTTAAAGGTGATGTCTATCGAGGCTATTCTCAATGTGCTGGAAATTGTTTCATAATCTCTGCTCCACGCGTGATATTTTTAAATTTGTTTACGGATATATAATACTATTTCGCGTTATTTAAAGGCGATGTCTATCGAGGCTATTCTCAATGTGCTGGAAATTGTTTCATAATCTGTGCTCCACGCATGAAATTTTTGAATTTGTTTACGGATTTATACTATTTTGCGTATTTAAAGGCGATGTCTATCGAGACTATTCTCAATGTGCTGGAAATTGTTTCATAATCTGTGCTCCACGCGTGATTTCTTCAAATTTATTTACAAATTTATAAGATTTCGCGTTATTTAAAGGCGATGTCTATCGAGGCTTTTCTCAATGTGCTGTAAATTTTTTCATAATCTGTGCTCCACGCTAGATTTTTTTTAAAAATTGTTTACGCATTTATACTATTTCGCGTTATTTAAAGGTGATATCTACCGAGGCTATTCTCAATGTGCTGGAAATGGTTTCATAATCTGTGCTCCACGCGTGATTTCTTTTAAATTTGTTTAGTGATTTATACTTTTTCGCGTTATTTAAAGGTGATGTCTATCGAAGCTATTCTCAATGTGCTGGAAATTGTTTCATAATCTGTGCTCCACGCGTGTTTTTTTTTTTTAATTTGATTACGGATTTATACTATTTCGCGTTATTTAAAGGCGATGTCTATCGAGACTATTTTCAATGTGCTGGAAATTGTTTCACAATCTATGCTCCAATCTTGATTTTTTTTTTCAATTTGTTTACATATTTATTCTATTTCGCGTTTTTTAAAGGTGATGTCTATCGGGGCTATTCTCAATGTGCTGGAAATTGTTTCATAATCTGTGCTCCACGCGTGATTTTTTTTGCATTTATTTACAGATTAATACTATTTCGCGTTATTTAAAGGCGATGTCTATCGAGGCTATTCTCAATGTGCTGGAAATTGTTTCATAATCTGTGCTCCACGCGTGAATTTTTTAAATTTATTTACAAATTTATAAGATTTCGCATTATTTAAAGGCGATGTCTATCGAGGCTATTCTCAATGTGCTGTAAATTGTTTCATAATCTGTGATCCAAGCGTGATTTTTTTGAATTTGTTTACGCATTTTACTATTTCGCGTTATTTAAAGGCGATGTCTATCGAGACTATTTTCAATGTGCTGGAAATTGTTTCACAATCTATGCTCCAATCTTGATTTTTTTTTCAATTTGTTTACATATTTATACTATTTCGCGTTATTTAAAGGTGATGTCTATCGAGGCTATTCTCAATGTGCTGGAAATTGTTTCATAATCTGTGCTCCACGCGTGATTTTTTTGCATTTATTTACAGATTTATACTATTTCGCGTTATTTAAAGGCGATGTCTATCGAGGCTATTCTCAATGTGCTGGAAATTGTTTCATAATCTGTGCTCCAAGCGTGATTTTTTTGAATTTCTTTACGCATTTATACTATTTCGCGTTATTTAAAGGTGATGTCTATCGAGGCTATACTCAATGTGCTGGAAATTGTTTCATAATCTGTGGTCCACGCGTGATTTTTTTAAATTTGTTTACGGATTTATACCATTTCGAATTATTTAAAGGTGGTGTCTATCGAGACTATTTTCAATGTGCTGGAAATTGTTTCACAATCTATTCTCCAAGCGTGATTCTTTTTTTTTTTTTCAAATTGTTTACAGATTTATACTTTTCGCGTTATTTAAAGGTGATGTCTATCGAAGCTATTCTCAATGTGCTGGAAATTGATTCATAATCTGTGCTCCACGCGTGATTTTTTAAAATTTGTTTATGGATTTATACTATTTCGGGTTATTTAAAGGTGATGTCTATGGAGGCTATTCTCAATGTTCTGGAAATTGTTTCATAATCTGTGCTCCACGCGTGATTTTTTTTAATTTGTTTACGGATTTATAATATTTCGCGTTATTTAAAGGCGATGTCTATCGAGGCTATTCTCAATGTGCTGGAAATTGTTTCATAATCTCTGCTCCACGCGTGATTTTTTTTAATTTGTTTTCGGATTTATAATATTCCGCGTTATTTAAAGGCGATGTCTATCGAGACTATTTTCAATGTGCTGGAAATTGTTTCACAATCTATCCTCCAATCTTGATTTTTTTTTCAATTTGTTTACATATTTATACTATTTCGCGTTATTTAAAGGTGATGTCTATCGAGGCTATTCTCAATGTGTGGAAATTGTTTCATAATCTGTTCTCCACGCGTGATTTTTTTTTAATTTGTTTACGGATTTATACTATTTTGCGTATTTAAAGGGGATGTCTATCGAGACTATTCTCAATGTGCTGGAAATTGTTTCATAATCTGTGCTCCACGCGTGATTTTTTTAAATTTGTTTACAAATTTATAAGATTTCGCGTTATTTAAAGGCGATGTCTATCGAGGCTATTCTCAATGTGCGGTAAATTTTTTCATAATCTGTGCTCCACGCGTGATATTTTTAAATTTGTTTACGGATTTATAATATTTCGCTGTATTTAAAGGCGATGTCTATCGAGGCTATTCTCAAAGTGATGGAAATTGTTTCATAATCTGTTCTCTACGTGTGATATTTTTAAATTTGTTTAAGGATTTATAATATTTCGCTTTATTTAAAGGCGATGTCTATCGAGGCTATTCTCAATGTGCTGGAAATTGTTTCATAATCTGTTCTCTACGCGTGATATTTTTAAATTTGTTTAAGGATTTATAATATTTCGCTTTATTTAAAGGCGATGTCTATCGAGGCTATTCTCAATGTGCTGGAAATTGTTTCATAATCTGTTCTCTACGCGTGATTTTTTTTAATTTGTTTACGGATTTATACTATTTTGCGTATTTAAAGGCGATGTCTATCGAGACTATTCTCAATGTGCTGTAATTTTTTTCATAATCTGCGCTCCACGCGTGATATTTTTAAATTTGTTTACGGATTTATAGTATTTCGCTTTATTTAAAGGCGATGTCTATCGTGACTATTTTCAGTGTGTTGGAAATTGTTTCACAATCTATTCTCCAAGCGTGATTCTTTTTTCTTTTTCAAATTGTTTACAGATTTATACTTTTCGCGTTATTTAAAGGTGATGTCTATGGAGGCTATTCTCAATGTTCTGGAAATTGTTTCATAATCTGTGCTCCACGCGTGTTTTTTTAAAATTTGTTTACTGATTTATACTATTTCGCGTTATTTAAAGGAGATGTCTATCGAGACTATTTTCAATGTGCTGGAAATTGTTTCACAATCTATGCTCCAATCTTGATTTTTTTTTTCAATTTGTTTACATATTTATACTATTTCGCGTTATTTAAAGGTGATGTCTATCGGGGCTATTCTCAATGTGCTGGAAATTGTTTCATAATCTGTGCTCCACGCGTGATTTTTTTGCATTTTTTTTACAGATTTATACTATTTCGCGTTATTTAAAGGCGATGTCTATCGAGGCTACTCTCAATGTGCTGGAAATTGTTTCATAATCTGTGCTCCACGCGTGATTTTTTTAAATTTATTTACAAATTTATACTATTTCGCGTTATTTAAAGGCGATGTCTATCGAGACTATTTTCATTGTGCTGGAAAATGTTTCACAATCTATGCTCCAATCTTGATTTATTTTTCAATTTGTTTACGGATTTATACTATTTCGAGTTATTTAAAGGTGGTGTCTATCGAGACTATTTTCAATGTGCTGGAAATTGTTTCACAATTTATTCTCCAAGCGTGATTCTTTTTTTTTTTTTTTCAAATTGTTTACAGATTTATACTTTTCGCGTTATTTAAAGGTGATGTCTATGGAGGCTATTCTCAATGTTCTGGAAATTGTTTCATAATCTGTGCTCCACGAGTGATTTTTTTAAATTTGTTTACGGATTTATAATATTTCGCGTTATTTAAAGGCGATGTCTATCGAGGCTATTCTCAATGTGCTGGAAATTGTTTCCTAATCTGTGCTCCACGCGTGATTTTTTTGAATTTGTTTTCGGATTTATAATATTCCGCGTTATTTAAAGGTGATTTCTATGGAGACTATTTTCAATGTGCTGGAAATTGTTTCACAATCTATGCTCCAATCTTGATTTTTTTTTCAATTTGTTTACATATTTATACTATTTCGCGTTATTTAAAGGTGATGTCTATCGAGGCTATTATCAATGTGCTGGAAATTGTTTCATAATCTGTTCTCCACGAGTGATTTTTTTGAATTTGTTTACGGATTTATACTATTTTGCGTATTTAAAGGCGATATCTATCGAGACTATTCTCAATGTGCTGGAAATTGTTTCATAATCTGTGCTTCACGCGTGATTTTTTTAAATTTATTTACAAATTTATAAGATTTCGCGTTATTTAAAGGCGATGTCTATCGAGGCTATTCTCAATGTGCAGTAAATTTTTTCATAATCTGTGCTCCACGCTTGATTTTTTAAAAATTGTTTACGCATTTATACTATTTCGCGTTATTTAAAGGTGATGTCTATCGAGGCTATTCTCAATGTGCTGGAAATTGTTTCATAATCTGTGCTCCACGCGAGATTTTTTTGCATTTATTGACAGATTTATACTATTTCGCGTTATTTAAAGGCGATGTCTATCGAGGCTATTCTCAATGTGCTGGAAATTGTTTCATAATCTGTGCTCCAAGCGTGATTTTTTTGAATTTGTTTACGCATTTATACTATTTCGCGTTATTTAACGGTGATGTCTATCGAGGCTATTCTCAATGTGCATTAAATTTTTTCATAATCTGTGCTCCACGCTTGATTTTTTAAAAAATTGTTTACACATTTACACTATTTCGCGTTATTTAAAGGTGATATCTATCGAGGCTATTCTCAATGTGCTGGAAATTGTTTCATAATCTGTGCTCCACGCGTGATTTTTTTAAATTTATTTACAAATTTATAAGATTTCGCGTTATTTAAAGGCGATGTCTATCGAGGCTATTCTCAATGTGCAGTAAATTGTTTCATAATCTGTGCTCCACGCTTGATTTTTTTAAAAATTGTTTAAGCATTTACACTATTTCGCGTTATTTAAAGGTGATGTCTATCGAGGCTATTCTCAATGTGCTAGAAATTGTTTCATAATCTGTGCTCCAAGCGTGATTTTTTTGAATTTGTTTACGTATTTATACTATTTCGCGTTATTTAAAGGTGATGTTTATCGAGGCTATTCTCAATGTGCTGGAAATTGTTTCATAATCTGTGGTCCACGCGTGATTTTTTTAAATTTGTTTACGGATTTATACTATTTCGAGTTATTTAAAGGTGGTGTCTATCGAGACTATTTTCAATGTGCTGGAAATTGTTTCACAATCTATTCTCCAAGCGTGAATCTTTTTTTTTTTTTTTTCAAATTGTTTACAGATTTATACTTTTCGCGTTATTTAAAGGTGATGTCTATCGAAGCTATTCTCAATGTGCTGGAAATTGATTCATAATCTGTGCTCCACGCGTGATTTTTTTAAATTTGTTTACGGATTTATACTATTTCGAGTTATTTAAAGGTGGTGTCTATCGAGACTATTTTCAATGTGCTGGAAATTGTATCACAATCTATTCTCCAAGCGGGAATCATTTTTTTTTTTTTTTTTCAAATTGTTTACAGATTTATACTTTTCGCGTTATTTAAAGGTGATGTCTACCGAAGCTATTCTCAATGTGCTGGAAATTGATTCATAATCTGTGCTCCACGCGTGATTTTTTAAAATTTGTTTACGGATTTATAATATTTCGCGTTATTTAAAGGCGATTTCTATCGAGACAATTTTCAATGTGCTGGAAATTGTTTCACAATCTATGCTCCAATCTTGATTTTTTTTTCCAATTTGTTTACATATTTATACTATTTCGCGTTATTTAAAGGTGATGTCTATCGAGGCTATTCTCAGTGTGCTGGAAATTGTTTCATAATCTGTGCTCCACGCGTGTTTTTTTTTTTTAATTTGTTTATGGATTTATACTATTTCGCGTTATTTAAAGGCGATGTCTATCGAGACTATTTTCAATGTGCTGGAAATTGTTTCACAATCTATGCTCCAATCTTGATTTTTTTTTTCAATTTGTTTACATATTTATTCTATTTCGCGTTATTTAAAGGTGATGTCTATCGGGGCTATTCTCAATGTGCTGGAAATTGTTTCATAATCTGTGCTCCACGCGTGATTTTTTGCATTTATTTACAGATTTATACTATTTCGCGTTATTTAAAGGCGATGTCTATCGAGGCTAATCTCAATGTGCTGGAAATTGTTTCATAATCTGTGCTCCACGCGTGATTTTTTTAAATTTATTTACAAATTTATAAGATTTCGCATTATTTAAAGGCGATGTCTATCGAGGCTATTCTCAATGTGCTGGAAATTGTTTCATAATCTGTGCTCCAAGCGTGATTTTTTTTAAATTTGTTTACGCATTTATACTATTTCGCGTTATTTAAAGGCGATGTCTATCGAGACTATTTTCAATGTGCTGGAAATTGTTTCACAATCTATGCTCCAAACTTGATTTTTTTTTCAATTTGTTTACATATTTTTACTATTTCGCGTTATTTAAAGGTGATGTCTATCGAGGCTATTCTCAATGTGCTGGAAATTGTTTCATAATCTGTGCTCCACGCGTGATTTTTTTGCATTTATTTACAGATTTATACTATTTCGCTTTATTTAAAGGCGATGTCTATCGAGGCTATTCCCAATGTGCTGGAAATTGTTTCATAATCTGTGCTCCAAGCGTGATTTTTTTGAATTTGTTTATGCATTTATACTATTTCGCGTTATTTAAAGGTGATGTCTATCGAGGCTATTCTCAATGTGCTGGAAATTGTTTCATAATCTGTGGTCCACGCGTGATTTTTTTAAATTTGTTTACGGATTTATACTATTTCGAGTTATTTAAAGGTGGTGTCTATCGAGACTATTTTCAATGTGCTGGAAATTGTATCACAATCTATTCTCCAAGCGGGAATCTTTTTTTTTTTTTTTTTCAAATTGTTTACAGATTTATACTTTTCGCGTTATTTAAAGGTGATGTCTACCGAAGCTATTCTCAATGTGCTGGAAATTGTTTCACAATCTCTGCTCCAAGCGTGATTTTTTTCTCAATTTTATTTACAGATTTATAATATTCCGCGTTATTTAAAGGCGATGTCTATCGAGACTATTTTCAATGTGCTGGATATTGTTTCACAATCTATGCTCCAATCTTGATTTTTTTTTCAATTTGTTTACATATTTATACTATTTCGCGTTATTTAAAGGTGATGTCTATCGAGGCTATTCTCAATGTGCTGGAAATTGTTTCATAATCTGTGCTCCACGCGTGATTTTTTTGAATTTGTTTACGGATTTATAATATTTAGCGTATTTAAAGGCGATGTCTATCGAGACTATTCTCAATGTGCTGGAAATTGTTTCATAATCTGTGCTCGACGCGTGATTTCTTTAAATTTATTTACAAATTTATAAGATTTCGCGTTATTTAAAGGCGATGTCTATCGAGGCTATTCTCAATGTGCTGTAAATTTTTTCATAATCTGTGCTCCACGCTTGATTTTTTTTAAAATTGTTTACGCATTTATACCATTTCGCGTTATTTAAAGGTGATATCTATCGAGGCTATTAACAATGTGCTGGAAATTGTTTCATAATCTGTGCTCCACGCGTGATATTTTTAAATTTGTTTACGGATATATAATACTATTTCGCGTTATTTAAAGGCGATGTCTATAGAGGCTATTCTCAATGTGCTGGAAATTGTTTCATAATCTGTGCTCCACGCGTGATTTCTTTTAAATTTGTTTAGGGATTTATAATATTTCGCTTTATTTAAAGGCGATGTCTATCGAGACTATTTTCAATGTGTTGGAAATTGTTTCACAATTTATGCTCCAAGCGTGATTTTTTTTCTCAATTTGTTTACAGATTTATACTTTTTCGCGTTATTTAAAGGTGATGTCTATCGAAGCTATTCTCAATGTGCTGGAAATTGTTTCATAATCTGTGCTCCACGCGTGTTTTTTTTTTTAATTTGTTTATGGATTTATACTATTTCGCGTTATTTAAAGGCGATGTCTATCGAGACTATTTTCAATGTGCTGGAAATTGTTTCACAATCTATGCTCCAATCTTGATTTTTTTTTCAATTTGTTTACATATTTATTCTATTTCGCGTTATTTAAAGGTGATGTCTATCGGGGCTATTCTCAATGTGCTGGAAATTGTTTCATTATCTGTGCTCCACGCGTGATTTTTTGCATTTATTTACAGATTTATACTATTTCGCGTTATTTAAAGGCGATGTCTATCGAGGCTAATCTCAATGTGCTGGAAATTGTTTCATAATCTGTGCTCCACGCGTGATTTTTTTAAATTTATTTACAAATTTATAAGATTTCGCATTATTTAAAGGCGATGTCTATCGAGGCTATTCTCAATGTGCTGGAAATTGTTTCATAATCTGTGCTCCAAGCGTGATTTTTTTGAATTTGTTTACGCATTTATACTATTTCGCGTTATTTAAAGGCGATGTCTATCGAGGCTATTCTCAATGTGCTGGAAATTGTTTCATAATATGTGCTCCACGCGTGATTTTTTTGCATTTATTTACAGATTTATACTATTTCGCTTTATTTAAAGTTGATGTCTATCGAGGCTATTCCCAATGTGCTGGAAATTGTTTCATAATCTGTGCTCCAAGCGTGATTTTTTTGAATTTGTTTATGCATTTATACTATTTCGCGTTATTTAAAGGTGATGTCTATCGAGGCTATTCTCAATGTGCTGGAAATTGTTTCATAATCTGTGTTCCACGCGTGATTTTTTTTCAATTTGTTTACATATTTATACTATTTCGCGTTATTTAAAGTTGATGTCTATCGAAGCTATTCTCAATGTGCTGGAAATTGTTTCACAATCTCTGCTCCAAGCATGATTTTTTTTTTCAATTTTATTTACAGATTTATAATATTCCGCGTTATTTAAAGGCGATGTCTATCGAGACTATTTTCAATGTGCTGGATATTGTTTCACAATCTATGCTCCAATCTTGATTTTTTTTTAAATTTATTTACATATTTATAAGATTTCGCGTTATTTAAAGGCGATGTCTATCGAGGCTATTCTCAATGTGCAGTAAATTGTTTCATAATCTGTGCTCCACGCTTGATTTTTTAAAAATTGTTTACGCATTTATACTATTTCGCGTTATTTAAAGGTGATGTCTATCGAGGCTATTCTCAATGTGCTGGAAATTGTTTCATAATCTGTGCTCCACGCGAGATTTTTTTGCATTTATTGACAGATTTATACTATTTCGCGTTATTTAAAGGCGATGTCTATCGAGGCTATTCTCAATGTGCTGGAAATTGTTTCATAATCTGTGCTCCAAGCGTGAATTTTTTGAATTTGTTTACGCATTTATACTATTTCGCGTTATTTAACGGTGATGTCTATCGAGGCTATTCTCAATGTGCATTAAATTTTTTCATAATCTGTGCTCCACGCTTGATTTTTTAAAAAATTGTTTACACATTTACACTATTTCGCGTTATTTAAAGGTGATATCTATCGAGGCTATTCTCAATGTGCTGGAAATTGTTTCATAATCTGTGCTCCACGCGTGATTTTTTTAAATTTATTTACAAATTTATAAGATTTCGCGTTATTTAAAGGCGATGTCTATCGAGGCTATTCTCAATGTGCAGTAAATTGTTTCATAATCTGTGCTCCACGCTTGATTTTTTTAAAAATTGTTTAAGCATTTACACTATTTCGCGTTATTTAAAGGTGATGTCTATCGAGGCTATTCTCAATGTGCTAGAAATTGTTTCATAATCTGTGCTCCAAGCGTGATTTTTTTGAATTTGTTTACGTATTTATACTATTTCGCGTTATTTAAAGGTGATGTTTATCGAGGCTATTCTCAATGTGCTGGAAATTGTTTCATAATCTGTGGTCCACGCGTGATTTTTTTAAATTTGTTTACGGATTTATACTATTTCGAGTTATTTAAAGGTGGTGTCTATCGAGACTATTTTCAATGTGCTGGAAATTGTTTCACAATCTATTCTCCAAGCGTGAATCTTTTTTTTTTTTTTTTTCAAATTGTTTACAGATTTATACTTTTCGCGTTATTTAAAGGTGATGTCTATCGAAGCTATTCTCAATGTGCTGGAAATTGATTCATAATCTGTGCTCCACGCGTGATTTTTTTAAATTTGTTTACGGATTTATACTATTTCGAGTTATTTAAAGGTGGTGTCTATCGAGACTATTTTCAATGTGCTGGAAATTGTATCACAATCTATTCTCCAAGCGGGAATCTTTTTTTTTTTTTTTTTTCAAATTGTTTACAGATTTATACTTTTCGCGTTATTTAAAGGTGATGTCTACCGAAGCTATTCTCAATGTGCTGGAAATTGATTCATAATCTGTGCTCCACGCGTGATTTTTTAAAATTTGTTTACGGATTTATAATATTTCGCGTTATTTAAAGGCGATTTCTATCGAGACAATTTTCAATGTGCTGGAAATTGTTTCACAATCTATGCTCCAATCTTGATTTTTTTTTCCAATTTGTTTACATATTTATACTATTTCGCGTTATTTAAAGGTGATGTCTATCGAGGCTATTCTCAGTGTGCTGGAAATTGTTTCATAATCTGTGCTCCACGCGTGTTTTTTTTTTTTAATTTGTTTATGGATTTATACTATTTCGCGTTATTTAAAGGCGATGTCTATCGAGACTATTTTCAATGTGCTGGAAATTGTTTCACAATCTATGCTCCAATCTTGATTTTTTTTTTCAATTTGTTTACATATTTATTCTATTTCGCGTTATTTAAAGGTGATGTCTATCGGGGCTATTCTCAATGTGCTGGAAATTGTTTCATAATCTGTGCTCCACGCGTGATTTTTTGCATTTATTTACAGATTTATACTATTTCGCGTTATTTAAAGGCGATGTCTATCGAGGCTAATCTCAATGTGCTGGAAATTGTTTCATAATCTGTGCTCCACGCGTGATTTTTTTAAATTTATTTACAAATTTATAAGATTTCGCATTATTTAAAGGCGATGTCTATCGAGGCTATTCTCAATGTGCTGGAAATTGTTTCATAATCTGTGCTCCAAGCGTGATTTTTTTTAAATTTGTTTACGCATTTATACTATTTCGCGTTATTTAAAGGCGATGTCTATCGAGACTATTTTCAATGTGCTGGAAATTGTTTCACAATCTATGCTCCAAACTTGATTTTTTTTTCAATTTGTTTACATATTTTTACTATTTCGCGTTATTTAAAGGTGATGTCTATCGAGGCTATTCTCAATGTGCTGGAAATTGTTTCATAATCTGTGCTCCACGCGTGATTTTTTTGCATTTATTTACAGATTTATACTATTTCGCTTTATTTAAAGGCGATGTCTATCGAGGCTATTCCCAATGTGCTGGAAATTGTTTCATAATCTGTGCTCCAAGCGTGATTTTTTTGAATTTGTTTATGCATTTATACTATTTCGCGTTATTTAAAGGTGATGTCTATCGAGGCTATTCTCAATGTGCTGGAAATTGTTTCATAATCTGTGGTCCACGCGTGATTTTTTTAAATTTGTTTACGGATTTATACTATTTCGAGTTATTTAAAGGTGGTGTCTATCGAGACTATTTTCAATGTGCTGGAAATTGTATCACAATCTATTCTCCAAGCGGGAATCTTTTTTTTTTTTTTTTTTCAAATTGTTTACAGATTTATACTTTTCGCGTTATTTAAAGGTGATGTCTACAGAAGCTATTCTCAATGTGCTGGAAATTGTTTCACAATCTCTGCTCCAAGCGTGATTTTTTTCTCAATTTTATTTACAGATTTATAATATTCCGCGTTATTTAAAGGCGATGTCTATCGAGACTATTTTCAATGTGCTGGATATTGTTTCACAATCTATGCTCCAATCTTGATTTTTTTTTCAATTTGTTTACATATTTATACTATTTCGCGTTATTTAAAGGTGATGTCTATCGAGGCTATTCTCAATGTGCTGGAAATTGTTTCATAATCTGTGCTCCACGCGTGATTTTTTTGAATTTGTTTACGGATTTATAATATTTAGCGTATTTAAAGGCGATGTCTATCGAGACTATTCTCAATGTGCTGGAAATTGTTTCATAATCTGTGCTCGACGCGTGATTTCTTTAAATTTATTTACAAATTTATAAGATTTCGCGTTATTTAAAGGCGATGTCTATCGAGGCTATTCTCAATGTGCTGTAAATTTTTTCATAATCTGTGCTCCACGCTTGATTTTTTTTAAAATTGTTTACGCATTTATACCATTTCGCGTTATTTAAAGGTGATATCTATCGAGGCTATTAACAATGTGCTGGAAATTGTTTCATAATCTGTGCTCCACGCGTGATATTTTTAAATTTGTTTACGGATATATAATACTATTTCGCGTTATTTAAAGGCGATGTCTATAGAGGCTATTCTCAATGTGCTGGAAATTGTTTCATAATCTGTGCTCCACGCGTGATTTCTTTTAAATTTGTTTAGGGATTTATAATATTTCGCTTTATTTAAAGGCGATGTCTATCGAGACTATTTTCAATGTGTTGGAAATTGTTTCACAATTTATGCTCCAAGCGTGATTTTTTTTCTCAATTTGTTTACAGATTTATACTTTTTCGCGTTATTTAAAGGTGATGTCTATCGAAGCTATTCTCAATGTGCTGGAAATTGTTTCATAATCTGTGCTCCACGCGTGTTTTTTTTTTTAATTTGTTTATGGATTTATACTATTTCGCGTTATTTAAAGGCGATGTCTATCGAGACTATTTTCAATGTGCTGGAAATTGTTTCACAATCTATGCTCCAATCTTGATTTTTTTTTCAATTTGTTTACATATTTATTCTATTTCGCGTTATTTAAAGGTGATGTCTATCGGGGCTATTCTCAATGTGCTGGAAATTGTTTCATAATCTGTGCTCCACGCGTGATTTTTTGCATTTATTTACAGATTTATACTATTTCGCGTTATTTAAAGGCGATGTCTATCGAGGCTAATCTCAATGTGCTGGAAATTGTTTCATAATCTGTGCTCCACGCGTGATTTTTTTAAATTTATTTACAAATTTATAAGATTTCGCATTATTTAAAGGCGATGTCTATCGAGGCTATTCTCAATGTGCTGGAAATTGTTTCATAATCTGTGCTCCAAGCGTGATTTTTTTGAATTTGTTTACGCATTTATACTATTTCGCGTTATTTAAAGGCGATGTCTATCGAGGCTATTCTCAATGTGCTGGAAATTGTTTCATAATATGTGCTCCACGCGTGATTTTTTTGCATTTATTTACAGATTTATACTATTTCGCTTTATTTAAAGTTGATGTCTATCGAGGCTATTCCCAATGTGCTGGAAATTGTTTCATAATCTGTGCTCCAAGCGTGAATTTTTTGAATTTGTTTATGCATTTATACTATTTCGCGTTATTTAAAGGTGATGTCTATCGAGGCTATTCTCAATGTGCTGGAAATTGTTTCATAATCTGTGTTCCACGCGTGATTTTTTTTCAATTTGTTTACATATTTATACTATTTCGCGTTATTTAAAGTTGATGTCTATCGAAGCTATTCTCAATGTGCTGGAAATTGTTTCACAATCTCTGCTCCAAGCATGATTTTTTTTTTCAATTTTATTTACAGATTTATAATATTCCGCGTTATTTAAAGGCGATGTCTATCGAGACTATTTTCAATGTGCTGGATATTGTTTCACAATCTATGCTCCAATCTTGATTTTTTTTTCAATTTGTTTACATATTTATACTATTTCGCGTTATTTAAAGGTGATGTCTATCGAGGCTATTCTCAATGTGCTGGAAATTGTTTCATAATCTGTGCTCCACGCGTGATTTTTTTGAATTTGTTTACGGATTTATAATATTTAGCGTATTTAAAGGCGATGTCTATCGAGACTATTCTCAATGTGCTGGAAATTGTTTCATAATCTGTGCTCGACGCGTGATTTCTTTAAATTTATTTACAAATTTATAAGATTTCGCGTTATTTAAAGGCGATGTCTATCGAGGCTATTCTCAATGTGCTGTACATTTTTTCATAATCTGTGCTCCACGCTTGATTTTTTTTTAAATTGTTTACGCATTTATACCATTTCGCGTTATTTAAAGGTGATATCTATCGAGGCTATTAACAATGTGCTGGAAATTGTTTCATAATCTGTGCTCCACGCGTGATATTTTTAAATTTGTTTACGGATATATAATACTATTTCGCGTTATTTAAAGGCGATGTCTATAGAGGCTATTCTCAATGTGCTGGAAATTGTTTCATAATCTGTGCTCCACGCGTGATTTCTTTTAAATTTGTTTAGGGATTTATAATATTTCGCTTTATTTAAAGGCGATGTCTATCGAGACTATTTTCAATGTGTTGGAAATTGTTTCACAATTTATGCTCCAAGCGTGATTTTTTTTCTCAATTTGTTTACAGATTTATACTTTTTCGCGTTATTTAAAGGTGATGTCTATCGAAGCTATTCTCAATGTGCTGGAAATTGTTTCATAATCTGTGCTCCACGCGTGATTTTTTTAAATTTTTTTTAACGGATTTATACCATTTCGTGTTATTTAAAGGCGATATCTATCGAGACTGTTTTCAATGTGCTGGAAATTGTTTCACAATTTATACCCCAAGCGTGATTTTTTTTTTTTTTTTATCAAATTGTTTGCAGATTTATACTTTTCGCGTTATTTAAAGGTGATGTCTATCGAAGCTATTCTCAATGTGCTGCAAATTGTTTCACAATCTCTGCTCCAAGCGTGATTTTTTTCTCAATTTTATTTACAGATTTATACTATTTCGCGTTATTTAAAGGCGATGTCTATCGAGGCTATTCTCAATGTGCTGGAAATTGTTTCATAATCTGTGCTCCACGCGTGATTTTTTTTCAATTTGTTTACATATTTATACTATTTCGCGTTATTTAAAGTTGATGTCTATCGAAGCTATTCTCAATGTGCTGGAAATTGTTTCACAATCTCTGCTCCAAGCATGATTTTTTTTTTTCAATTTTATTTACAGATTTATAATATTCCGCGTTATTTAAAGGCGATGTCTATCGAGACTATTTTCAATGTGCTGGATATTGTTTCACAATCTATGCTCCAATCTTGATTTTTTTTTCAATTTGTTTACATATTTATACTATTTCGCGTTATTTAAAGGTGATGTCTATCGAGGCTATTCTCAATGTGCTGGAAATTGTTTCATAATCTGTGCTCCACGCGTGATTTTTTTGAATTTGTTTACGGATTTATAATATTTAGCGTATTTAAAGGCGATGTCTATCGAGACTATTCTCAATGTGCTGGAAATTGTTTCATAATCTGTGCTCGGTGCGTGATTTCTTTAAATTTATTTACAAATTTATAAGATTTCGCGTTATTTAAAGGCGATGTCTATCGAGGCTATTCTCAATGTGCTGTAAATTTTTTCATAATCTGTGCTCCACGCTTGATTTTTTTAAAAATTGTTTACGCATTTATACCATTTCGCGTTATTTAATGGTGATATCTATCGAGGCTATTAACAATGTGCTGGAAATTGTTTCATAATCTGTGCTCCACGCGTGATATTTTTAAATTTGTTTACGGATATATAATACTATTTCGCGTTATTTAAAGGCGATGTCTATAGAGGCTATTCTCAATGTGCTGGAAATTGTTTCATAATCTGTGCTCCACGCGTGATTTCTTTTAAATTTGTTTAGGGATTTATAATATTTCGCTTTATTTAAAGGCGATGTCTATCGAGACTATTTTCAATGTGTTGGAAATTGTTTCAAAATTTATGCTCCAAGCGTGATTTTTTTTCTCAATTTGTTTACAGATTTATACTTTTTCGCGTTATTTAAAGGTGATGTCTATCGAAGCTATTCTCAATTGCTTCATAATCTGTATTCCACACGTGTTTTTTTTTTTTTTAATTTGTTTATGGATTTATACTATTTCGCGTTATTTAAAGGCGATGTCTATCGAGACTATTTTCAATGTGCTGGAAATTGTTTCACAATCTATGCTCCAATCTTGATTTTTTTTTCAATTTGTTTACATATTTATTCTATTTCGCGTTATTTAAAGGTGATGTCTATCGGGGCTATTCTCAATGTGCTGGTAATTGTTTCATAATCTGTGCTCCACGCGTGATTTTTTGCATTTATTTACAGATTTATACTATTTCGCGTTATTTAAAGGCGATGTCTATCGAGGCTAATCTCAATGTGCTGGAAATTGTTTCATAATCTGTGCTCCACGCGTGATTTTTTTAAATTTATTTACAAATTTATAAGATTTCGCATTATTTAAAGGCGATGTCTATCGAGGCTATTCTCAATGTGCTGGAAATTGTTTCATAATCTGTGCTCCAAGCGTGATTTTTTTGAATTTGTTTACGCATTTATACTATTTCGCGTTATTTAAAGGCGATGTCTATCGAGACTATTTTCAATGTGCTGGAAATTGTTTCACAATCTATGCTCCAAACTTGATTTTTTTTTCAATTTGTTTACATATTTATAATATTTCGCGTTATTTAAAGGTGATGTCTATCGAGGCTATTCTCAATGTGCTGGAAATTGTTTCATAATCTGTGCTCCACGCGTGAGTTTTTTGCATTTATTTACAGATTTATACTATTTCGCTTTATTTAAAGGCGATGTCTATCGAGGCTATTCCCAATGTGCTGGAAATTGTTTCATAATCTGTGCTCCAAGCGAGATTTTTTTGAATTTGTTTATGCATTTATACTATTTCGCGTTATTTAAAGGTGATGTCTATCGAGGCTATTCTCAATGTGCTGGAAATTGTTTCATAATCTGTGGTCCACGCGTGATTTTTTTAAAATTTGTTTACGGATTTATACTATTTCGAGTTATTTAAAGGTGGTGTCTATCGAGACTATTTTCAATGTGCTGGAAATTGTTTCACAATCTATTCTCCAAGCGTGATTCTTTTTTTTTTTTCAAATTGTTTACAGATTTATACTTTTCGCGTTATTTAAAGGTGATGTCTATCGAAGCTATTCTCAATATGCTGGAAATTGATTCATAATCTGTGCTCCACGCGTGATTTTTTAAAATTTGTTTATGGATTTATACTATTTCGGGTTATTTAAAGGTGATGTCTATGGAGGCTATTCTCAATGTGCTGGAAATTGTTTCATAATCTGTGCTCCACGCGTGATTTTTTTGAATTTGCTTTCGGATTTATAATATTCCGCGTTATTTAAAGGCGATGTCTATCGAGTCTATTTTCAATGTGCTGGAAATTATTTCACAATCTATGCTCCAATCTTGATTTTTTTTTTCAATTTGTTTACATATTTATACTATTTCGCGTTATTTAAAGGTGATGTCTATCGAGGCTATTCTCAATGTGCTGGAAATTGTTTCATAATCTGTTCTCCACGCGTGATTTTTTTGAATTTGTTTACGGATTTATACTATTTTGCGTATTTAAAGGCGATGTCTATCGAGACTATTATCAATGTGCTGGAAATTGTTTCATAATCTGCGATCCACGCGTGATTTTTTAAAAATTTATTTACAAATTTATAAGATTTCGCGTGATTTAAAAGCGATGTCTATCGAGGCTATTCTCAATGTGCAGTAAATTTTTTCATAATCTGTGCTCCACGCGTGATATTTTTAAATTTGTTTACGGATTTATAATATTTCGCTTTATTTAAAGGCGATGTCTATCGAGGCTATTCAAAAAATGCTGGAAATTGTTTCATAATCTGTTCTCTACGCGTGATTTTTTTGAATTTTTTTACGGATTTATACTATTTTGCGTATTTAAAGGCGATGTCTATCGAGACTATTCTCAATGTGCTGGAAATTGTTTCATAATCTGTGCTCCACGCGTGATATTTTTAAATTTGTTTACGGATTTATAATATTTCGCTTTATTTAAAGGCGATGTCTATCGACGCTATTCTCAATGTGCTGGAAATTGTTTCATAATCTGTTCTCTACGCGTGATATTTTTTAATTTGTTTACGGATTTATACTATTTTGCGTATTTAAAGGCGATGTCTATCGAGACTATTCTCAATGTGCTGTAATTTGTTTCATAATCTGTGCTCCACGCGTGATATTTTTAAATTTGTTTACGGATTTATAATATTTCGCTTTATTTAAAGGCGATGTCTATCGAGACTATTTTCAATGTGTTGGAAATTGTTCCACAATTTATGCTCCAAGCGTGATTTTTTTTTTCAATTTGTTTACAGATTTATAATTTTTCGCGTTATTTAAAGGTGATGTCTATCGAAGCTATTCTCAATGTGCTGGAAATTGTTTCACAATTTATGCTCCAAGCGTGATTTTTTTTTTCAATTTGTTTACAGATTTATACTATTTCGCGTTATTTAAAGGAGATGTCTATCAAGACTATTTTCAATGTGCTGGAAATTGTTTCACAATCTATGCTCCAATCTTGATTTTTTTTTCAATTTGTTTACATATTTATACTATTTCGCGTTATTTAAAGGTGATGTCTATCGGGGCTATTCTCAATGTGCTGGAAATTGTTTCATAATCTGTGCTCCACGCGTGATTTTTTTGCATTTTTTTACAGATTTATGCTATTTCGCGTTATTTAAAGGCGATGTCTATCGAGGCTACTCTCAATGTGCTGGAAATTGTTTCATAATCTGTGCTCCACGCGTGATTTTTTTAAATTTATTTGCAAATTTATAAGATTTCGCGTTATTTAAGGGAGACCCGTAAGAAAAAACCCAAAATTTTTATTATTGATTTTAAAGTAATGAATTTTGGTGTACTATTTAAGAATCTTCTTGTAAGGAATAAGTAGCAAAAAAATTCACTTTTTATTAAAAAGTATATTTTTTATGGGGATTTTTATGATTTTTTTTTGTCGAAAAATACACTTTTTAAAATTACTACTCCTCATTCAATTTTCAATATTTTGGTATTACTAAAATTTCTTAAATAGTGTTATAGAATATGGAAAAGACCTAGGGAGAGATATTTTTAATTTTCTATTTTAATCAGATAAAAAAAATAATAATAATTCGCATGGTAAATTTCCTTAAATTCGTTATAATTTTCATGTTTACCAATTTATGTAAATTTTTCAGAAATAGTTAAAAAAAATATCTCTCCTTACTTTTGTTGCAATTTTTTTTAAGATTCTAAAAACATAAACACTTTGTTTCTAAATCATTTTTCCACTGAGCCTTAGTACTTTGAACTTAGGCAAAATATGAAAAAAGTCATTTTCAGGAAAACACATTTAAAGTATAAAATGCAAGAGAAAGTAGTAAAAAAAACTTATTTCATGTTGAAACTATTTTTTATATTAATTTCTAATATATCAAGACTATTTTTTAAGAAAAACCTTTTATATTGAACACAATAGAAAAAAATTGTAGCCAGTTTTGTCTTCGATGAAAATTTCTCGATTTTCAGCGACAAAAATTCATCGAGCTGTCAAAATATGTACTTTTTAAAATACTACTCCTCATTCAATTTTCAATATTTTAGTATTACTAAAATTTCTTAAACAGTGTTATGGTTACAGACACATTCATCACAAAACCAAATTGATCAACTGCTGAGTGACCTCGTCCAATTTCTGTAAAAGCTTTTGTCACTTTATAATTCACGTCATACCCCTCACCATCAGTTGTTGGAGCTGATGTAAATTTGGAACCTTTTATTTCATCACATGCTCCACAAAACATTTCTAATTTATGGGCAAATCCACTTGTACATTTCATAAGAATTTTCATTTGTTTTGAAAAACAATCTGGGGATGCTGTAAATGTAAAAAGTTCAGAAATTGAATTAATATCAACAATAATATAATGAGGAGTATGATTAGATGTTAAATTTTCATTTTGTCCTGTAGTACTTGCAATTTCTGTATCAAAAACAAGATTATGTAATCTTACGTTTTGTTTCATACTATTATCAGTATTAACAGATAAGTCAGAAACACTGGATATACTTTTTTCAGGGACTTGAGTAATCACACTTTCTGCTTTCCATCTTTTAGAAGCCATCACGTTCATATGTTGTTTACGTTTCTTCGAACGAGGCATTTCAGTATATTATCTTAAAATAAACTTGTAGAATATTAAACTTGAATTAATAATACAAAATATTCACGTGCAAACACTAATTTAAACGAAAGAATGCGATGTATACAAGCAAAAACAGAAGAGTTTATCACGAGAATCGAATCGAAAGGCGTAAAATGTAAACAAACACGATAGCGTTCGATTTAACAGTTAACGGTTATGGATAATTCAGAGCAGAAGAATGTATTCTTCTTTGATTAATCATACTAAAATTAAAATGTTATTAACTGTACCTAACTTCGTTTAATAGTGTAATATAAAAGTAAACAAACATGTGTAAGCTTTTTAAATGGCCGCTAGTCCTTTAAACTCTAGTGAATACAATTAAAAAAAGCTCATTTACTACCTGTTCCAAGTGTCCCCGAGTTCTGAAATTTTGCATGGATATTCGCAAATATGTATATTATCGTTTTCTGAGATAAAAATTTTTTTGAACTTTTGAAGATTTTTGGCCGAAAATGGGGTTCGGGTCTCCCTTAAAGGCGATGTCTATCGAGGCTATTCTCAATGTGCTGGAAATTGTTTCATAATCTGTGCTCCAAGCGTGATTTTTTTGAATTTGTTTACGCATTTATACTATTTCGCGTTATTTAAAGGCGATGTCTATCGAGACTATTTTCAATGTGCTGGAAAATGTTTCACAATCTATGCTCCAATCTTGATTTTTTTTTTCAATTTGTTTACGGATTTATACTATTTCGAGTTATTTAAAGGTGGTGTCTATCGAGACTATTTTCAATGTGCTGGAAATTGTTTCACAATCTATTCTCCAAGCGTGATTCTTTTTTTTTTTTTTTTCAAATTGTTTACAGATTTATACTTTTAGCGTTATTTAAAGGTGATGTCTATCGAAGCTATTCTCAATGTGCTGGAAATTGATTCATAATCTGTGCTCCACGCGTGATTTTTTAAAATTTGCTTATGGATTTATACTATTTTGGGTTATTTAAAGGTGATGTCTATGGAGGCTATTCTCAATGTTCTGGAAATTGTTTCATAATCTGTGCTCCACGCGTGATTTTTTTTAATTTGTTTACGGATTTATAATATTTCGCGTTATTTAAAGGCGATGTCTATCGAGGCTATTCTCAATGTGCTGGAAATTGTTTCATAATCTGTGCTCCACGCGTGATTTTTTTAAATTTATTTACAAATTTATAAGATTTCGCGTTATTTAAAGGCGATGTCTATCGAGGCTATTCTCAATGTGCAGTAAATTTTTTCATAATCTGTGCTCCACGCTTGATTTTTTTTAAAATTATTTACGCATTTATACTATTTCGCGTTATTTAAAGGTGATGTCTATCGAGGCTATTCTCAGTGTCCTGGAAATTGTTTCATAATCTGTGCTCCACGCGTGATTTTTTTGCATTTATTTACAGATTTATACTATTTCGCGTTATTTAAAGGCGATGTCTATCGAGGCTATTCTCAATGTGCTGGAAATTGTTTCATAATCTGTGCTCCAAGCGTGATTTTTTTTAATTTGTTTACGCATTTATACTATTTCGCGTTATTTAAAGGTGATGTCTATCGAGGCTATTCTCAATGTGCAGTAAATTTTTTCATAATCTGTGCTCCACGCTTGATTTTTTAAAAAATTGTTTACGCATTTACACTATTTCGCGTTATTTAAAGGTGATATCTATCGAGGCTATTCTCAATGTGCTGGAAATTGTTTCATAATCTGTTCTCCACGAGTGATTTTTTTAAATTTGTTTACGGATTTATACTATATTGCGTATTTAAAGGCGATATCTATCGAGACTATTCTCAATGTGCTGGAAATAGTTTCATAATCTGTGCTCCACGCGTGATTTTTTTAAATTTATTTACAAATTTATAAGATTTCGCGTTATTTAAAGGCGATGTCTATCGAGGCTATTCTCAATGTGCAGTAAATTTTTTCATAATCTGTGCTCCACGCTTGATTTTTTTAAAAATTATTTACGCATTTATACTATTTCGCGTTATTTAAAGGTGATGTCTATCGAGGCTATTCTCAGTGTGCTGGAAATTGTTTCATAATCTGTGCTCCACGCGTGATTTTTTTGCATTTATTTACAGATTTATACTATTTCGCGTTATTTAAAGGCGATGTCTATCGAGGCTATTCTCAATGTGCTGGAAATTGTTTCATAATCTGTGCTCCAAGCGTGATTTTTTTTAATTTGTTTACGCATTTATACTATTTCGCGTTATTTAAAGGTGATGTCTATCGAGGCTATTCTCAATGTGCAGTAAATTTTTTCATAATCTGTGCTCCACGCTTGATTTTTTAAAAAATTGTTTACGCATTTACACTATTTCGCGTTATTTAAAGGTGATATCTATCGAGGCTATTCTCAATGTGCTGGAAATTGTTTCATAATCTGTGCTCCACGCGTGATTTTTTTGAATTTGTTTACGGATTTATAATATTTTGCGTATTTAAAGGCGATGTCTATCGAGACTATTCTCAATGTGCTGGAAATTGTTTCATAATCTGTGCACCACGCGTGATTTTTTTTAATTTATTTACAAATTTATAAGATTTCGCGTTATTTAAAGGCGATGTCTATCGAGGCTATTCTCAATGTGCAGTAAATTTTTTCATAATCTGTGCTCCACGCTTGATTTTTTAAAAAATTGTTTACGCATTTACACTATTTCGCTTTATTTAAAGGTGATATCTATCGAGGCTATTCTCAATGTGCTGGAAATTGTTTCATAATCTGTGCTCCACGCGTGATATTTTTAAATTTGTTTACGGATTTATAATATTTCGCTTTATTTAAAGGCGATGTCTATCGAGGCTATTCTCAAAGTGCTGGAAATTGTTTCATAATCTGTTCTCTACGCGTGAGTTTTTTGAATTTGTTTACGGATTTATACTATTTTGCGTATTTAAAGGCGATGTCTATCGAGCCGATTCTCAATGTGCTGGAAATTGTTTCATAATCTGTGCTCCACGCGTGATATTTTTAAATTTGTTTACGGATTTATAATATTTCGCTTTATTTAAAGGCGATGTCTATTGTGGCTATTCTCAATGTGCTGGAAATTGTTTCATAATCTGTTCTCTACGCGTGATTTTTTTGAATTTGTTTACGGATTTATACTATTTTGCGTATTTAAAGGCGATGTCTATCGAGACTATTCTCAATGTGCTGGAAATTGTTTCATAATCTGTGCTCCACGCGTGATATTTTTAAATTTGTTTACGGATTTATAATATTTCGCTTTATTTAAAGGCGATGTCTATTGAGGCTATTCTCAATGTGCTGGAAATTGTTTCATAATCTGTTCTCTACGCGTGATTTTTTTGAATTTGTTTACGGATTTATACTATTTTGGTATTTAAAGGCGATGTCTATCGAGACTATTCTCAATGTGCTGTAAATTTTTTCATAATCTGCGCTCCACGCGTGATATTTTTAAATTTGTTTACGGATTTATAATATTTCGCTTTATTTAAAGGCGATGTCTATCGAGACTATTTTCAATGTGTTGGAAATTGTTCCACAATTTATTCTCCAAGCGTGAATTTTTTTTTTCAATTTGTTTACAGATTTATAATTTTTCGCGTTATTTAAAGGTGATGTCTAGCGAAGCTATTCTCAATGTGCTGGAAATTGTTTCATAATCTGTGCTCCACGCGTGTTTTTTTTAATTTGTTTACTGATTTATACTATTTCGCGTTATTTAAATTAGATGTCTATCGAGACTATTTTCAATGTGCTGGAAATTGTTTCACAATCTATGCTCCAATCTTGATTTTTTTTTCAATTTGTTTACATATTTATACTATTTCGCGTTATTTAAAGGTGATGTCTATCGGGGCTATTCTCAATGTGCTGGAAATTGTTTCATAATCTGTGCTCCACGCGTGATTTTTTTGCATTTTTTTTACAGATTTATACTATTTTGCGTATTTAAAGGCGATGTCTATCGAGACTATTCTCAATGTGCTGGAAATTGTTTCATAATCTGTGCTCCACGCGTGATTTTTTTAAATTTATTTACAAATTTATAAGATTTCGCGTTATTTAAAGGCGATGTCTATCGAGGCTATTCTCAAAGTGCTGGAAATTGTTTCATAATCTGTTCTCTACGCGTGGGTTTTTTGAATTTGTTTACGGATTTATACTATTTTGCGTATTTAAAGGCGATGTCTATCGAGACGATTCTCAATGTGCTGGAAATTGTTTCATAATCTGTGCTTTACGCGTGATATTTTTAAATTTGTTTACGGATTTATAATATTTCGCTTTATTTAAAGGCGATGTCTATTGAGGCTATTCTCAATGTGCTGGAAATTGTTTCATAATCTGTGCTCCACGCGTGATTTTTTTGCATTTTTTTACAGATTTATACTATTTCGCGTTATTTAAAGGCGATGTCTATCGAGGCTACTCTCAATGTGCTGGAAATTGTTTCATAATCTGTGCTCCACGCGTGATTTTTTTTAATTTGTTTACGGATTTATACTATTTTGCGTATTTAAAGGCGATGTCTATCGAGACTATTCTCAATGTGCTGGAAATTGTTTCATAATCTGTGCTCCACGCGTGATTTTTTTGAATTTGTTTACGGATTTATACTATTTCGCGTTATTTAAAGGTGATGTCTATCGGAGCTATTCTCAATGTGCTGGAAATTGTTTCATAATCTGTGCTCCACGCGTGATTTTTTTGCATTTTTTTACAGATTTATACTATTTCGCGTTATTTAAAGGCGATGTCTATCGAGGCTACTCTCAATGTGCTGGAAATTGTTTCATAATCTGTGCTCCACGCGTGATTTTTTTGAATTTGTTTACGGATTTATACAATTTTGCGTATTTAAAGGCGATGTCTATCGAGACTATTCTCAATGTGCTGGAAATTGTTTCATAATCTGTGCTCCACGCGTGATTTTTTTAAATTTCTTTACGGATTTATACTATTTTGCGTATTTAAAGGCGATGTCTATCGAGACTATTCTCAATGTGCTGGAAATTGTTTCATAATCTGTGCTCCACGCGTGATTTTTTTAAATTTATTTACAAATTTATAAGATTTCGCGTTATTTAAAGGCGATGTCTATCGAGGCTGTTCTCAAAGTGCTGGAAATTGTTTCATAATCTGTTCTCTACGCGTGAGTTTTTTGAATTTGTTTACGGATTTATACTATTTTGCGTATTTAAAGGCGATGTCTATCGAGACGATTCTCAATGTGCTGGAAATTGTTTCATAATCTGTGCTCACGCGTGATATTTTTAAATTTGTTTACGGATTTATAATATTTCGCTTTATTTAAAGGCGATGTCTATTGAGGCTATTCTCAATGTGCTGGAAATTGTTTCATAATCTGTTCTCTACGCGTGATTTTTTTGAATTTGTTTACGGATTTATAGTATTTTGCGTATTTAAAGGCGATGTCTATCGAGAATATTCTCAATGTGCTGGAAATTGTTTCATAATCTGTGCTCCACGCGTGATATTTTTAAATTTGTTTACGGATTTATAATATTTCGCTTTATTTAAAGGCGATGTCTATTGAGGCTATTCTCAATGTGCTGGAAATTGTTTCATAATCTGTTCTCTACGCGTGATTTTTTTGAATTTGTTTACGGATTTATACTATTTTGGTATTTAAAGGCGATGTCTATCGAGACTATTCTCAATGTGCTGTAAATTTTTTCATAATCTGCGCTCCACGTGTGATATTTTTAAATTTGTTTACGGATTTATAATATTTCGCTTTATTTAAAGGCGATGTCTATCGAGATTATTTTCAATGTGTTGGAAATTGTTCCACAATTTATGCTCCAAGCGTGATTTTTTTTTTTCAATTTGTTTACAGATTTATAATTTTTCGCGTTATTTAAAGGTGATGTCTAGCGAAGCTATTCTCAATGTGCTGGAAATTGTTTCATAATCTGTGCTCCACGCGTGTTTTTTTTTTAATTTGTTTACTGATTTATACTATTTCGCGTTATTTAAAGGAGATGTCTATCGAGACTATTTTCAATGTGCTGGAAATTGTTTCACAATCTATGCTCCAATCTTGATTTTTTTTTCAATTTGTTTACATATTTATACTATTTCGCGTTATTTAAAGGTGATGTCTATCGGGGCTATTCTCAATGTGCTGGAAATTGTTTCATAATCTGTGCTCCACGCGTGATTTTTTTGAATTTGTTTACGGATTTATACTATTTTGCGTATTTAAAGGCGATGTCTATCGAGACTATTCTCAATGTGCTGGAAATTGTTTCATAATCTGTGCTCCACGCGTGATTTTTCTGAATTTGTTTACGGATTTATACTATTTTGCGTATTTAAAGGCGATGTCTATCGAGACTATTCTCAATGTGCTGGAAATTGTTTCATAATCTGTGCTCCACGCGTGGTTTTTTTAAATTTATTTACAAATTTATAAGATTTCGCGTTATTTAAAAGCGATGTCTATCGAGGCTATTCTCAATGTGCAGTAAATTTTTTCATAATCTGTGCTCCACGCTTGATATTTTTAAAAATTGTTTACGCATTTACACTATTTTGCGTTATTTAAAGGCGATGTCTATCGAGACTATTCTCAATGTGCTCTAAATTGTTTCATAATCTGCGCTCCACGCGTGATATTTTTAAATTTGTTTAGGGATTTATAATATTTCGCTTTATTTAAAGGCGATGTCTATCGAGGCTATTCTCAATGTGCTGGAAATTGTTTCATAATCTGTTCTCTACGCGTGATTTTTTTGAATTTGTTTACGGATTTATACTATTTTGCGTATTTAAAGGCGATGTCTATCGAGACTATTCTCAATGTGCTGTAAATTTTTTCATAATCTGCGCTCCACGCGTGATATTTTTAAATTTGTTTACGGATTTATAATATTTCGCTTTATTTAAAGGCGATGTCTATCGAGACTATTTTCAATGTGTTGGAAATTGTTCCACAATTTATGCTCCAAGCGTGATTTTTTTTTTTTCAATTTGTTTACAGATTTATAATTTTTCGCGTTATTTAAAGGTGATGTCTAGCGAAGCTATTCTCAATGTGCTGGAAATTGTTTCATAATCTGTGCTCCACGCGTGTTTTTTTTTTTTATTTGTTTACTGATTTATACAATTTCGCGTTATTTAAAGGAGATGTCTATCGAGACTATTTTCAATGTGCTGGAAATTGTTTCACAATCTATGCTCCAATCTTGATTTTTTTTTCAATTTGTTTACATATTTATACTATTTCGCGTTATTTAAAGGTGATGTCTATCGGGGCTATTCTCAATGTGCTGGAAATTGTTTCATAATCTGTGCTCCAAGCGTGATTTTTTTGAATTTGTTTACGCATTTATACTATTTCGCGTTATTTAAAGGCGATGTCTATCGAGACTATTTTCAATGTGCTGGAAAATGTTTCACAATCTATGCTCCAATCTTGATTTTTTTTTTCAATTTGTTTACGGATTAATACTATTTCGAGTTATTTAAAGGTGGTGTCTATCGAGACTATTTTCAATGTGCTGGAAATTGTTTCACAATCTATTCTCCAAGCGTGATTCTTTTTTTTTTTTTTTCAAATTGTTTACAGATTTATACTTTTCGCGTTATTTAAAGGTGATGTCTATCGAAGCTATTCTCAATGTGCTGGAAATTGATTCATAATCTGTGCTCCACGCGTGATTTTTTAAAATTTGCTTATGGATTTATACTATTTTGGGTTATTTAAAGGTGATGTCTATCGAGACTATTCTCAATGTGCTGGAAATTGTTTCATAATCTGTGCTCCACGCGTGATTTTTTTAAATTTATTTACAAATTTATAAGATTTCGCGTTATTTAAAGGCGATGTCTATCGAGGCTATTCTCAATGTGCAGTAAATTTTTTCATAATCTGTGCTCCACGCTTGATTTTTTTTAAAATTATTTACGCATTTATACTATTTCGCGTTATTTAAAGGTGATATCTATCGAGGCTATTCTCAATGTGCTGGAAATTGTTTCATAATCTGTGCTCCACGCGTGATTTTTTTGAATTTGTTTACGGATTTATACTATTTTGCGTATTTAAAGGCGATGTCTATCGAGACTATTCTCAATGTGCTGGAAATTGTTTCATAATCTGTGCTCCACGCGTGATTTTTTTTAATTTATTTACAAATTTATAAGATTTCGCGTTATTTAAAGGCGATGTCTATCGAGGCTATTCTCAATGTGCAGTAAATTTTTTCATAATCTGTGCTCCACGCTTGATTTTTTAAAAAATTGTTTGCGCATTTACACTATTTCGCTTTATTTAAAGGTGATATCTATCGAGGCAATTCTCAATGTGCTGGAAATTGTTTCATAATCTGTGCTCCACGCGTGATATTTTTAAATTTATTTACAAATTTATAAGATTTCGCGTTATTTAAAGGCGATGTCTATCGAGGCTATTCTCAAAGTGCTGGAAATTGTTTCATAATCTGTGCTCCACGCGTGATTTTTTTGCATTTATTTACAGATTTATACTATTTCGCGTTATTTAAAGGCGATGTCTATCGAGGCTATTCTCAATGTGCTGGAAATTGTTTCATAATCTGTGCTCCAAGCGTGATTTTTTTAAATTTGTTTACGCATTTATACTATTTCGCGTTATTTAAAGGTGATGTCTATCGAGGCTATTCTCAATGTGCAGTAAATTTTTTCATAATCTGTGCTCCACGCTTGATTTTTTAAAAATTTTTTTACGCATTTACACTATTTCGCGTTATTTAAAGGTGATATCTATCGAGGCTATTCTCAATGTGCTGGAAATTGTTTCATAATCTGTGCTCCACGCGTGATTTTTTTGAATTTGTTTACGGATTTATACTATTTTGCGTATTTAAAGGCGATGTCTATCGAGACTATTCTCAATGTGCTGGAAATTGTTTCATAATCTGTGCTCCACGCTTGATTTTTTAAAAAATTGTTTGCGCATTTACACTATTTCGCTTTATTTAAAGGTGATATCTATCGAGGCAATTCTCAATGTGCTGGAAATTGTTTCATAATCTGTGCTCCACGCGTGATATTTTTAAATTTGTTTACGGATTTATAATATTTCGCTTTATTTAAAGGCGATGTCTATCGAGGCTATTCTCAAAGTGCTGGAAATTGTTTCATAATCTGTTCTCTACGCGTGAGTTTTTTGAATTTGTTTACGGATTTATACTATTTTGCGTATTTAAAGGCGATGTCTATCGAGACGATTCTCAATGTGCTGGAAATTGTTTCATAATCTGTGCTCCACGCGTGATATTTTTAAATTTGTTTACGGATTTATAATATTTCGCTTTATTTAAAGGCGATGTCTATTGTGGCTATTCTCAATGTGCTGGAAATTGTTTCATAATCTGTTCTCTACGCGTGATTTTTTTGAATTTGTTTACGGATTTATACTATTTTGCGTATTTAAAGGCGATGTCTATCGAGACTATTCTCAATGTGCTGGAAATTGTTTCATAATCTGTGCTCCACGCGTGATATTTTTAAATTTGTTTACGGATTTATACTATTTTGCGTATTTAAAGGCGATGTCTATCGAGACTATTCTCAATGTGCTGGAAATTGTTTCATAATCTGTGCTCCACGCGTGATTTTTTTGAATTTGTTTACGGATTTATACTATTTCGCGTTATTTAAAGGTGATGTCTATCGGAGCTATTCTCAATGTGCTGGAAATTGTTTCATAATCTGTGCTCCACGCGTGATTTTTTTGCATTTTTTTACAGATTTATACTATTTCGCGTTATTTAAAGGCGATGTCTATCGAGGCTAGTCTCAATGTGCTGGAAATTGTTTCATAATCTGTGCTCCACGCGTGATTTTTTTGAATTTGTTTACGGATTTATACAATTTTGCGTATTTAAAGGCGATGTCTATCGAGACTATTCTCAATGTGCTGGAAATTGTTTCATAATCTGTGCTCCACGCGTGATTTTTTTGAATTTGTTTACGGATTTATACTATTTTGCGTATTTAAAGGCGATGTCTATCGAGACTATTCTCAATGTGCTGGAAATTATTTCATAATCTGTGCTCCACGCGTGATTTTTTTTAATTTATTTACAAATTTATAAGATTTCGCGTTATTTAAAGGCGATGTCTATCGAGGCTATTCTCAAAGTACTGGAAATTGTTTCATAATCTGTTCTCTACGCGTGAGTTTTTTGAATTTGTTTACGGATTTATACTATTTTGCGTATTTAAAGGCGATGTCTATCGAGACGATTCTCAATGTGCTGGAAATTGTTTCATAATCTGTGCTCACGCGTGATATATTTAAATTTGTTTACGGATTTATAATATTTCGCTTTATTTAAAGGCGATGTCTATTGAGGCTATTCTCAATGTGCTGGAAATTGTTTCATAATCTGTTCTCTACGCGTGATTTTTTTGAATTTGTTTACGGATTTATAGTATTTTGCGTATTTAAAGGCGATGTCTATCGAGAATATTCTCAATGTGCTGGAAATTGTTTCATAATCTGTGCTCCACGCGTGATATTTTTAAATTTGTTTACGGATTTATAATATTTCGCTTTATTTAAAGGCGATGTCTATTGAGGCTATTCTCAATGTGCTGGAAATTGTTTCATAATCTGTTCTCTACGCGTGATTTTTTTGAATTTGTTTACGGATTTATACTATTTTGGTATTTAAAGGCGATGGGTATCGAGACTATTCTCAATGTGCTGTAAATTTTTTCATAATCTGCGCTCCACGTGTGATATTTTTAAATTTGTTTACGGATTTATAATATTTCGCTTTATTTAAAGGCGATGTCTATCGAGATTATTTTCAATGTGTTGGAAATTGTTCCACAATTTATGCTCCAAGCGTGATTTTTTTTTTTCAATTTGTTTACAGATTTATAATTTTTCGCGTTATTTAAAGGTGATGTCTAGCGAAGCTATTCTCAATGTGCTGGAAATTGTTTCATAATCTGTGCTCCACGCGTGTTTTTTTTTTTTCATTTGTTTACTGATTTATACTATTTCGCGTTATTTAAAGGAGATGTCTATCGAGACTATTTTCAATGTGCTGGAAATTGTTTCACAATCTATGCTCCAATCTTGATTTTTTTTTCAATTTGTTTACATATTTATACTATTTCGCGTTATTTAAAGGTGATGTCTATCGGGGCTATTCTCAATGTGCTGGAAATTGTTTCATAATCTGTGCTCCACGCGTGATTTTTTTGCAATTTTTTACAGATTTATACTATTTCGCGTTATTTAAAGGGGATGTCTATCGAGGCTACTCTCAATGTGCTGGAAATTGTTTCATAATCTGTGCTCCACGCGTGATTTTTTTGAATTTGTTTACGGATTTATACTATTTTGCGTATTTAAAGGCGATGTCTATCGGGACTATTCTCAATGTGCTGGAAATTGTTTCATAATCTGTGCTCCACGCGTGATTTTTCTGAATTTGTTTACGAATTTATACTATTTTGCGTATTTAAAGGCGATGTCTATCGAGACTATTCTCAATGTGCTGGAAATTGTTTCATAATCTGTGCTCCACGCGTGGTTTTTTTAAATTTATTTACAAATTTATAAGATTTCGCGTTATTTAAAAGCGATGTCTATCGAGGCTATTCTCAATGTGCAGTAAATTTTTTCATAATCTGTGCTCCACGCTTGATATTTTTAAAAATTGTTTACGCATTTACACTATTTTGCGTTATTTAAAGGCGATATCTATCGAGGCTATTCTCAATGTGCTGGAAATTGTTTCATAATCTGTGCTCCACGCCTGATATTTTTAAATCTGTTTACGGATTTATAAGATTTCGCTTTATTTAAAGGCGATGTCTATCGAGGCTATTCTCAAAGTGCTGGAAATTGTTTCATAATCTGTTCTCTACGCGTGAGTTTTTTGAATTTGTTTACGGATTTATACTATTTTGCGTATTCAAAGGCGATGTCTATCGAGACTATTCTCAATGTGCTGTAAATTGTTTCATAATCTGCGCTCCACGCGTGATATTTTTAAATTTGTTTACGGATTTATAATATTTCGCTTTATTTAAAGGCGATGTCTATCGAGGCTATTCTCAATGTGCTGGAAATTGTTTCATAATCTGTTCTCTACGCGTGATTTTTTTGAATTTGTTTACGGATTTATACTATTTTGCGTATTTAAAGGCGATGTCTATCGAGACTATTCTCAATGTGCTGTAAATTTTTTCATAATCTGCGCTCCACGCGTGATATTTTTAAATTTGTTTACGGATTTATAATATTTCGCTTTATTTAAAGGCGATGTCTATCGAGACTATTTTCAATGTGTTGGAAATTGTTCCACAATTTATGCTCCAAGCGTGATTTTTTTTTTTCAATTTGTTTACAGATTTATAATTTTTCGCGTTATTTAAAGGTGATGTCTAGCGAAGCTATTCTCAATGTGCTGGAAATTGTTTCATAATCTGTGCTCCACGCGTGTTTTTTTTTAATTTGTTTACTGATTTATACTATTTCGCGTTATTTAAAGGAGATGTCTATCGAGACTATTTTCAATGTGCTGGAAATTGTTTCACAATCTATGCTCCAATCTTGATTTTTTTTTCAATTTGTTTACATATTTATACTATTTCGCGTTATTTAAAGGTGATGTCTATCGGGGCTATTCTCAATGTGCTGGAAATTGTTTCATAATCTGTGCTCCACGCGTGATTTTTTTGCATTTTTTTACAAATTTATACTATTTCGCGTTATTTAAAGGCGATGTCTATCGAGGCTACTCTCAATGTGCTGGAAATTGTTTCATAATCTGTGCTCCACGCGTGATTTTTTTGAATTTGTTTACGCTATTTATACTATTTTGCGTATTTAAAGGCGATGTCTATCGAGTCTACTCTCACTGTGCTGGAAATTGTTTCATAATCTGTGCTCCACGCGTGATTTTTTTAAATTTATTTACAAATTTATAAGATTTCGCGTTATTTAAAGGTGATGTCTATCGAGGCTATTCTCAATGTGCTGGAAATTGTTTCATTATCTCTGGTCCACGCGTGATATTTTAAATTTGTTTACGGATTTATACTATTTCGAGTTATTTAAAGGTGGTGTCTATCGAGACTATTTTCAATGTGCTGGAAATTGTTTCACAATCTATTCTACAAGTGTGATTCTTTTTTTTTTTTTTTTCAAATTGTTTACAGATTTATACTTTTCGCGTTATTTAAAGGTAATGTCTATCGAAGCTATTCTCAATGTGCTGGAAATTGTTTCATAATCTGTGCTCCACGCGTGATTTTTTTAAATTTATTTACAAATTTATAAGATTTCGCGTTATTTAAAGGCGATGTCTATCGAGGCTATTCTCAATGTTCTGGAAATTGTTTCATAATCTGTGCTCCAAGCGTGATTTTTTTGAATTTGTTTACGCATTTATACTATTTCGCGTTATTTAAAGGCGATGTCTATCGAGACTATTTTCAATGTGCTGGAAAATGTTTCACAATCTATGCTCCAATCCTGATTTTTTTTCAATTTGTTTACATATTTATACTATTTCGCGTTACTTAAAGGTGATGTCTATCGAGGCTATTCTCAATGTGCAGTAAATGTTTTCATAATCTGTGCTCCACACTTGATTTTTTAAAAAATTGTTTACGCATTTACACTATTTCGCGTTATTTAAAGGTGATATCTATCGAGGCTATTCTCAATGTGCTGGAAATTGTTTCATAATCTGTGCTCCACGCGTGATTTTTTTAAATTTATTTACAAATTTATAAGATTTCGCGTTATTTAAAGGCGATGTCTATCGAGGCTATTCTCAATATGCAGTAAATTTTTTCATAATCTGTGCTCCACGCTTGATTTTTTTAAAAATTGTTTACGCATTTACACTATTTTGCGTTATTTAAAGGCGATATCTATCGAGGCTATTCTCAAAGTGCTGGAAATTGTTTCATAATCTGTGCTCCACGCGTGATATTTTTAAATTTGTTTACGGATTTATAAGATTTCGCTTTATTTAAAGGCGATGTCTATCGAGGCTATTCTCAAAGTGCTGGAAATTGTTTCATAATCTGTTCTCTACGCGTGAGTTTTTTGAATTTGTTTACGGATTTATACTATTTTGCGTATTTAAAGGCGATGTCTATCGAGACTATTCTCAATGTGCTGTAAATTGTTTCATAATCTGCGCTCCACGCGTGATATTTTTAAATTTGTTTACGGATTTATAATATTTCGCTTTATTTAAAGGCGATGTCTATCGAGGCTATTCTCAATGTGCTGGAAACTGTTTCATAATCTGTTCTCTACGCGTGATTTTTTTGAATTTGTTTACGGATTTATACTATTTTGCGTATTTAAAGGCGATGTCTATCGAGACTATTCTCAATGTGCTGTAAATTTTTTCATAATCTGCGCTCCACGCGTGATATTTTTAAATTTGTTTACGGATTTATAATATTTCGCTTTATTTAAAGGCGATGTCTATCGAGACTATTTTCAATGTGTTGGAAATTGTTCCACAATTTATGCTCCAAGCGTGATTTTTTTTTTCAATTTGTTTACAGATTTATAATTTTTCGCGTTATTTAAAGGTGATGTCTATCGGAGCTATTCTCAATGTGCTGGAAATTGTTTCATAATCTGTGCTCCACGCGTGTTTTTTTTTTTTAATTTGTTTACTGATTTATACTATTTCGCGTTATTTAAAGGAGATGTCTATCGAGACTATTTTCAATGTGCTGGAAATTGTTTCACAATCTATGCTCCAATCTTGATTTTTTTTTCAATTTGTTTACATATTTATACTATTTCGCGTTATTTAAAGGTGATGTCTATTGGGGCTATTCTCAATGTGCTGGAAATTGTTTCATAATCTGTGCTCCACGCGTGATTTTTTTGCATTTTTTTACAAATTTATACTATTTCGCTTTATTTAAAGGCGATGTCTATCGAGGCTACTCTCAATGTGCTGGAAATTGTTTCATAATCTGTGCTCCACGCGTGATTTTTTTAAATTTATTTGCAAATTTATAAGATTTCGCGTTATTTAAAGGCGATGTCTATCGAGGCTATGCTCAATGTGCTGGAAATTGTTTCATAATCTGTGCTCCAAGCGTGATTTTTTAGAATTTGTTTACGCATTTATACTATTTCGCGTTATTTAAAGGCGATGTCTATCGAGACTATTTTCAATGTGCTGGAAAATGTTTCACAATCTATGCTCCAATCTTGATTTTATTTTCAATTTGTTTACATATTTATACTATTTCGCGTTATTTAAAGGTGATGTCTATCGAGGCTATTCTCAATGTGCTGGAAATTGTTTCATAATCTGTGCTCCACGCGTGATTTTTTTGCATTTATTTACAGATTTATACTATTTCGCGTTATTTAAAGGCGATGTCTATCGAGGCTATTCTCAATGTGCTGGAAATTGTTTCATAATCTGTGCTCCACGCGAGATTTTTTTAAATTTATTTACAAATTTATAAGATTTCGCGTTATTTAAAGGCGACGTCTATCGAGGCTATTCTCAATGTGCTGGAAATTGTTTCATAATCTGTGCTCCAAGCGTGATTTTTTTGAATTTATTTACAGATTTATACTATTTCGCTCTATTAAAAGTCGATGTCTATCGAGGCTATTCTCAATGTGCTGGAAATTGTTTCATAATCTGTGCTTCAAGCGTGATTTTTTTTAATTTGTTTACGCATTTATACTATTTCGCGTTATTTAAAGGTGATGTCTATCGAGGCTATTCTCAATGTGCTGGAAATTGTTTCATAATCTGTGCTCCACGCGTGATTTTTTTGCATTTATTTACAGATTTATACTATTTCGCGTTATTTAAAGGTGATGTCTATCGAGGCTATTCTGAATGTGCTGGAAATTGTTTCATAATCTGTGCTTCAAGCGTGATTTTTTTGAATTTGTTTACATATTTATTCTATTTCGCGTTATTTAAAGGTGATGTCTATCGAGGCTATTCTCAATGTGCTGGAAATTGTTTCATAATCTGTGCTCCACGCGTGATTTTTTTGCATTTATTTACAGATTTATACTATTTCGCGTTATTTAAAGGCGATGACTATCGAGGCTATTCTCAATGTGCTGGAAATTGTTTCATAATCTGTGCTTCAAGCGTGATTTTTTTAAATTTGTTTACGCATTTATACTATTTCGCGTTATTTAAAGGTGATGTCTATCGAGGCTATTCTCAATGTGCTGGAAATTGTTTCATAATCTCTGGTCCACGCGTGATTTTTTTTAATTTGTTTACGGATTTATACTATTTCGAGTTATTTAAAGGTGGTGTCTATCGAGACTATTTTCAATGTGCTGGAAATTGTTTCACAATCTATTCTCCAAGCGTGATTCTTTTTTTTTTTCAAATTGTTTACAGATTTATACTATTTCGCGTTATTTAAAGGCGATGTCTATCGAGGCTATTCTCAATGTGCTGGAAATTGTTTCATAATCTGTGCTTCAAGCGTGATTTTTTTAAATTTGTTTACGGATTTATACTATTTTGCGTATTTAAAGGCGATGTCTATCGAGACTATTCTCAATGTGCTGTAAATTTTTTCATAATCTGCGCTCCACGCGTGATATTTTTAAATTTGTTTACGGATTTATAATATTTCGCTTTATTTAAAGGCGATGTCTATCGAGACTATTTTCAATGTGTTGGAAATTGTTCCACAATTTATGCTCCAAGCGTGATTTTTTTTTTCAATTTGTTTACATATTTATAATTATTCGCGTTATTTAAAGGTGATGTCTATCGAAGCTATTCTCAATGTGCTGGAAATTGTTTCATAATCTGTGCTCCACGCGTGTTTTTTTTTAATTTGTTTACTGATTTATACTATTTCGCGTTATTTAAAGGAGATGTCTATCGAGACTATTTTCAATGTGCTGGAAATTGTTTCACAATCTATGCTCCAATCTTGATTTTTTTTTCAATTTGTTTACATATTTATTCTATTTCGCGTTATTTAAAGGTGATGTCTATCGGGGCTATTCTCAATGTGCTGGAAATTGTTTCATAATCTGTGCTCCACGCGTGATTTTTTTGCATTTTTTTACAGATTTATACTATTTCGCGTTATTTAAAGGCGATGTCTATCGAGGCTACTCTCACTGTGCTGGAAATTGTTTCATAATCTGTGCTCCACGCGTGATTTTTTTTAATTTATTTACAAATTTATAAGATTTCGCGTTATTTAAAGGCGATGTCTATCGAGGCTATTCTCAATGTGCTGGAAATTGTTTCATAATCTGTGCTCCAAGCGTGATTTTTTTGAATTTGTTTACGCATTTATATTATTTCGCGTTATTTAAAGGTGATGTCTATCGAGGCTATTCTCAATGTGCTGGAAATTGTTTCATTATCTCTGGTCCACGCGTGATATTTTAAATTTGTTTACGGATTTATACTATTTCGAGTTATTTAAAGGTGGTGTCTATCGAGACTATTTTCAATGTGCTGGAAATTGATTCATAATCTGTGCTCCACGCGTGATTTTTTAAAATTTGCTTGTGGATTTATACTATTTCGGGTTATTTAAAGGTGATGTCTATGGAGGCTATTCTCAATGTTCTGGAAATTGTTTCATAATCTGTGCTCCAAGTGTGATTTTTTTGAATTTGTTTACGCATTTATACTATTTCGCGTTATTTAAAGGCGATGTCTATCGAGACTATTTTCAATGTGCTGGAAAATGTTTCACAATCTATGCTCCAATCCTGATTTTTTTTCAATTTGTTTACATATTTATACTATTTCGCGTTATTTAAAGGTGATGTCTATCGAGGCTATTCTCAATGTGCAGTAAATTTTTTCATAATCTGTGCTCCACACTTGATTTTTTAAAAAATTGTTTACGCATTTACACTATTTCGCGTTATTTAAAGGTGATATCTATCGAGGCTATTCTCAATGTGCTGGAAATTGTTTCATAATCTGTGCTCCACGCGTGATTTTTTTGACTTTGTTTACGGATTTATACTATTTTGCGTATTTAAAGGCGATGTCTATCGAGACTATTCTCAATGTGCTGGAAATTGTTTCATAATCTGTGCTCCACGCGTGATTTTTTTAAATTTATTTAAAAATTTATAAGATTTCGCGTTATTTAATGGCGATGTCTATCGAGGCTATTCTCAATATGCAGTAAATTTTTTCATAATCTGTGCTCCACGCTTGATTTTTTAAAAAATTGTTTACGCATTTACACTATTTTGCGTTATTTAAAGGCGATATCTATCGAGGCTATTCTCAATGTGCTGGAAATTGTTTCATAATCTGTGCTCCACGCGTGATATTTTTTAATTTGTTTACGGATTTATAAGATTTCGCTTTATATAAAGGCGATGTCTATCGTGGCTATTCTCAAAGTGCTGGAAATTGTTTCATAATCTGTTCTCTACGCGTGAGTTTTTTGAATTTGTTTACGGATTTATACTATTTTGCGTATTTAAAGGCGATGTCTATCGAGACTATTCTCAATGTGCTGTAAATTGTTTCATAATCTGCGCTCCACGCGTGATATTTTTAAATTTGTTTACGGATTCATAATATTTCGCTTTATTTAAAGGCGATGTCTATCGAGACTATTTTCAATGTGTTGGAAATTGTTCCACAATTTATGCTCCAAGCGTGATTTTTTTTTTCAATTTGTTTACAGATTTATAATTTTTCGCGTTATTTAAAGGTAATGTCTATCGAAGCTATTCTCAATGTGCTGGAAATTGTTTCATAATCTGTGCTCCACGCGTGTTTTTTTTTTAATTTGTTTACTGATTTATACTATTTCGCGTTATTTAAAGGAGATGTCTATCGAGACTATTTTCAATGTGCTGGAAATTGTTTCACAATCTATGCTCCAAACGTGATTTTTTTTAATTTGTTTACGGATTTATACTATTTTGCGTATTTAAAGGAGATGTCTATCGAGACTATTCTCAATGTTCTGGAAATTGTTTCATAATCTGTGCTCCAAGCGTGATTTTTTTGAATTTGTTTACGCATTTATACTATTTCGCGTTATTTAAAGGCGATGTCTATCGAGACTATTTTCAATGTGCTGGAAAATGTTTCACAATCTATGCTCCAATCCTGATTTTTTTTCAATTTGTTTACATATTTATACTATTTCGCGTTATTTAAAGGTGATGTCTATCGAGGCTATTCTCAATGTGCAGTAAATTTTTTCATAATCTGTGCTCCACACTTGATTTTTTAAAAAATTGTTTACGCATTTACACTATTTCGCGTTATTTAAAGGTGATATCTATCGAGGCTATTCTCAATGTGCTGGAAATTGTTTCATAATCTGTGCTCCACGCGTGATTTTTTTGACTTTGTTTACGGATTTATACTATTTTGCGTATTTAAAGGCGATGTCTATCGAGACTATTCTCAATGTGCTGGAAATTGTTTCATAATCTGTGCTCCACGCGTGATTTTTTAAAATTTATTTAAAAATTTATAAGATTTCGCGTTATTTAATGGCGATGTCTATCGAGGCTATTCTCAATATGCAGTAAATTTTTTCATAATCTGTGCTCCACGCTTGATTTTTTAAAAAATTGTTTACGCATTTACACTATTTTGCGTTATTTAAAGGCGATATCTATCGAGGCTATTCTCAATGTGCTGGAAATTGTTTCATAATCTGTGCTCCACGCGTGATATTTTTTAATTTGTTTACGGATTTATAAGATTTCGCTTTATTTAAAGGCGATGTCTATCGTGGCTATTCTCAATGTGCTGGAAACTGTTTCATAATCTGTTCTCTACGCGTGATTTTTTTGAATTTGTTTACCGATTTATACTATTTTGCGTATTTAAAGGCGATGTCTATCGAGACTATTCTCAATGTGCTGTAAATTTTTTCATAATCTGCGCTCCACGCGTGATATTTTTAAATTTGTTTACGGATTTATAATATTTCGCTTTATTTAAAGGCGATGTCTATCGAGACTATTTTCAATGTGTTGGAAATTGTTCCACAATTTATGCTCCAAGCGTGATTTTTTTTTTCAATTTGTTTACAGATTTATAATTTTTCGCGTTATTTAAAGGTGATGTCTATCGAAGCTATTCTCAATGTGCTGGAAATTGTTTCATAATCTGTGCTCCACGCGTGTTTTTTTTTTAATTTGTTTACTGATTTATACTATTTCGCGTTATTTAAAGGAGATGTCTATCGAGACTATTTTCAATGTGCTGGAAATTGTTTCACAATCTATGCTCCAAACGTGATTTTTTTTAATTTGTTTACGGATTTATACTATTTTGCGTATTTAAAGGCGATGTCTATCGAGACTATTCTCAATGTGCCGTAAATTTTTTCATAATCTGCGCTCCACGCGTGATATTTTTAAATTTGTTTACGGATTTATAATATTTCGCTTTATTTAAAGGCGATGTCTATCGAGGCTATTCTCAATGTGCTGGAAAGTGTTTCATAATCTGTGCTCCACGCGTGATTTTTTTGCATTTATTTACAGATTTATACTATTTCGCGTTATTTAAAGGCTATGTCTATCGAGGCTATTCTCAATGTGCTGGAAACTGTTTCATAATCTGTGCTCCACGCGTGATTTTTTTAAATTTATTTACAAATTTATAAGATTTCGCGTTATTTAAAGGCGACGTCTATCGAGGCTATTCTCAATGTGCTGGAAATTGTTTCATAATCTGTGCTTCAAGCGTGATTTTTTTGAATTTGTTTACGGATTTATACTATTTCGAGTTATTTAAAGGTGGTGTCTATCGAGACTATTTTCAATGTGCTGGAAATTGTTTCACAATCTATTCTCCAAGCGTGATTCTTTTTTTTTTTTCAAATTGTTTACAGATTTATACTATTTCGCGTTATTTAAAAGCGATGTCTATCGAGGCTATTCTCAATGTGCTGGAAATTGTTTCATAATCTGTGCTTCAAGCGTGATTTTTTTGAATTTTTTTACGGATTTATACTGTTTTGCGTATTTAAAGGCGATGTCTATCGAGACTATTCTCAATGTGCTGTAAATTTTTTCATAATCTGCGCTCCACGCGTGATATTTTTAAATTTGTTTACGGATTTATAATATTTCGCTTTATTTAAAGGCGATGTCTATCGAGACTATTTTCAATGTGTTGGAAATTGTTGCACAATTTATGCTCCAAGCGTGATTTTTTTTTTCAATTTGTTTACATATTTATAATTATTCGCGTTATTTAAAGGTGATGTCTATCGAAGCTATTCTCAATGTGCTGGAAATTGTTTCATAATCTGTGCTCCACGCGTGTTTTTTTTTTTAATTTGTTTACTGATTTATACTATTTCGCGTTATTTAAGGGAGATGTCTATCGAGACTATTTTCAATGTGCTGGAAATTGTTTCACAATCTATGCTCCAATCTTGATTTTTTTTTCAATTTGTTTACATATTTATTCTTTTTCGCGTTATTTAAAGGTGATGTCTATCGGGGCTATTCTCAATGTGCTGGAAATTGTTTCATAATCTGTGCTCCACGCGTGATTTTTTTGCATTTTTTTTACAGATTTATACTATTTCGCGTTATTTAAAGGCGATGTCTATCGAGGCTACTCTCACTGTGCTGGAAATTGTTTCATAATCTGTGCTCCACGCGTGATTTTTTAAAATTTATTTACAAATTTATAAGATTTCGCGTTATTTAAAGGCGATGTCTATCGAGGCTATTCTCAATATGCAGTAAATTTTTTCATAATCTGTGCTCCACGCTTGATTTTTTAAAAAATTGTTTACGCATTTACACTATTTTGCGTTATTTAAAGGCGATATCTATCGAGGCTATTCTCAATGTGCTGGAAATTGTTTCATAATCTGTGCTCCACGCGTGATATTTTTTAATTTGTTTACGGATTTATAAGATTTCGCTTTATTTAAAGGCGATGTCTATCGTGGCTATTCTCAAAGTGCTGGAAATTGTTTCATAATCTGTTCTCTACGCGTGAGTTTTTTGAATTTGTTTACGGATTTATACTATTTTGCGTATTTAAAGGCGATGTCTATCGAGACTATTCTCAATGTGCTGTAAATTGTTTCAGTATCTGCGCTCCACGCGTGATATTTTTAAATTTGTTTACGGATTCATAATATTTCGCTTTATTTAAAGGCGATGTCTATCGAGGCTATTCTCAATGTGCTGGAAACTGTTTCATAATCTGTTCTCTACGCGTGATTTTTTTGAATTTGTTTACCGATTTATACTATTTTGCGTATTTAAAGGCGATGTCTATCGAGACTATTCTCAATGTGCTGTAAATTTTTTCATAATCTGCGCTCCACGCGTGATATTTTTAAATTTGTTTACGGATTTATAATATTTCGCTTTATTTAAAGGCGATGTCTATCGAGACTATTTTCAATGTGTTGGAAATTGTTCCACAATTTATGCTCCAAGCGTGATTTTTTTTTTCAATTTGTTTACAGATTTATAATTTTTCGCGTTATTTAAAGGTGATGTCTATCGAAGCTATTCTCAATGTGCTGGAAATTGTTTCATAATCTGTGCTCCACGCGTGTTTTTTTTTTAATTTGTTTACTGATTTATACTATTTCGCGTTATTTAAAGGAGATGTCTATCGAGACTATTTTCAATGTGCTGGAAATTGTTTCACAATCTATGCTCCAAACGTGATTTTTTTTAATTTGTTTACGGATTTATACTATTTTGCGTATTTAAAGGCGATGTCTATCGAGACTATTCTCAATGTGCCGTAAATTTTTTCATAATCTGCGCTCCACGCGTGATATTTTTAAATTTGTTTACGGATTTATAATATTTCGCTTTATTTAAAGGCGATGTCTATCGAGGCTATTCTCAATGTGCTGGAAATTGTTTCATAATCTGTGCTCCACGCGTGTTTTTTTTTTAATTTGTTTACTGATTTATACTATTTCGCGTTATTTAAAGGAGATGTCTATCGAGACTATTTTCAATGTGCTGGAAATTGTTTCACAATCTATGCTCCAAACGTGATTTTTTTTAATTTGTTTACGGATTTATACTATTTTGCGTATTTAAAGGCGATGTCTATCGAGACTATTCTCAATGTGCCGTAAATTTTTTCATAATCTGCGCTCCACGCGTGATATTTTTAAATTTGTTTACGGATTTATAATATTTCGCTTTATTTAAAGGCGATGTCTATCGAGGCTATTCTCAATGTGCTGGAAAGTGTTTCATAATCTGTGCTCCACGCGTGATTTTTTTGCATTTATTTACAGATTTATACTATTTCGGGTTATTTAAAGGCTATGTCTATCGAGGCTATTCTCAATGTGCTGGAAATTGTTTCATAATCTGTGCTCCACGCGTGATTTTTTTAAATTTATTTACAAATTTATAAGATTTCGCGTTATTTAAAGGCGACGTCTATCGAGGCTATTCTCAATGTGCTGGAAATTGTTTCATAATCTGTGCTTCAAGCGTGATTTTTTTGAATTTGTTTACGGATTTATACTATTTCGAGTTATTTAAAGGTGGTGTCTATCGAGACTATTTTCAATGTGCTGGAAATTGTTTCACAATCTATTCTCCAAGCGTGATTCTTTTTTTTTTTTCAAATTGTTTACAGATTTATACTATTTCGCGTTATTTAAAAGCGATGTCTATCGAGGCTATTCTCAATGTGCTGGAAATTGTTTCATAATCTGTGCTTCAAGCGTGATTTTTTTGAATTTTTTTACGGATTTATACTGTTTTGCGTATTTAAAGGCGATGTCTATCGAGACTATTCTCAATGTGCTGTAAATTTTTTCATAATCTGCGCTCCACGCGTGATATTTTTAAATTTGTTTACGGATTTATAATATTTCGCTTTATTTAAAGGCGATGTCTATCGAGACTATTTTCAATGTGTTGGAAATTGTTCCACAATTTATGCTCCAAGCGTGATTTTTTTTTTCAATTTGTTTACATATTTATAATTATTCGCGTTATTTAAAGGTGATGTCTATCGAAGCTATTCTCAATGTGCTGGAAATTGTTTCATAATCTGTGCTCCACGCGTGTTTTTTTTTTTTTTAATTTGTTTACTGATTTATACTATTTCGCGTTATTTAAAGGAGATGTCTATCGAGACTATTTTCAATGTGCTGGAAATTGTTTCACAATCTATGCTCCAATCTTGATTTTTTTTTCAATTTGTTTACATATTTATTCTTTTTCGCGTTATTTAAAGGTGATGTCTATCGGGGCTATTCTCAATGTGCTGGAAATTGTTTCATAATCTGTGCTCCACGCGTGATTTTTTTGCATTTTTTTACAGATTTATACTATTTCGCGTTATTTAAAGGCGATGTCTATCGAGGCTACTCTCACTGTGCTGGAAATTGTTTCATAATCTGTGCTCCACGTGTGATTTTTTAAAATTTATTTACAAATTTATAAGATTTCGCGTTATTTAAAGGCGATGTCTATCGAGGCTATTCTCAATATGCAGTAAATTTTTTCATAATCTGTGCTCCACGCTTGATTTTTTAAAAAATTGTTTACGCATTTACACTATTTTGCGTTATTTAAAGGCGATATCTATCGAGGCTATTCTCAATGTGCTGGAAATTGTTTCATAATCTGTGCTCCACGCGTGATATTTTTTAATTTGTTTACGGATTTATAAGATTTCGCTTTATTTAAAGGCGATGTCTATCGTGGCTATTCTCAAAGTGCTGGAAATTGTTTCATAATCTGTTCTCTACGCGTGAGTTTTTTGAATTTGTTTACGGATTTATACTATTTTGCGTATTTAAAGGCGATGTCTATCGAGACTATTCTCAATGTGCTGTAAATTGTTTCATAATCTGCGCTCCACGCGTGATATTTTTAAATTTGTTTACGGATTCATAATATTTCGCTTTATTTAAAGGCGATGTCTATCGAGGCTATTCTCAATGTGCTGGAAACTGTTTCATAATCTGTTCTCTACGCGTGATTTTTTTGAATTTGTTTACCGATTTATACTATTTTGCGTATTTAAAGGCGATGTCTATCGAGACTATTCTCAATGTGCTGTAAATTTTTTCATAATCTGCGCTCCACGCGTGATATTTTTAAATTTGTTTACGGATTTATAATATTTCGCTTTATTTAAAGGCGATGTCTATCGAGACTATTTTCAATGTGTTGGAAATTGTTCCACAATTTATGCTCCAAGCGTGATTTTTTTTTTCAATTTGTTTACAGATTTATAATTTTTCGCGTTATTTAAAGGTGATGTCTATCGAAGCTATTCTCAATGTGCTGGAAATTGTTTCATAATCTGTGCTCCACGCGTGTTTTTTTTTTAATTTGTTTACTGATTTATACTATTTCGCGTTATTTAAAGGAGATGTCTATCGAGACTATTTTCAATGTGCTGGAAATTGTTTCACAATCTATGCTCCAAACGTGATTTTTTTAAATTTGTTTACGGATTTATACTATTTTGCGTATTTAAAGGCGATGTCTATCGAGACTATTCTCAATGTGCCGTAAATTTTTTCATAATCTGCGCTCCACGCGTGATATTTTTAAATTTGTTTACGGATTTATAATATTTCGCTTTATTTAAAGGCGATGTCTATCGAGGCTATTCTCAATGTGCTGGAAAGTGTTTCATAATCTGTGCTCCACGCGTGATTTTTTTGCATTTATTTACAGATTTATACTATTTCGCGTTATTTAAAGGCTATGTCTATCGAGGCTATTCTCAATGTGCTGGAAATTGTTTCATAATCTGTGCTCCACGCGTGATTTTTTTAAATTTATTTACAAATTTATAAGATTTCGCGTTATTTAAAGGCGATGTCTATCGAGGCTACTCTCACTGTGCTGGAAATTGTTTCATAATCTGTGCTCCACGCGTGATTTTTTTGAATTTGTTTACAAATTTATAAGATTTCGCGTTATTTAAAGGCGATGTCTATCGAGGCTATTCTCAATGTGCTGGAAATTGTTTCATAATCTGTGCTCCAAGCGCGATTTTTTTGAATTTGTTTACGCATTTATATTATTTCGCGTTATTTAAAGGTGATGTCTATCGAGGCTATTCTCAATGTGCTGGAAATTGTTTCATAATCTCTGGTCCACGCGTGATATTTTAAATTTGTTTACGGATTTATACTATTTCGAGTTATTTAAAGGTGGTGTCTATCGAGACTATTTTCAATGTGCTGGAAATTGTTTCACAATCTATTCTCCAAGTGTGATTCTTTTTTTTTTTTTTCAAATTGTTTACAGATTTATACTTTTCGCGTTATTTAAAGGTAATGTCTATCGAAGCTATTCTCAATGTGCTGGAAATTGATTCATAATCTGTGCTCCACGCGTGATTTTTTAAAATTTGCTTATGGATTTATACTATTTCGGGTTATTTAAAGGTGATGTCTATGGAGGCTATTCTCAATGTTCTGGAAATTGTTTCCTAATCTGTGCTCCACGCGTGATTTTTTTAAATTTATTTACAAATTTATAAGATTTCGCGTTATTTAAAGGCGATGTCTATCGAGGCTATTCTCAATGTGCTGGAAATTGTTTCATAATCTGTGCTCCAAGCGTGATTTTTTTGAAATTGTTTACGCATTTATACTATTTCGCGTTATTTAAAGGTGATGTCTATCGAGGCTATTCTCAATGTGCAGTAAATTGTTTCATAATCTGTGCTCCACACTTGATTTTTTTAAAAATTGTTTACGCATTTACACTATTTCGCGTTATTTAAAGGTGATATCTATCGAGGATATTCTCAATGTGCTGGAAATTGTTTCATAATCTGTGCTCCACGCGTGATTTTTTTGACTTTGTTTACGGATTTATACTATTTTGCGTATTTAAAGGCAATGTCTATCGAGACTATTCTCAATGTGCTGGAAATTGTTTCATAATCTGTGCTCCACGCGTGATTTTTTTAAATTTATTTAAAAATTTATAAGATTTCGCGTTATTTAAAGGCGATGTCTATCGAGGCTATTCTCAATATGCAGTAAATTGTTTCATAATCTGTGCTCCACGCTTGATTTTTTAAAAAATTGTTTACGCATTTACACTATTTTGCGTTATTTAAAGGCGATATCTATCGAGGCTATTCTCAATGTGCTGGAAATTGTTTCATAATCTGTGCTCCACGCGTGATATTTTTAAATTTGTTTACGGATTTATAAGATTTCGCTTTATTTAAAGGCGATGTCTATCGTGGCTATTCTCAAAGTGCTGGAAATTGTTTCATAATCTGTTCTCTACGCGTGAGTTTTTTGAATTTGTTTACGGATTTATACTATTTTGCGTATTTAAAGGCGATGTCTATCGAGACTATTCTCAATGTGCTGTAAATTGTTTCATAATCTGCGCTCCACGCGTGATATTTTTAAATTTGTTTACGGATTCATAATATTTCGCTTTATTTAAAGGCGATGTCTATCGAGGCTATTCTCAATGTGCTGGAAACTGTTTCATAATCTGTTCTCTACGCGTGATTTTTTTGAATTTGTTTACGGATTTATACTATTTTGCGTATTTAAAGGCGATGTCTATCGAGACTATTCTCAATGTGCTGGAAATTGTTTCATAATCTGTGCTCCACGCGTGTTTTTTTTTTAATTTGTTTACTGATTTATAATATTTCGCTTTATTTAAAGGCGATGTCTATCGAGACTATTTTCAATGTGTTGGAAATTGTTCCACAATTTATGCTCCAATCTTGATTTTTTTTTTCAATTTGTTTACATATTTATACTATTTCGCGTTATTTAAAGGCGATGTCTATCGAGGCTACTCTCAATGTGCTGGAAATTGTTTCATAATCTGTGCTCCACGCGTGATTTTTTTAAATTTATTTACAAATTTATAAGATTTCGCGTTATTTAAAGGCGATGTCTATCGAGGCTATTCTCAATGTGCTGGAAATTGTTTCATAATCTGTGCTCCAAGCGTGATTTTTTTAAATTTGTTTACGGATTTATACTATTTTGCGTATTTAAAGGCGATGTCTATCGAGACTATTCTCAATGTGCCGTAAATTTTTTCATAATCTGCGCTCCACGCGTGATATTTTTAAATTTGTTTACGGATTTATAATATTTCGCTTTATTTAAAGGCGATGTCTATCGAGGCTATTCTCAATGTGCTGGAAAGTGTTTCATAATCTGTGCTCCACGCGTGATTTTTTTGCATTTATTTACAGATTTATACTATTTCGCGTTATTTAAAGGCTATGTCTATCGAGGCTATTCTCAATGTGCTGGAAATTGTTTCATAATCTGTGCTCCACGCGTGATTTTTTTAAATTTATTTACAAATTTATAAGATTTCGCGTTATTTAAAGGCGACGTCTATCGAGGCTATTCTCAATGTGCTGGAAATTGTTTCATAATCTGTGCTTCAAGCGTGATTTTTTTTAATTTGTTTACGGATTTATACTATTTCGAGTTATTTAAAGGTGGTGTCTATCGAGACTATTTTCAATGTGCTGGAAATTGTTTCACAATCTATTCTCCAAGCGTGATTCTTTTTTTTTTTTTCAAATTGTTTACAGATTTATACTATTTCGCGTTATTTAAAAGCGATGTCTATCGAGGCTATTCTCAATGTGCTGGAAATTGTTTCATAATCTGTGCTTCAAGCGTGATTTTTTTGAATTTTTTTACGGATTTATACTGTTTTGCGTATTTAAAGGCGATGTCTATCGAGACTATTCTCAATGTGCTGTAAATTTTTTCATAATCTGCGCTCCACGCGTGATATTTTTAAATTTGTTTACGGATTTATAATATTTCGCTTTATTTAAAGGCGATGTCTATCGAGACTATTTTCAATGTGTTGGAAATTGTTCCACAATTTATGCTCCAAGCGTGATTTTTTTTTTCAATTTGTTTACATATTTATAATTATTCGCGTTATTTAAAGGTGATGTCTATCGAAGCTATTCTCAATGTGCTGGAAATTGTTTCATAATCTGTGCTCCACGCGTGTTTTTTTTTAAATTTGTTTACTGATTTATACTATTTCGCGTTATTTAAAGGAGATGTCTATCGAGACTATTTTCAATGTGCTGGAAATTGTTTCACAATCTATGCTCCAATCTTGATTTTTTTTTCAATTTGTTTACATATTTATTCTTTTTCGCGTTATTTAAAGGTGATGTCTATCGGGGCTATTCTCAATGTGCTGGAAATTGTTTCATAATCTGTGCTCCACGCGTGATTTTTTTGCATTTTTATACAGATTTATACTATTTCGCGTTATTTAAAGGCGATGTCTATCGAGGCTACTCTCACTGTGCTGGAAATTGTTTCATAATCTGTGCTCCACGCGTGATTTTTTTAAATTTATTTACAAATTTATAAGATTTCGCGTTATTTAAAGGCGATGTCTATCGAGGCTATTCTCAATGTGCTGGAAATTGTTTCATAATCTGTGCTCCAAGCGTGATTTTTTTGAATTTGTTTACGCATTTATACTATTTCGCGTTATTTAAAGGCGATGTCTATCGAGACTATTTTCAATGTGCTGGAAAATGTTTCACAATCTATGCTCCAATCCTGATTTTTTTTCAATTTGTTTACATATTTATACTATTTCGCGTTATTTAAAGGTGATGTCTATCGAGGCTATTCTCAATGTGCAGTAAATTTTTTCATAATCTGTGCTCCACACTTGATTTTTTAAAAAATTGTTTACGCATTTACACTATTTCGCGTTATTTAAAGGTGATATCTATCGAGGCTATTCTCAATGTGCTGGAAATTGTTTCATAATCTGTGCTCCACGCGTGATTTTTTTGACTTTGTTTACGGATTTATACTATTTTGCGTATTTAAAGGCGATGTCTATCGAGACTATTCTCAATGTGCTGGAAATTGTTTCATAATCTGTGCTCCACGCGTGATTTTTTTAAATTTATTTACAAATTTATAAGATTTCGCGTTATTTAAAGGCGATGTCTATCGAGGCTATTCTCAATATGCAGTAAATTTTTTCATAATCTGTGCTCCACGCTTGATTTTTTTAAAAATTGTTTACGCATTTACACTATTTTGCGTTATTTAAAGGCGATATCTATCGAGGCTATTCTCAATGTGCTGGAAATTGTTTCATAATATGTGCTCCACGCGTGATATTTTTAAATTTGTTTACGGATTTATAAGATTTCGCTTTATTTAAAGGCGATGTCTATCGAGGCTATTCTCAAAGTGCTGGAAATTGTTTCATAATCTGTTCTCTACGCGTGAGTTTTTTGAATTTGTTTACGGATTTATACTATTTTGCGTATTTAAAGGCGATATCTATCCAGACTATTCTCAATGTGCTGTAAATTGTTTCATAATCTGCGCTCCACGCGTGATATTTTTAAATTTGTTTACGGATTTATAATATTTCGCTTTATTTAAAGGCGATGTCTATCGAGGCTATTCTCAATGTGCTGGAAACTGTTTCATAATCTGCTCTCTACGCGTGATTTTTTTGAATTTGTTTACGGATTTATACTATTTTGCGTATTTAAAGGCGATGTCTATCGAGACTATTCTCAATGTGCTGTAAATTTTTTCATAATCTCCGCTCCACGCGTGATATTTTTAAATTTGTTTACGGATTTATAATATTTCGCTTTATTTAAAGGCGATGTCTATCGAGACTATTTTCAATGTGTTGGAAATTGTTCCACAATTTATGCTCCAAGCGTGATTTTTTTTTTCAATTTGTTTACAGATTTATAATTTTTCGCGTTATTTAAAGGCGATGTCTATCGAGACTATTCTCAATGTGCTGGAAATTGTTTCATAATCTGCTCTCTACGCGTGATTTTTTTTAATTTGTTTACGGATTTATACTATTTTGCGTATTTAAAGGCGATGTCTATCGAGACTATTCTCAATGTGCTGGAAATTGTTTCATAATCTGTGCTCCACGCGTGTTTTTTTTTTAATTTGTTTACTGATTTATACTATTTCGCGTTATTTAAAGGAGATGTCTATCGAGACTATTTTCAATGTGCTGGAAATTGTTTCACAATCTATGCTCCAATCTTGATTTTTTTTTCAATTTGTTTACATATTTATAATATTTCGCGTTATTTAAAGGTGATGTCTATCGGGGCTATTCTCAATGTGCTGGAAATTGTTTCATAATCTGTGCTCCACGCGTGATTTTTTTGCATTTTTTACAGATTTATACTATTTCGCGTTATTTAAAGGCGATGTCTATCGAGGCTACTCTCAATGTGCTGGAAATTGTTTCATAATCTGTGCTCCACGCGTGATTTTTTTAAATTTATTTACAAATTTATAAGATTTCGCGTTATTTAAAGGCGATGTCTATCGAGGCTATTCTCAATGTGCTGGAAATTGTTTCATAATCTATTCTCCAAGCGTGATTCTTTTTTTTTTTTTTTTCAAATTGTTTACAGATTTATACTTTTCGCGTTATTTAAAGGTAATGTCTATCGAAGCTCTTCTCAATGTGCTGGAAATTGATTCATAATCTGTGCTCCACGCGTGATTTTTTAAAATTTGCTTATGGATTTATACTATTTCGGGTTATTTAAAGGTGATGTCTATGGAGGCTACTCTCAATGTTCTGGAAATTGTTTCATAATCTGTGCTCCACGCGTGATTTTTTTAAATATATTTACAAACTTATAAGATTTCGCGTTATTTAAAGGCGATGTCTATCGAGGCTATTCTCAATGTGCTGGAAATTGTTTCATAATCTGTGCTCCACGCGTGATTCTTTTGCATTTATTTACAGATTTATAATATTTCGCGTTATTTAAAGGCGATGTCTATCGAGGCTATTCTCAATGTGCTGGAAATTGTTTCATAATCTGTGCTTCAAGCGTGATTTTTTTGAATTTGTTTACGCATTTATACTATTTCGCGTTATTTAAAGGTGATGTCTATCGAGGCTATTCTCAATGTTCTGGAAATTGTTTCATAATCTGTGCTCTACGCGTGATTTTTTTAAATTTATTTACAAATTTATAAGATTTCGCGTTATTTAAAGGCGATGTCTATCGAGGCTATTTTCAATGTGTTGGAAATTGTTCCACAATTTATGCTCCAAGCGTGATTTTTTTTTCAATTTGTTTACAGATTTATAATTTTTCGCGTTATTTAAAGGTGATGTCTATCGAAGCTATTCTCAATGTGCTGGAAATTGTTTCATAATCTGTGCTCCACGCGTGTTTTTTTTTTAATTTGTTTACTGATTTATACTATTTCGCGTTATTTAAAGGAGATGTCTATCGAGACTATTTTCAATGTGCTGGAAATTGTTTCACAATCTATGCTCCAATCTTGATTTTTTTTTCAATTTGTTTACATATTTATACTATTTCGCGTTATTTAAAGGTGATGTCTATCGGGGCTATTCTCAATGTGCTGGAAATTGTTTCATAATCTGTGCTCCACGCGTGATTTTTTTGCATTTTTTACAGATTTATACTATTTCGCGTTATTTAAAGGCGATGTCTATCGAGGCTACTCTCAATGTGCTGGAAATTGTTTCATAATCTGTGCTCCACGCGTGATTTTTTTAAATTTATTTACAAATTTATAAGATTTCGCGTTATTTAAAGGCGACGTCTATCGAGGCTATTCTCAATGTGCTGGAAATTGTTTCATAATCTGTGCTCGAAGCGTGATTTTTTTGAATTTGTTTACGCATTTATACTATTTCGCGTTATTTAAAGGCGATGTCTATCGAGACTATTTTCAATGTGCTGGAAAATGTTTCACAATCTATGCTCCAATCCTGATTTTTTTTCAATTTGTTTACATATTTATACTATTTCGCGTTATTTGAAGGTGATGTCTATCGAGGCTATTCTCAATGTGCAGTAAATTTTTTCATAATCTGTGCTCCACACTTGATTTTTTAAAAAATTGTTTACGCATTTACACTATTTCGCGTTATTTAAAGGTGATATCTATCGAGGCTATTCTCAATGTGTTGGAAATTGTTTCATAATCTGTGCTCCACGCGTGATTTTTTTGACTTTGTTACGGATTTATACTATTTTGCGTATTTAAAGGCGATGTCTATCGAGACTATTCTCAATGTGCTGGAAATTGTTTCATAATCTGTGCTCCACGCGTGATTTTTTTAAATTTATTTACAAATTTATAAGATTTCGCGTTATTTAAAGGCGATGTCTATCGAGGCTATTCTCAACATGCAGTAAATTTTTTCATAATCTGTGCTCCACCCTTGATTTTTTTAAAAATTGTTTACGCATTTACACTATTTTGCGTTATTTAAAGGCGATATCTATCGAGGCTATTCTCAATGTGCAGGAAATTGTTTCATAATCTGTGCTCCAAGCGTGATTTTTTTGAATTTGTTTACGCATTTATACTATTTCGCGTTATTTAAAGGCGATGTCAATCGAGACTATTTTCAATGTGCTGGAAAATGTTTCACAATCTATGCTCCAATCCTGATTTTTTTTCAATTTGTTTACATATTTATACTATTTCGCGTTATTTGAAGGTGATGTCTATCGAGGCTATTCTCAATGTGCAGTAAATTTTTTCATAATCTGTGCTCCACACTTGATTTTTTAAAAAATTGTTTACGCATTTACACTATTTCGCGTTATTTAAAGGCGATGTCTATCGAGGCTATTCTCAATGTGCAGTAAATTTTTTCATAATCTGTGCTCCACGCTTGATTTTTTAAAAAATTGTTTACGCATTTACACTATTTTGCGTTATTTAAAGGCGATATCTATCGAGGCTATTCTCAATGTGCTGGAAATTGTTTCATAATCTGTTCTCTACGCGTGAGTTTTTTGAATTTGTTTACGGATTTATACTATTTTGCGTATTTAAAGGTGATGTCTATCGAGTCTATTCTCAAAGTGCTGTAAATTGTTTCATAATCTGCGCTCCACGCGTGATATTTTTAAATTTGTTTACGGATTTATAATATTTCGCTTTATTTAAAGGCGATGTCTATCGAGGCTATTTTGAATGTGTTGGAAATTGTTCCACAATTTATGCTCCAAGCGTGATTTTTTTTTCAATTTGTTTACAGATTTATAATTTTTCGCGTTATTTAAAGGTGATGTCTATCGAAGCTATTCTCAATGTGCTGGAAATTGTTTCATAATCTCTGCTCCACGCGTGTTTTTTTTTTAATTTGTTTACTGATTTATACTATTTCGCGTTATTTAAAGGAGATGTCTATCGAGACTATTTTCAATGTGCTGGAAATTGTTTCACAATCTATGCTCCAATCTTGATTTTTTTTTCAATTTGTTTCCATATTTATACTATTTCGCGTTATTTAAAGGTGATGTCTATCGGGGCTATTCTCAATGTGCTGGAAATTGTTTCATAATCTGTGCTCCACGCGTGATTTTTTTTGCATTTTTTTTACAGATTTATACTATTTCGCGTTATTTAAAGGCGATGTGTATCGAGGCTACTCTCAATGTGCTGGAAATTGTTTCATAATCTGTGCTCCACGCGTGATTTTTTTAAATTTATTTACAAATTTATAAGATTTCGCGTTATTTAAAGGCGACGTCTATCGAGGCTATTCTCAATGTGCTGGAAATTGTTTCATAATCTGTGCTCCAAGCGTGATTTTTTTGAATTTGTTTACGCATTTATACTATTTCGCGTTATTTAAAGGCGATGTCAATCGAGACTATTTTCAATGTGCTGGAAAATGTTTCACAATCTATTCTCCAAGTGTGATTCTTTTTTTTTTTTTTCAAATTGTTTACAGATTTATACTTTTCGCGTTATTTAAAGGTAATGTCTATCGAAGCTATTCTCAATGTGCTGGAAATTGATTCATAATCTGTGCTCCACGCGTGATTTTTTAAAATTTGCTTATGGATTTATACTATTTCGGGTTATTTAAAGGTGATGTCTATGGAGGCTATTCTCAATGTTCTGGAAATTGTTTCATAATCTGTGCTCCACGCGTGATTTTTTTAAATTTATTTACAAATTTATAAGATTTCGCGTTATTTAAAGGCGATGTCTATCGAGGCTATTCTCAATGTGCTGGAAATTGTTTCATAATCTGTGCTCCAAGCGTGATTTTTTTGAATTTGTTTACGCATTTATACTATTTCGCGTTATTTAAAGGCGATGTCTATCGAGACTATTTTCAATGTGCTGGAAAATGTTTCACAATCTATGCTCCAATCCTGATTTTTTTTCAATTTGTTTACATATTTATACTATTTCGCGTTATTTGAAGGTGATGTCTATCGAGGCTATTCTCAATGTGCAGTAAATTTTTTCATAATCTGTGCTCCACACTTGATTTTTTAAAAAATTGTTTACGCATTTACACTATTTCGCGTTATTTAAAGGTGATATCTATCGAGGCTATTCTCAATGTGCTGGAAATTGTTTCATAATCTGTGCTCCACGCGTGATTTTTTTGACTTTGTTTACGGATTTATACTATTTTGCGTATTTAAAGGCGATGTCTATCGAGACTATTCTCAATGTGCTGGAAATTGTTTCATAATCTGTGCTCCACGCGTGATTTTTTTAAATTTATTTACAAATTTATAAGATTTCGCGTTATTTAAAGGCGATGTCTATCGAGGCTATTCTCAATATGCAGTAAATTTTTTCATAATCTGTGCTCCACCCTTGATTTTTTTAAAAATTGTTTACGCATTTACACTATTTTGCGTTATTTAAAGGCGATATCTATCGAGGCTATTCTCAATGTGCTGGAAATTGTTTCATAATCTGTGCTCCACGCGTGATATTTTTAAATTTGTTTACGGATTTATAAGATTTCGCTTTATTTAAAGGCGATGTCTATCGAGGCTATTCTCAAAGTGCTGGAAATTGTTTCATAATCTGTTCTCTACGCGTGAGTTTTTTGAATTTGTTTACGGATTTATACTATTTTGCGTATTTAAAGGCGATGTCTATCCAGACTATTCTCAATGTGCTGTAAATTGTTTCATAATCTGCGCTCCACGCGTGATATTTTTAAATTTGTTTACGGATTTATAATATTTCGCTTTATTTAAAGGCGATGTCTATCGAGGCTATTCTCAATGTGCAGTAAATTTTTTCATAATCTGTGCTCCACACTTGATTTTTTAAAAAATTGTTTACGCATTTACACTATTTCGCGTTATTTAAAGGTGATATCTATCGAGGCTATTCTCAATGTGCTGGAAATTGTTTCATAATCTGTGCTGCACGCGTGAATTTTTTGACTTTGTTTACGGATTTATACTATTTTGCGTATTTAAAGGCGATGTCTATCGAGACTATTCTCAATGTGCTGGAAATTGTTTCATAATCTGTGCTCCACGCGTGATTTTTTAAAATTTATTTACAAATTTATAAGATTTCGCGTTATTTAAAGGCGATGTCTATCGAGGCTATTCTCAATATGCAGTAAATTTTTTCATAATCTGTGCTCCACGCTTGATTTTTTTAAAAATTGTTTACGCATTTACACTATTTTGCGTTATTTAAAGGCGATATCTATCGAGGCTATTCTCAATGTGCAGGAAATTGTTTCATAATCTGTGCTCCAAGCGTGATTTTTTTGAATTTGTTTACGCATTTATACTATTTCGCGTTATTTAAAGGCGATATCTATCGAGGCTATTCTCAATGTGCTGGAAATTGTTTCATAATCTGTTCTCTACGCGTGAGTTTTTTGAATTTGTTTACGGATTTATACTATTTTGCGTATTTAAAGGCGATGTCTATCGAGTCTATACTCAAAGTGCTGTAAATTGTTTCATAATCTGCGCTCCACGCGTGATATTTTTAAATTTGTTTACGGATTTATAATATTTCGCTTTATTTAAAGGCGATGTCTATCGAGGCTATTTTCAATGTGTTGGAAATTGTTCCACAATTTATGCTCCAAGCGTGATTTTTTTTTCAATTTGTTTACAGATTTATAATTTTTCGCGTTATTTAAAGGTGATGTCTATCGAAGCTATTCTCAATGTGCTGGAAATTTTTTCATAATCTGTGCTCCACGCGTGTTTTTTTTTTAATTTGTTTACTGATTTATACTATTTCGCGTTATTTAAAGGAGATGTCTATCGAGACTATTTTCAATGTGCTGGAAATTGTTTCACAATCTATGCTCCAATCTTGATTTTTTTTTCAATTTGTTTACATATTTATACTATTTCGCGTTATTTAAAGGTGATGTCTATCGGGGCTATTCTCAATGTGCTGGAAATTGTTTCATAATCTGTGCTCCACGCGTGATTTTTTTTGCATTTTTTTTACAGATTTATACTATTTCGCGTTATTTAAAGGCGATGTGTATCGAGGCTACTCTCAATGTGCTGGAAATTGTTTCATAATCTGTGCTCCACGCGTGATTTTTTTAAATTTATTTACAAATTTATAAGATTTCGCGTTATTTAAAGGCGACGTCTATCGAGGCTATTCTCAATGTGCTGGAAATTGTTTCATAATCTGTGCTCCAAGCGTGATTTTTTTGAATTTGTTTACGCATTTATACTATTTCGCGTTATTTAAAGGCGATGTCTATCGAGACTATTTTCAATGTGCTGGAAAATGTTTCACAATCTATTCTCCAAGTGTGATTCTTTTTTTTTTTTTTCAAATTGTTTACAGATTTATACTTTTCGCGTTATTTAAAGGTAATGTCTATCGAAGCTATTCTCAATGTGCTGGAAATTGATTCATAATCTGTGCTCCACGCGTGATTTTTTAAAATTTGCTTATGGATTTATACTATTTCGGGTTATTTAAAGGTGATGTCTATGGAGGCTATTCTCAATGTTCTGGAAATTGTTTCATAATCTGTGCTCCACGCGTGATTTTTTAAAATTTATTTACAAATTTATAAGATTTCGCGTTATTTAAAGGCGATGTCTATCGAGGCTATTCTCAATGTGCTGGAAATTGTTTCATAATCTGTGCTCCAAGCGTGATTTTTTTGAATTTGTTTACGCATTTATACTATTTCGCGTTATTTAAAGGTGATGTCTATCGAGACTATTTTCAATGTGCTGGAAAATGTTTCACAATCTATGCTCCAATCCTGATTTTTTTTCAATTTGTTTACATATTTATACTATTTCGCGTTATTTGAAGGTGATGTCTATCGAGGCTATTCTCAATGTGCAGTAAATTTTTTCATAATCTGTGCTCCACACTTGATTTTTTAAAAAATTGTTTACGCATTTACACTATTTCGCGTTATTTAAAGGTGATATCTATCGAGACTATTCTCAATGTGCTGGAAATTGTTTCATAATCTGTGCTCCACGCGTGATTTTTTTAAATTTATTTACAAATTTATAAGATTTCGCGTTATTTAAAGGCGATGTCTATCGAGGCTATTCTCAATATGCAGTAAATTTTTTCATAGTCTGTGCTCCACCCTTGATTTTTTTAAAAATTGTTTACGCATTTACACTATTTTGCGTTATTTAAAGGCGATATCTATCGAGGCTATTCTCAATGTGCTGGAAATTGTTTCATAATCTGTGCTCCACGCGTGATATTTTTAAATTTGTTTACGGATTTATAAGATTTCGCTTTATTTAAAGGCGATGTCTATCGAGGCTATTCTCAAAGTGCTGGAAATTGTTTCATAATCTGTTCTCTACGCGTGAGTTTTTTGAATTTGTTTACGGATTTATACTATTTTGCGTATTTAAAGGCGATGTCTATCCAGACTATTCTCAATGTGCTGTAAATTGTTTCATAATCTGCGCTCCACGCGTGATATTTTTAAATTTTTTTACGGATTTATAATATTTCGCTTTATTTAAAGGCGATGTCTATCGAGGCTATTCTCAATGTGCTGGAAATTGTTTCATAATCTGTGCTCCACGCGTGATTTTTTTAAATTTATTTACAAATTTATAAGATTTCGCGTTATTTAAAGGCGACGTCTATCGAGGCTATTCTCAATGTGCTGGAAATTGTTTCATAATCTGTGCTCCAAGCGTGATTTTTTTGAATTTGTTTACGCATTTATACTATTTCGCGTTATTTAAAGGCGATGTCTATCGAGACTATTTTCAATGTGCTGGAAAATGTTTCACAATCTATTCTCCAAGTGTGATTCTTTTTTTTTTTTTCAAATTGTTTACAGATTTATACTTTTCGCGTTATTTAAAGGTAATGTCTATCGAAGCTATTCTCAATGTGCTGGAAATTGATTCATAATCTGTGCTCCACGCGTGATTTTTTAAAATTTGCTTATGGATTTATACTATTTCGGGTTATTTAAAGGTGATGTCTATGGAGGCTATTCTCAATGTTCTGGAAATTGTTTCATAATCTGTGCTCCAAGCGTGATTTTTTTAAATTTATTTACAAATTTATAAGATTTCGCGTTATTTAAAGGCGATGTCTATCGAGGCTATTCTCAATGTGCTGGAAATTGTTTCATAATCTGTGCTCCAAGCGTGATTTTTTTGAATTTGTTTACGCATTTATACTATTTCGCGTTATTTAAAGGCGATGTCTATCGAGACTATTTTCAATGTGCTGGAAAATGTTTCACAATCTATGCTCCAATCCTGATTTTTTTTCAATTTGTTTACATATTTATACTATTTCGCGTTATTTAAAGGTGATGTCTATCGAGGCTATTCTCAATGTGCAGTAAATTTTTTCATAATCTGTGCTCCACACTTGATTTTTTAAAAAATTGTTTACGCATTTACACTATTTCGCGTTATTTAAAGGTGATATCTATCGAGGCTATTCTCAATGTGCTGGAAATTGTTTCATAATCTGTGCTGCACGCGTGATTTTTTTGACTTTGTTTACGGATTTATACTATTTTGCGTATTTAAAGGCGATGTCTATCGAGACTATTCTCAATGTGCTGGAAATTGTTTCATAATCTGTGCTCCACGCGTGATTTTTTTAAATTTATTTACAAATTTATAAGATTTCGCGTTATTTAAAGGCGATGTCTATCGAGGCTATTCTCAATATGCAGTAAATTTTTTCATAATCTGTGCTCCACGCTTGATTTTTTTAAAAATTTTTTACGCATTTACACTATTTTGCGTTATTTAAAGGCGATATCTATCGAGGCTATTCTCAATGTGCTGGAAATTGTTTCATAATCTGTGCTCCACGCGTGATATTTTTAAATTTGTTTACGGATTTATAAGATTTCGCTTTATTTAAAGGCGATGTCTATCGAGGCTATTCTCAAAGTGCTGGAAATTGTTTCATAATCTGTTCTCTACGCGTGAGTTTTTTGAATTTGTTTACGGATTTATACTATTTTGCGTATTTAAAGGCGATGTCTATCCAGACTATTTTCAATGTGCTGTAAATTGTTTCATAATCTGCGCTCCACGCGTGATATTTTTAAATTTGTTTACGGATTTATAATATTTCGCTTTATTTAAAGGCGATGTCTATCGAGGCTATTCTCAATGTGCTGGAAACTGTTTCATAATCTGTTCTCTACGCGTGATTTTTTTGAATTTGTTTACGGATTTATACTATTTTGCGTATTTAAAGGCGATGTCTATCGAGACTATTCTCAATGTGCTGTAAATTTTTTCATAATCTGCGCTCCACGCGTGATATTTTTAAATTTGTTTACGGATTTATAATATTTCGCTTTATTTAAAGGCGATGTCTATCGAGACTATTTTCAATGTGTTGGAAATTGTTCCACAATTTATGCTCCAAGCGTGATTTTTTTTTTCAATTTGTTTACAGATTTATAATTTTTCGCGTTATTTAAAGGTGATGTCTATCGAAGCTATTCTCAATGTGCTGGAAATTGTTTCATAATCTGTGCTCCACGCGTGTTTTTTTTTTTTAATTTGTTTACTGATTTATACTATTTCGCGTTATTTAAAGGAGATGTCTATCGAGACTATTTTCAATGTGCTGGAAATTGTTTCACAATCTATGCTCCAATCTTGATTTTTTTTTCAATTTGTTTACATATTTATACTATTTCGCGTTATTTAAAGGTGATGTCTATCGGGGAAATTCTCAATGTGCTGGAAAATGTTTCATAATCTGTGCTCCACGCGTGATTTTTTTGCATTTTTTACAGATTTATACTATTTCGCGTTATTTAAAGGCGATGTCTATCGAGGCTACTCTCAATGTGCTGGAAATTGTTTCATAATCTGTGCTCCACGCGTGATTTTTTTAAATTTATTTACAAATTTATAAGATTTCGCGTTATTTAAAGGCGATGTCTATCGAGGCTATTCTCAATGTGCTGGAAATTGTTTCATAATCTATTCTCCAAGCGTGATTCTTTTTTTTTTTTTTTTTCAAATTGTTTACAGATTTATACTTTTCGCGTTATTTAAAGGTAATGTCTATCGAAGCTATTCTCAATGTGCTGGAAATTGATTCATAATCTGCGCTCCACGCGTGATTTTTTAAAATTTGCTTATGGATTTATACTATTTCGGGTTATTTAAAGGTGATGTCTATGGAGGCTATTCTCAATGTTCTGGAAATTGTTTCATAATCTGTGCTCCACGCGTGATTTTTTTAAATATATTTACAAATTTATAAGATTTCGCGTTATTTAAAGGCGATGTCTATCGAGGCTATTCTCAATGTGCTGGAAAGTGTTTCATAATCTGTGCTTCAAGCGTGATTTTTTTTAATTTGTTTACGGATTTGTACTATTTTGCGTATTTAAAGGCGATGTCTATCGAGGCTATTCTCAATGTGCTGTAAATTTTATCATAATCTGCGCTCCACGCGTGATATTTTTAAATTTGTTTACGGATTTATAATATTTCGCTTTATTTAAAGGCGATGTCTGTCGAGACTATTTTCAATGTGTTGGAAATTGTTCCACAATTTATGCTCCAAGCGTGAATTTTTTTTTCAATTTGTTTACATATTTATAATTATTCGCGTTATTTAAAGGTGATGTCTATCAAAGCTATTCTCAATGTGCTGGAAATTGTTTCATAATCTGTGCTCCACGCGTGTTTTTTTTTAATTTGTTTACTGATTTATACTATTTCGCGTTATTTAAAGGAGATGTCTATCGAGACTATTTTCAATGTGCTGGAAATTGTTTCACAATCTATGCTCCAATCTTGATTTTTTTTTCAATTTGTTTACATATTTATTCTATTTCGCGTTATTTAAAGGTGATGTCTATCGGGGCTATTCTCAATGTGCTGGAAATTGTTTCATAATCTGTGCTCCACGCGTGATTTTTTTGCATTTTTTTACAGATTTATACTATTTCGCGTTATTTAAAGGCGATGTCTATCGAGGCTACTCTCACTGTGCTGGAAATTGTTTCATAATCTGTGCTCCACGCGTGATTTTTTTAAATTTATTTACAAATTTATAAGATTTCGGTGTTATTTAAATGCGATGTCTATCGAGGCTATTCTCAATGTGCTGGAAATTGTTTCATAATCTGTGCTCCAATCGTGATTTTTTTGAATTTGTTTACGCATTTATACTATTTCGCGTTATTTAAAGGTGATGTCTATCGAGGCTATTCTCAATATGCTGGAAATTGTTTCATAATCTCTGGTCCACGCGTGATATTTTAAATTTGTTTACGGATTTATACTATTTCGAGTTATTTAAAGGTGGTGTCTATCGAGACTATTTTCAATGTGCTGGAAATTGTTTCACAATCTATTCTCCAAGCGTGATTCTTTTTTTTTTTTTTTTTTTCAAATTGTTTACAGATTTATACTTTTCGCGTTATTTAAAGGTAATGTCTATCGAAGCTATTCTCAATGTGCTGGAAATTGATTCATAATCTGTGCTCCACGCGTGATTTTTTTAAATTTATTTACAAATTTATAAGATTTCGCGTTATTTAAAGGCGATGTCTATCGAGGATATTCTCAATGTGCAGGAAATTGTTTCATAATCTGTGCTCCAAGCGTGATTTTTTTGAACTTGTTTAAGCATTTATACTATTTCGCGTTATTTAAAGTCGATGTCTATCGAGACTATTTTCAATGTGCTGGAAAATGTTTCACAATCTATGCTCCAATCCTGATTTTTTTTCAATTTGTTTACATATTTATACTATTTCGCGTTATTTAAAGGTGATGTCTATCGAGGCTATTCTCAATGTGCAGTAAATTTTTTCATAATCTGTGCTCCACACTTGATTTTTAAAAAAATTGTTTACGCATTTACACTATTTCGCGATATTTAAAGGTGATATCTATCGAGGCTATTCTCAATGCGCTGGAAATTGTTTCATAATCTGTGCTCCACGCGTGATTTTTTTTGAATTTGTTTACGGATTTATACTATTTTGCGTATTTAAATGCGATGTCTATCGAGACTATTCTCAATGTGCTGGAAATTGTTTCATAATCGGTGCTCCACGCGTGATTTTTTTAAATTTATTTACAAATTTATAAGATTTCGCGTTATTTAAAGGTGATGTCTATCGAGGCTATTCTCAATGTGCAGTAAATTTTTTCATAATCTGTGCTCCACACTTGATTTTTTTAAAAATTGTTTACGCATTTACACTATTTTGCGTTATTTAAAGGCGATATCTATCGAGGCTATTCTCAATGTGCTGGAAATTGTTTCATAATCTGTTCTCTACGCGTGAGTTTTTTGAATTTGTTTACGGATTTATACTATTTTGCGTATTTAAGGGAGATGTCTATCGAGTCTATTCTCAAAGTGCTGTAAATTGTTTCATAATCTGCGCTCCACGCGTGATATTTTTAAATTTGTTTACGGATTTAAAATATTTCGCTTTATTTAAAGGCGATGTCTATCGAGGCTATTTTCAATGTGTTGGAAATTGTTCCACAATTTATGCTCCAAGCGTGATTTTTTTTTTCAATTTGTTTACAGATTTATAATTTTTCGCGTTATTTAAAGTTGATGTCTATCGAAGCTATTCTCAATGTGCTGGAAATTGTTTCATAATCTGTGCTCCACGCGTGTTTTTTTTTTAATTTGTTTACTGATTTATACTATTTCGCGTTATTTAAAGGTGATGTCTATCGAGACTATTTTCAATGTGCTGGAAATTGTTTCATAATCTCTGGTCCACGCGTGATATTTTAAATTTGTTTACGGATTTATGCTATTTCGAGTTATTTAAAGGTGGTGTCTATCGAGACTATTTTCAATGTGCTGGAAATTGTTTCACAATCTATTCTCCAAGCGTGATTCTTTTTTTTTTTTTTTTCAAATTGTTTACAGATTTATACTTTTCGCGTTATTTAAAGGTAATGTCTATCGAAACTATTCTCAGTGTGCTGGAAATTGATTCATAATCTGTGCTCCACGCGTGATTTTTTAAAATCTGCTTATGGATTTATACTATTTCGGGTTATTTAAAGGTGATGTGTATGGAGGCTATTCTCAATGTTCTGGAAATTGTTTCATAATCTGTGCTCCACGCGTGATTTTTTTAAATTTATTTACAAATTTATAAGATTTCGCGTTATTTAAAGGCGATGTCTATCGAGGATATTCTCAATGTGCAGGAAATTGTTTCATAATCTGTGCTCCAAGCGTGATTTTTTTGAACTTGTTTAAGCATTTATACTATTTCGCGTTATTTAAAGTCGATGTCTATCGAGACTATTTTCAATGTGCTGGAAAATGTTTCACAATCTATGCTCCAATCCTGATTTTTTTTCAATTTGTTTACATATTTATACTATTTCGCGTTATTTAAAGGTGATGTCTATCGAGGCTATTCTCAATGTGCAGTAAATTTTTTCATAATCTGTGCTCCACACTTGATTTTTAAAAAAATTGTTTACGCATTTACACTATTTCGCGATATTTAAAGGTGATATCTATCGAGGCTATTCTCAATGCGCTGGAAATTGTTTCATAATCTGTGCTCCACGCGTGATTTTTTTTGAATTTGTTTACGGATTTATACTATTTTGCGTATTTAAAGGCGATGTCTATCGAGACTATTCTCAATGTGCTGGAAATTGTTTCATAATCTGTGCTCCACGCGTGATTTTTTTAAATTTATTTACAAATTTATAAGATTTCGCGTTATTTAAAGGTGATGTCTATCGAGGCTATTCTCAATGTGCAGTAAATTTTTTCATAATCTGTGCTCCACGCTTGATTTTTTTAAAAATTGTTTACGCATTTACACTATTTTGCGTTATTTAAAGGCGATATCTATCGAGGCTATTCTCAATGTGCTGGAAATTGTTTCATAATCTGCGCTCCACGCGTGATATTTTTAAATTTGTTTACGGATTTATAATATTTCGCTTTATTTAAAGGCGATGTCTATCGAGGCTATTTTCAATGTGTTGGAAATTGTTCCACAATTTATGCTCCAAGCGTGATTTTTTTTTCAATTTGTTTACAGATTTATAATTTTTCGCGTTATTTAAAGGTGATGTCTATCGAAGCTATTCTCAATGTGCTGGAAATTGTTTCATAATCTGTGCTCCACGCGTGATTTTTTTAAATTTATTTACAAATTTATAAGATTTCGCGTTATTTAAAGGCGACGTCTATCGAGGCTATTCTCAATGTGCTGGAAATTGTTTCATAATCTGTTCTCTACGCGTGAGTTTTTTGAATTTGTTTACGGATTTATACTATTTTGCGTATTTAAAGGCGATGTCTATCGAGTCTATTCTCAAAGTGCTGTAAATTGTTTCATAATCTGCGCTCCACGCGTGATATTTTTAAATTTGTTTACGGATTTATAATATTTCGCTTTATTTAAAGGCGATGTCTATCGAGGCTATTTTCAATGTGTTGGAAATTGTTCCACAATTTATGCTCCAAGCGTGATTTTTTTTTCAATTTGTTTACAGATTTATAATTTTTCGCGTTATTTAAAGGTGATGTCTATCGAAGCTATTCTCAATGTGCTGGAAATTGTTTCATAATCTGTGCTCCACGCGTGATTTTTTTAAATTTATTTACAAATTTATAAGATTTCGCGTTATTTAAAGGCGACGTCTATCGAGGCTATTCTCAATGTGCTGGAAATTGTTTCATAATCTGTGCTCCAAGCGTGATTTTTTTGAATTTGTTTACGCATTTATACTATTTCGCGTTATTTAAAGGCGATGTCTATCGAGATTATTTTCAATGTGCTGGAAAATGTTTCACAATCTATTCTCCAAGTGTGATTCTTTTTTTTTTTTTTTTCAAATTGTTTACAGATTTATACTTTTCGCGTTATTTAAAGGTAATGTCTATCGAAGCTATTCTCAATGTGCTGGAAATTGATTCATAATCTGTGCTCCACGCGTGATTTTTTAAAATTTGCTAATGGATTTATACTATTTCGGGTTATTTAAAGGTGATGTCTATGGAGGCTATTCTCAATGTTCTGGAAATTGTTTCATAATCTGTGCTCCACGCGTGATTTTTTTAAATTTATTTACAAATTTATAAGATTTCGCGTTATTTAAAGGCGATGTCTATCGAGGCTATTCTCAATGTGCTGGAAATTGTTTCATAATCTGTGCTCCAAGCGTGATTTTTTTGAATTTGTTTACGCATTTATACTACTTCGCGTTATTTAAAGGCGATGTCTATTGAGACTATTTTCAATGTGCTGGAAAATGTTTCACAATCTATGCTCCAATCCTGATTTTTTTTCAATTTGTTTACATATTTATAATATTTCGCGTTATTTGAAGGTGATGTCTATCGAGGCTATTCTCAATGTGCTGGAAATTGTTTCATAATCTGTGCTCCACGCGTGATTTTTTTGACTTTGTTTACGGATTTATACTATTTTGCGTATTTAAAGGCGATGTCTATCGAGACTATTCTCAATGTGCTGGAAATTGTTTCATAATCTGTGCTCCACGCGTGATTTTTTTAAATTTATTTACAAATTTATAAGATTTCGCGTTATTTAAAGGCGATGTCTATCGAGGCTATTCTCAATATGCAGTAAATTTTTTCATAATCTGTGCTCCACGCTTGATTTTTTAAAAAATTGTTTACGCATTTACACTATTTTGCGTTATTTAAAGGCGATATCTATCGAGGCTATTCTCAATGTGCTGGAAATTGTTTCATAATCTGTGCTCCACGCGTGATATTTTTAAATTTGTTTACGGATTTATAAGATTTCGCTTTATTTAAAGGCGATGTCTATCGAGGCTATTCTCAAAGTGCTGGAAATTGTTTCATAATCTGTTCTCTACGCGTTAGTTTTTTGAATTTGTTTACGGATTTATACTATTTTGCGTATTTAAAGGCGATGTCTATCCAGACTATTCTCAATGTGCTGTAAATTGTTTCATAATCTGCGCTCCACGCGTGATTTTTTTGAATTTGTTTACCCATTTATACTATTTCGCGTTATTTAAAGGCGATGTCTATCGAGACTATTTTCAATGTGCTGGAAAATGTTTCACAATCTATTCTCCAAGTGTGATTCTTTTTTTTTTTCAAATTGTTTACAGATTTATACTTTTCGCGTTATTTAAAGGTAATGTCTATCGAAGCTATTCTCAATGTGCTGGAAATTGATTCATAATCTGTGCTCCACGCGTGATTTTTTAAAATTTGCTTATGGATTTATACTATTTCGGGTTATTTAAAGGTGATGTCTATGGAGGCTATTCTCAATGTTCTGGAAATTGTTTCATAATCTGTGCTCCAAGCGTGATTTTTTTAAATTTATTTACAAATTTATAAGATTTCGCGTTATTTAAAGGCGATGTCTATCGAGGCTATTCTCAATGTGCTGGAAATTGTTTCATAATCTGTGCTCCAAGCGTGATTTTTTTGAATTTGTTTACGCATTTATACTATTTCGCGTTATTTAAAGGCGATGTCTATCGAGACTATTTTCAATGTGCTGGAAAATGTTTCACAATCTATGCTCCAATCCTGATTTTTTTTCAATTTGTTTACATATTTATACTATTTCGCGTTATTTAAAGGTGATGTCTATCGAGGCTATTCTCAATGTGCAGTAAATTTTTTCATAATCTGTGCTCCACACTTGATTTTTTAAAAAATTGTTTACGCATTTACACTATTTCGCGTTATTTAAAGGTGATATCTATCGAGGCTATTCTCAATGTGCTGGAAATTGTTTCATAATCTGTGCTGCACGCGTGATTTTTTTGACTTTGTTTACGGATTTATACTATTTTGCGTATTTAAAGGCGATGTCTATCGAGACTATTCTCAATGTGCTGGAAATTGTTTCATAATCTGTGCTCCACGCGTGATTTTTTTAAATTTATTTACAAATTTATAAGATTTCGCGTTATTTAAAGGCGATGTCTATCGAGGCTATTCTCAATATGCAGTAAATTTTTTCATAATCTGTGCTCCACGCTTGATTTTTTTAAAAATTTTTTACGCATTTACACTATTTTGCGTTATTTAAAGGCGATATCTATCGAGGCTATTCTCAATGTGCTGGAAATTGTTTCATAATCTGTGCTCCACGCGTGATATTTTTAAATTTGTTTACGGATTTATAAGATTTCGCTTTATTTAAAGGCGATGTCTATCGAGGCTATTCTCAAAGTGCTGGAAATTGTTTCATAATCTGTTCTCTACGCGTGAGTTTTTTTAATTTGTTTACGGATTTATACTATTTTGCGTATTTAAAGGCGATGTCTATCGAGACTATTCTCAATGTGCTGTAAATTTTTTCATAATCTGCGCTCCACGCGTGATATTTTTAAATTTGTTTACGGATTTATAATATTTTGCTTTATTTAAAGGCGATGTCTATCGAGACTATTTTCAATGTGTTGGAAATTGTTCCACAATTTATGCTCCAAGCGTGATTTTTTTTTTCAATTTGTTTACAGATTTATAATTTTTCGCGTTATTTAAAGGTGATGTCTATCGAAGCTATTCTCAATGTGCTGGAAATTGTTTCATAATCTGTGCTCCACGCGTGTTTTTTTTTTTTAATTTGTTTACTGATTTATACTATTTCGCGTTATTTAAAGGAGATGTCTATCGAGACTATTTTCAATGTGCTGGAAATTGTTTCACAATCTATGCTCCAATCTTGATTTTTTTTTCAATTTGTTTACATATTTATACTATTTCGCGTTATTTAAAGGTGATGTCTATCGGGGAAATTCTCAATGTGCTGGAAATTGTTTCATAATCTGTGCTCCACGCGTGATTTTTTTGCATTTTTTACAGATTTATACTATTTCGCGTTATTTAAAGGCGATGTCTATCGAGGCTACTCTCAATGTGCTGGAAATTGTTTCATAATCTGTGCTCCACGCGTGATTTTTTTAAATTTATTTACAAATTTATAAGATTTCGCGTTATTTAAAGGCGATGTCTATCGAGGCTATTCTCAATGTGCTGGAAATTGTTTCATAATCTATTCTCCAAGCGTGATTCTTTTTTTTTTTTTTTTCAAATTGTTTACAGATTTATACTTTTCGCGTTATTTAAAGGTAATGTCTATCGAAGCTATTCTCAATGTGCTGGAAATTGATTCATAATCTGCGCTCCACGCGTGATTTTTTAAAATTTGCTTATGGATTTATACTATTTCGGGTTATTTAAAGGTGATGTCTATGGAGGCTATTCTCAATGTTCTGGAAATTGTTTCATAATCTGTGCTCCACGCGTGATTTTTTTAAATATATTTACAAATTTATAAGATTTCGCGTTATTTAAAGGCGATGTCTATCGAGGCTATTCTCAATGTGCTGTAAATTTTATCATAATCTGCGCTCCACGCGTGATATTTTTAAATTTGTTTACGGATTTATAATATTTCGCTTTATTTAAAGGCGATGTCTGTCGAGACTATTTTCAATGTGTTGGAAATTGTTCCACAATTTATGCTCCAAGCGTGAATTTTTTTTTCAATTTGTTTACATATTTATAATTATTCGCGTTATTTAAAGGTGATGTCTATCAAAGCTATTCTCAATGTGCTGGAAATTGTTTCATAATCTGTGCTCCACGCGTGTTTTTTTTTAATTTGTTTACTGATTTATACTATTTCGCGTTATTTAAAGGAGATGTCTATCGAGACTATTTTCAATGTGCTGGAAATTGTTTCACAATCTATGCTCCAATCTTGATTTTTTTTTCAATTTGTTTACATATTTATTCTATTTCGCGTTATTTAAAGGTGATGTCTATCGGGGCTATTCTCAATGTGCTGGAAATTGTTTCATAATCTGTGCTCCACGCGTGATTTTTTTGCATTTTTTTACAGATTTATACTATTTCGCGTTATTTAAAGGCGATGTCTATCGAGGCTACTCTCACTGTGCTGGAAATTGTTTCATAATCTGTTCTCTACGCGTGAGTTTTTTGAATTTGTTTACGGATTTATACTATTTTGCGTATTTAAGGGAGATGTCTATCGAGTCTATTCTCAAAGTGCTGTAAATTGTTTCATAATCTGCGCTCCACGCGTGATATTTTTAAATTTGTTTACGGATTTAAAATATTTCGCTTTATTTAAAGGCGATGTCTATCGAGGCTATTTTCAATGTGTTGGAAATTGTTCCACAATTTATGCTCCAAGCGTGATTTTTTTTTTCAATTTGTTTACAGATTTATAATTTTTCGCGTTATTTAAAGTTGATGTCTATCGAAGCTATTCTCAATGTGCTGGAAATTGTTTCATAATCTGTGCTCCACGCGTGTTTTTTTTTTAATTTGTTTACTGATTTATACTATTTCGCGTTATTTAAAGGTGATGTCTATCGAGACTATTTTCAATGTGCTGGAAATTGTTTCATAATCTCTGGTCCACGCGTGATATTTTAAATTTGTTTACGGATTTATGCTATTTCGAGTTATTTAAAGGTGGTGTCTATCGAGACTATTTTCAATGTGCTGGAAATTGTTTCACAATCTATTCTCCAAGCGTGATTCTTTTTTTTTTTTTTTTCAAATTGTTTACAGATTTATACTTTTCGCGTTATTTAAAGGTAATGTCTATCGAAACTATTCTCAGTGTGCTGGAAATTGATTCATAATCTGTGCTCCACGCGTGATTTTTTAAAATCTGCTTATGGATTTATACTATTTCGGGTTATTTAAAGGTGATGTGTATGGAGGCTATTCTCAATGTTCTGGAAATTGTTTCATAATCTGTGCTCCACGCGTGATTTTTTTAAATTTATTTACAAATTTATAAGATTTCGCGTTATTTAAAGGCGATGTCTATCGAGGATATTCTCAATGTGCAGGAAATTGTTTCATAATCTGTGCTCCAAGCGTGATTTTTTTGAACTTGTTTAAGCATTTATACTATTTCGCGTTATTTAAAGTCGATGTCTATCGAGACTATTTTCAATGTGCTGGAAAATGTTTCACAATCTATGCTCCAATCCTGATTTTTTTTCAATTTGTTTACATATTTATACTATTTCGCGTTATTTAAAGGTGATGTCTATCGAGGCTATTCTCAATGTGCAGTAAATTTTTTCATAATCTGTGCTCCACACTTGATTTTTAAAAAAATTGTTTACGCATTTACACTATTTCGCGATATTTAAAGGTGATATCTATCGAGGCTATTCTCAATGCGCTGGAAATTGTTTCATAATCTGTGCTCCACGCGTGATTTTTTTTGAATTTGTTTACGGATTTATACTATTTTGCGTATTTAAAGGCGATGTCTATCGAGACTATTCTCAATGTGCTGGAAATTGTTTCATAATCTGTGCTCCACGCGTGATTTTTTTAAATTTATTTACAAATTTATAAGATTTCGCGTTATTTAAAGGTGATGTCTATCGAGGCTATTCTCAATGTGCAGTAAATTTTTTCATAATCTGTGCTCCACGCTTGATTTTTTTAAAAATTGTTTACGCATTTACACTATTTTGCGTTATTTAAAGGCGATATCTATCGAGGCTATTCTCAATGTGCTGGAAATTGTTTCATAATCTGCGCTCCACGCGTGATATTTTTAAATTTGTTTACGGATTTATAATATTTCGCTTTATTTAAAGGCGATGTCTATCGAGGCTATTTTCAATGTGTTGGAAATTGTTCCACAATTTATGCTCCAAGCGTGATTTTTTTTTCAATTTGTTTACAGATTTATAATTTTTCGCGTTATTTAAAGGTGATGTCTATCGAAGCTATTCTCAATGTGCTGGAAATTGTTTCATAATCTGTGCTCCACGCGTGATTTTTTTAAATTTATTTACAAATTTATAAGATTTCGCGTTATTTAAAGGCGACGTCTATCGAGGCTATTCTCAATGTGCTGGAAATTGTTTCATAATCTGTTCTCTACGCGTGAGTTTTTTGAATTTGTTTACGGATTTATACTATTTTGCGTATTTAAAGGCGATGTCTATCGAGTCTATTCTCAAAGTGCTGTAAATTGTTTCATAATCTGCGCTCCACGCGTGATATTTTTAAATTTGTTTACGGATTTATAATATTTCGCTTTATTTAAAGGCGATGTCTATCGAGGCTATTTTCAATGTGTTGGAAATTGTTCCACAATTTATGCTCCAAGCGTGATTTTTTTTTCAATTTGTTTACAGATTTATAATTTTTCGCGTTATTTAAAGGTGATGTCTATCGAAGCTATTCTCAATGTGCTGGAAATTGTTTCATAATCTGTGCTCCACGCGTGATTTTTTTAAATTTATTTACAAATTTATAAGATTTCGCGTTATTTAAAGGCGACGTCTATCGAGGCTATTCTCAATGTGCTGGAAATTGTTTCATAATCTGTGCTCCAAGCGTGATTTTTTTGAATTTGTTTACGCATTTATACTATTTCGCGTTATTTAAAGGCGATGTCTATCGAGATTATTTTCAATGTGCTGGAAAATGTTTCACAATCTATTCTCCAAGTGTGATTCTTTTTTTTTTTTTTTTTCAAATTGTTTACAGATTTATACTTTTCGCGTTATTTAAAGGTAATGTCTATCGAAGCTATTCTCAATGTGCTGGAAATTGATTCATAATCTGTGCTCCACGCGTGATTTTTTAAAATTTGCTAATGGATTTATACTATTTCGGGTTATTTAAAGGTGATGTCTATGGAGGCTATTCTCAATGTTCTGGAAATTGTTTCATAATCTGTGCTCCACGCGTGATTTTTTTAAATTTATTTACAAATTTATAAGATTTCGCGTTATTTAAAGGCGATGTCTATCGAGGCTATTCTCAATGTGCTGGAAATTGTTTCATAATCTGTGCTCCAAGCGTGATTTTTTTGAATTTGTTTACGCATTTATACTACTTCGCGTTATTTAAAGGCGATGTCTATTGAGACTATTTTCAATGTGCTGGAAAATGTTTCACAATCTATGCTCCAATCCTGATTTTTTTTCAATTTGTTTACATATTTATAATATTTCGCGTTATTTGAAGGTGATGTCTATCGAGGCTATTCTCAATGTGCTGGAAATTGTTTCATAATCTGTGCTCCACGCGTGATTTTTTTGACTTTGTTTACGGATTTATACTATTTTGCGTATTTAAAGGCGATGTCTATCGAGACTATTCTCAATGTGCTGGAAATTGTTTCATAATCTGTGCTCCACGCGTGATTTTTTTAAATTTATTTACAAATTTATAAGATTTCGCGTTATTTAAAGGCGATGTCTATCGAGGCTATTCTCAATATGCAGTAAATTTTTTCATAATCTGTGCTCCACGCTTGATTTTTTTAAAAATTGTTTACGCATTTACACTATTTTGCGTTATTTAAAGGCGATATCTATCGAGGCTATTCTCAATGTGCTGGAAATTGTTTCATAATCTGTGCTCCACGCGTGATATTTTTAAATTTGTTTACGGATTTATAAGATTTCGCTTTATTTAAAGGCGATGTCTATCGAGGCTATTCTCAAAGTGCTGGAAATTGTTTCATAATCTGTTCTCTACGCGTTAGTTTTTTGAATTTGTTTACGGATTTATACTATTTTGCGTATTTAAAGGCGATGTCTATCCAGACTATTCTCAATGTGCTGTAAATTGTTTCATAATCTGCGCTCCACGCGTGATTTTTTTGAATTTGTTTACCCATTTATACTATTTCGCGTTATTTAAAGGCGATGTCTATCGAGACTATTTTCAATGTGCTGGAAAATGTTTCACAATCTATTCTCCAAGTGTGATTCTTTTTTTTTTTCAAATTGTTTACAGATTTATACTTTTCGCGTTATTTAAAGGTAATGTCTATCGAAGCTATTCTCAATGTGCTGGAAATTGTTTCATAATCTGTGCTGCACGCGTGATTTTTTTGACTTTGTTTACGGATTTATACTATTTTGCGTATTTAAAGGCGATGTCTATCGAGACTATTCTCAATGTGCTGGAAATTGTTTCATAATCTGTGCTCCACGCGTGATTTTTTTAAATTTATTTACAAATTTATAAGATTTCGCGTTATTTAAAGGCGATGTCTATCGAGGCTATTCTCAATATGCAGTAAATTTTTTCATAATCTGTGCTCCACGCTTGATTTTTTTAAAAATTTTTTACGCATTTACACTATTTTGCGTTATTTAAAGGCGATATCTATCGAGGCTATTCTCAATGTGCTGGAAATTGTTTCATAATCTGTGCTCCACGCGTGATATTTTTAAATTTGTTTACGGATTTATAAGATTTCGCTTTATTTAAAGGCGATGTCTATCGAGGCTATTCTCAAAGTGCTGGAAATTGTTTCATAATCTGTTCTCTACGCGTGAGTTTTTTTAATTTGTTTACGGATTTATACTATTTTGCGTATTTAAAGGCGATGTCTATCGAGACTATTCTCAATGTGCTGTAAATTTTTTCATAATCTGCGCTCCACGCGTGATATTTTTAAATTTGTTTACGGATTTATAATATTTCGCTTTATTTAAAGGCGATGTCTATCGAGACTATTTTCAATGTGTTGGAAATTGTTCCACAATTTATGCTCCAAGCGTGATTTTTTTTTTCAATTTGTTTACAGATTTATAATTTTTCGCGTTATTTAAAGGTGATGTCTATCGAAGCTATTCTCAATGTGCTGGAAATTGTTTCATAATCTGTGCTCCACGCGTGTTTTTTTTTTTTAATTTGTTTACTGATTTATACTATTTCGCGTTATTTAAAGGAGATGTCTATCGAGACTATTTTCAATGTGCTGGAAATTGTTTCACAATCTATGCTCCAATCTTGATTTTTTTTTCAATTTGTTTACATATTTATACTATTTCGCGTTATTTAAAGGTGATGTCTATCGGGGAAATTCTCAATGTGCTGGAAATTGTTTCATAATCTGTGCTCCACGCGTGATTTTTTTGCATTTTTTACAGATTTATACTATTTCGCGTTATTTAAAGGCGATGTCTATCGAGGCTACTCTCAATGTGCTGGAAATTGTTTCATAATCTGTGCTCCACGCGTGATTTTTTTAAATTTATTTACAAATTTATAAGATTTCGCGTTATTTAAAGGCGATGTCTATCGAGGCTATTCTCAATGTGCTGGAAATTGTTTCATAATCTATTCTCCAAGCGTGATTCTTTTTTTTTTTTTTTTTCAAATTGTTTACAGATTTATACTTTTCGCGTTATTTAAAGGTAATGTCTATCGAAGCTATTCTCAATGTGCTGGAAATTGATTCATAATCTGCGCTCCACGCGTGATTTTTTAAAATTTGCTTATGGATTTATACTATTTCGGGTTATTTAAAGGTGATGTCTATGGAGGCTATTCTCAATGTTCTGGAAATTGTTTCATAATCTGTGCTCCACGCGTGATTTTTTTAAATATATTTACAAATTTATAAGATTTCGCGTTATTTAAAGGCGATGTCTATCGAGGCTATTCTCAATGTGCTGTAAATTTTATCATAATCTGCGCTCCACGCGTGATATTTTTAAATTTGTTTACGGATTTATAATATTTCGCTTTATTTAAAGGCGATGTCTGTCGAGACTATTTTCAATGTGTTGGAAATTGTTCCACAATTTATGCTCCAAGCGTGAATTTTTTTTTCAATTTGTTTACATATTTATAATTATTCGCGTTATTTAAAGGTGATGTCTATCAAAGCTATTCTCAATGTGCTGGAAATTGTTTCATAATCTGTGCTCCACGCGTGTTTTTTTTTAATTTGTTTACTGATTTATACTATTTCGCGTTATTTAAAGGAGATGTCTATCGAGACTATTTTCAATGTGCTGGAAATTGTTTCACAATCTATGCTCCAATCTTGATTTTTTTTTCAATTTGTTTACATATTTATTCTATTTCGCGTTATTTAAAGGTGATGTCTATCGGGGCTATTCTCAATGTGCTGGAAATTGTTTCATAATCTGTGCTCCACGCGTGATTTTTTTGCATTTTTTTACAGATTTATACTATTTCGCGTTATTTAAAGGCGATGTCTATCGAGGCTACTCTCACTGTGCTGGAAATTGTTTCATAATCTGTTCTCTACGCGTGAGTTTTTTGAATTTGTTTACGGATTTATACTATTTTGCGTATTTAAGGGAGATGTCTATCGAGTCTATTCTCAAAGTGCTGTAAATTGTTTCATAATCTGCGCTCCACGCGTGATATTTTTAAATTTGTTTACGGATTTAAAATATTTCGCTTTATTTAAAGGCGATGTCTATCGAGGCTATTTTCAATGTGTTGGAAATTGTTCCACAATTTATGCTCCAAGCGTGATTTTTTTTTTCAATTTGTTTACAGATTTATAATTTTTCGCGTTATTTAAAGTTGATGTCTATCGAAGCTATTCTCAATGTGCTGGAAATTGTTTCATAATCTGTGCTCCACGCGTGTTTTTTTTTTAATTTGTTTACTGATTTATACTATTTCGCGTTATTTAAAGGTGATGTCTATCGAGACTATTTTCAATGTGCTGGAAATTGTTTCATAATCTCTGGTCCACGCGTGATATTTTAAATTTGTTTACGGATTTATGCTATTTCGAGTTATTTAAAGGTGGTGTCTATCGAGACTATTTTCAATGTGCTGGAAATTGTTTCACAATCTATTCTCCAAGCGTGATTCTTTTTTTTTTTTTTTTCAAATTGTTTACAGATTTATACTTTTCGCGTTATTTAAAGGTAATGTCTATCGAAACTATTCTCAGTGTGCTGGAAATTGATTCATAATCTGTGCTCCACGCGTGATTTTTTAAAATCTGCTTATGGATTTATACTATTTCGGGTTATTTAAAGGTGATGTGTATGGAGGCTATTCTCAATGTTCTGGAAATTGTTTCATAATCTGTGCTCCACGCGTGATTTTTTTAAATTTATTTACAAATTTATAAGATTTCGCGTTATTTAAAGGCGATGTCTATCGAGGATATTCTCAATGTGCAGGAAATTGTTTCATAATCTGTGCTCCAAGCGTGATTTTTTTGAACTTGTTTAAGCATTTATACTATTTCGCGTTATTTAAAGTCGATGTCTATCGAGACTATTTTCAATGTGCTGGAAAATGTTTCACAATCTATGCTCCAATCCTGATTTTTTTTCAATTTGTTTACATATTTATACTATTTCGCGTTATTTAAAGGTGATGTCTATCGAGGCTATTCTCAATGTGCAGTAAATTTTTTCATAATCTGTGCTCCACACTTGATTTTTAAAAAAATTGTTTACGCATTTACACTATTTCGCGATATTTAAAGGTGATATCTATCGAGGCTATTCTCAATGCGCTGGAAATTGTTTCATAATCTGTGCTCCACGCGTGATTTTTTTTGAATTTGTTTACGGATTTATACTATTTTGCGTATTTAAAGGCGATGTCTATCGAGACTATTCTCAATGTGCTGGAAATTGTTTCATAATCTGTGCTCCACGCGTGATTTTTTTAAATTTATTTACAAATTTATAAGATTTCGCGTTATTTAAAGGTGATGTCTATCGAGGCTATTCTCAATGTGCAGTAAATTTTTTCATAATCTGTGCTCCACGCTTGATTTTTTTAAAAATTGTTTACGCATTTACACTATTTTGCGTTATTTAAAGGCGATATCTATCGAGGCTATTCTCAATGTGCTGGAAATTGTTTCATAATCTGCGCTCCACGCGTGATATTTTTAAATTTGTTTACGGATTTATAATATTTCGCTTTATTTAAAGGCGATGTCTATCGAGGCTATTTTCAATGTGTTGGAAATTGTTCCACAATTTATGCTCCAAGCGTGATTTTTTTTTCAATTTGTTTACAGATTTATAATTTTTCGCGTTATTTAAAGGTGATGTCTATCGAAGCTATTCTCAATGTGCTGGAAATTGTTTCATAATCTGTGCTCCACGCGTGATTTTTTTAAATTTATTTACAAATTTATAAGATTTCGCGTTATTTAAAGGCGACGTCTATCGAGGCTATTCTCAATGTGCTGGAAATTGTTTCATAATCTGTTCTCTACGCGTGAGTTTTTTGAATTTGTTTACGGATTTATACTATTTTGCGTATTTAAAGGCGATGTCTATCGAGTCTATTCTCAAAGTGCTGTAAATTGTTTCATAATCTGCGCTCCACGCGTGATATTTTTAAATTTGTTTACGGATTTATAATATTTCGCTTTATTTAAAGGCGATGTCTATCGAGGCTATTTTCAATGTGTTGGAAATTGTTCCACAATTTATGCTCCAAGCGTGATTTTTTTTTCAATTTGTTTACAGATTTATAATTTTTCGCGTTATTTAAAGGTGATGTCTATCGAAGCTATTCTCAATGTGCTGGAAATTGTTTCATAATCTGTGCTCCACGCGTGATTTTTTTAAATTTATTTACAAATTTATAAGATTTCGCGTTATTTAAAGGCGACGTCTATCGAGGCTATTCTCAATGTGCTGGAAATTGTTTCATAATCTGTGCTCCAAGCGTGATTTTTTTGAATTTGTTTACGCATTTATACTATTTCGCGTTATTTAAAGGCGATGTCTATCGAGATTATTTTCAATGTGCTGGAAAATGTTTCACAATCTATTCTCCAAGTGTGATTCTTTTTTTTTTTTTTTTCAAATTGTTTACAGATTTATACTTTTCGCGTTATTTAAAGGTAATGTCTATCGAAGCTATTCTCAATGTGCTGGAAATTGATTCATAATCTGTGCTCCACGCGTGATTTTTTAAAATTTGCTAATGGATTTATACTATTTCGGGTTATTTAAAGGTGATGTCTATGGAGGCTATTCTCAATGTTCTGGAAATTGTTTCATAATCTGTGCTCCACGCGTGATTTTTTTAAATTTATTTACAAATTTATAAGATTTCGCGTTATTTAAAGGCGATGTCTATCGAGGCTATTCTCAATGTGCTGGAAATTGTTTCATAATCTGTGCTCCAAGCGTGATTTTTTTGAATTTGTTTACGCATTTATACTACTTCGCGTTATTTAAAGGCGATGTCTATTGAGACTATTTTCAATGTGCTGGAAAATGTTTCACAATCTATGCTCCAATCCTGATTTTTTTTCAATTTGTTTACATATTTATAATATTTCGCGTTATTTGAAGGTGATGTCTATCGAGGCTATTCTCAATGTGCTGGAAATTGTTTCATAATCTGTGCTCCACGCGTGATTTTTTTGACTTTGTTTACGGATTTATACTATTTTGCGTATTTAAAGGCGATGTCTATCGAGACTATTCTCAATGTGCTGGAAATTGTTTCATAATCTGTGCTCCACGCGTGATTTTTTTAAATTTATTTACAAATTTATAAGATTTCGCGTTATTTAAAGGCGATGTCTATCGAGGCTATTCTCAATATGCAGTAAATTTTTTCATAATCTGTGCTCCACGCTTGATTTTTTTAAAAATTGTTTACGCATTTACACTATTTTGCGTTATTTAAAGGCGATATCTATCGAGGCTATTCTCAATGTGCTGGAAATTGTTTCATAATCTGTGCTCCACGCGTGATATTTTTAAATTTGTTAACGGATTTATAAGATTTCGCTTTATTTAAAGGCGATGTCTATCGAGGCTATTCTCAAAGTGCTGGAAATTGTTTCATAATCTGTTCTCTACGCGTTAGTTTTTTGAATTTGTTTACGGATTTATACTATTTTGCGTATTTAAAGGCGATGTCTATCCAGACTATTCTCAATGTGCTGTAAATTGTTTCATAATCTGCGCTCCACGCGTGATTTTTTTGAATTTGTTTACCCATTTATACTATTTCGCGTTATTTAAAGGCGATGTCTATCGAGACTATTTTCAATGTGCTGGAAAATGTTTCACAATCTATTCTCCAAGTGTGATTCTTTTTTTTTTTCAAATTGTTTACAGATTTATACTTTTCGCGTTATTTAAAGGTAATGTCTATCGAAGCTATTCTCAATGTGCTGGAAATTGATTCATAATCTGTGCTCCACGCGTGATTTTTTAAAATTTGCTTATGGATTTATACTATTTCGGGTTATTTAAAGGTGATGTCTATGGAGGCTATTCTCAATGTTCTGGAAATTGTTTCATAATCTGTGCTCCAAGCGTGATTTTTTTAAATTTATTTACAAATTTATAAGATTTCGCGTTATTTAAAGGCGATGTCTATCGAGGCTATTCTCAATGTGCTGGAAATTGTTTCATAATCTGTGCTCCAAGCGTGATTTTTTTGAATTTGTTTACGCATTTATACTATTTCGCGTTATTTAAAGGCGATGTCTATCGAGACTATTTTCAATGTGCTGGAAAATGTTTCACAATCTATGCTCCAATCCTGATTTTTTTTCAATTTGTTTACATATTTATACTATTTCGCGTTATTTAAAGGTGATGTCTATCGAGGCTATTCTCAATGTGCAGTAAATTTTTTCATAATCTGTGCTCCACACTTGATTTTTTAAAAAATTGTTTACGCATTTACACTATTTCGCGTTATTTAAAGGTGATATCTATCGAGGCTATTCTCAATGTGCTGGAAATTGTTTCATAATCTGTGCTGCACGCGTGATTTTTTTGACTTTGTTTACGGATTTATACTATTTTGCGTATTTAAAGGCGATGTCTATCGAGACTATTCTCAATGTGCTGGAAATTGTTTCATAATCTGTGCTCCACGCGTGATTTTTTTAAATTTATTTACAAATTTATAAGATTTCGCGTTATTTAAAGGCGATGTCTATCGAGGCTATTCTCAATATGCAGTAAATTTTTTCATAATCTGTGCTCCACGCTTGATTTTTTTAAAAATTTTTTACGCATTTACACTATTTTGCGTTATTTAAAGGCGATATCTATCGAGGCTATTCTCAATGTGCTGGAAATTGTTTCATAATCTGTGCTCCACGCGTGATATTTTTAAATTTGTTTACGGATTTATAAGATTTCGCTTTATTTAAAGGCGATGTCTATCGAGGCTATTCTCAAAGTGCTGGAAATTGTTTCATAATCTGTTCTCTACGCGTGAGTTTTTTTAATTTGTTTACGGATTTATACTATTTTGCGTATTTAAAGGCGATGTCTATCGAGACTATTCTCAATGTGCTGTAAATTTTTTCATAATCTGCGCTCCACGCGTGATATTTTTAAATTTGTTTACGGATTTATAATATTTCGCTTTATTTAAAGGCGATGTCTATCGAGACTATTTTCAATGTGTTGGAAATTGTTCCACAATTTATGCTCCAAGCGTGATTTTTTTTTTCAATTTGTTTACAGATTTATAATTTTTCGCGTTATTTAAAGGTGATGTCTATCGAAGCTATTCTCAATGTGCTGGAAATTGTTTCATAATCTGTGCTCCACGCGTGTTTTTTTTTTTTAATTTGTTTACTGATTTATACTATTTCGCGTTATTTAAAGGAGATGTCTATCGAGACTATTTTCAATGTGCTGGAAATTGTTTCACAATCTATGCTCCAATCTTGATTTTTTTTTCAATTTGTTTACATATTTATACTATTTCGCGTTATTTAAAGGTGATGTCTATCGGGGAAATTCTCAATGTGCTGGAAATTGTTTCATAATCTGTGCTCCACGCGTGATTTTTTTGCATTTTTTACAGATTTATACTATTTCGCGTTATTTAAAGGCGATGTCTATCGAGGCTACTCTCAATGTGCTGGAAATTGTTTCATAATCAGCGCTCCACGCGTGATTTTTTTAAATTTATTTACAAATTTATAAGATTTCGCGTTATTTAAAGGCGATGTCTATCGAGGCTATTCTCAATGTGCTGGAAATTGTTTCATAATCTATTCTCCAAGCGTGATTCTTTTTTTTTTTTTTTTCAAATTGTTTACAGATTTATACTTTTCGCGTTATTTAAAGGTAATGTCTATCGAAGCTATTCTCAATGTGCTGGAAATTGATTCATAATCTGCGCTCCACGCGTGATTTTTTAAAATTTGCTTATGGATTTATACTATTTCGGGTTATTTAAAGGTGATGTCTATGGAGGCTATTCTCAATGTTCTGGAAATTGTTTCATAATCTGTGCTCCACGCGTGATTTTTTTAAATATATTTACAAATTTATAAGATTTCGCGTTATTTAAAGGCGATGTCTATCGAGGCTATTCTCAATGTGCTGTAAATTTTATCATAATCTGCGCTCCACGCGTGATATTTTTAAATTTGTTTACGGATTTATAATATTTCGCTTTATTTAAAGGCGATGTCTGTCGAGACTATTTTCAATGTGTTGGAAATTGTTCCACAATTTATGCTCCAAGCGTGAATTTTTTTTTCAATTTGTTTACATATTTATAATTATTCGCGTTATTTAAAGGTGATGTCTATCAAAGCTATTCTCAATGTGCTGGAAATTGTTTCATAATCTGTGCTCCACGCGTGTTTTTTTTTAATTTGTTTACTGATTTATACTATTTCGCGTTATTTAAAGGAGATGTCTATCGAGACTATTTTCAATGTGCTGGAAATTGTTTCACAATCTATGCTCCAATCTTGATTTTTTTTTCAATTTGTTTACATATTTATTCTATTTCGCGTTATTTAAAGGTGATGTCTATCGGGGCTATTCTCAATGTGCTGGAAATTGTTTCATAATCTGTGCTCCACGCGTGATTTTTTTGCATTTTTTTACAGATTTATACTATTTCGCGTTATTTAAAGGCGATGTCTATCGAGGCTACTCTCACTGTGCTGGAAATTGTTTCATAATCTGTGCTCCACGCGTGATTTTTTTAAATTTATTTACAAATTTATAAGATTTCGGTGTTATTTAAATGCGATGTCTATCGAGGCTATTCTCAATGTGCTGGAAATTGTTTCATAATCTGTGCTCCAATCGTGATTTTTTTGAATTTGTTTACGCATTTATACTATTTCGCGTTATTTAAAGGTGATGTCTATCGAGGCTATTCTCAATATGCTGGAAATTGTTTCATAATCTCTGGTCCACGCGTGATATTTTAAATTTGTTTACGGATTTATACTATTTCGAGTTATTTAAAGGTGGTGTCTATCGAGACTATTTTCAATGTGCTGGAAATTGTTTCACAATCTATTCTCCAAGCGTGATTCTTTTTTTTTTTTTTTTTCAAATTGTTTACAGATTTATACTTTTCGCGTTATTTAAAGGTAATGTCTATCGAAGCTATTCTCAATGTGCTGGAAATTGATTCATAATCTGTGCTCCACGCGTGATTTTTTTAAATTTATTTACAAATTTATAAGATTTCGCGTTATTTAAAGGCGATGTCTATCGAGGATATTCTCAATGTGCAGGAAATTGTTTCATAATCTGTGCTCCAAGCGTGATTTTTTTGAACTTGTTTAAGCATTTATACTATTTCGCGTTATTTAAAGTCGATGTCTATCGAGACTATTTTCAATGTGCTGGAAAATGTTTCACAATCTATGCTCCAATCCTGATTTTTTTTCAATTTGTTTACATATTTATACTATTTCGCGTTATTTAAAGGTGATGTCTCTCGAGGCTATTCTCAATGTGCAGTAAATTTTTTCATAATCTGTGCTCCACACTTGATTTTTAAAAAAATTGTTTACGCATTTACACTATTTCGCGATATTTAAAGGTGATATCTATCGAGGCTATTCTCAATGCGCTGGAAATTGTTTCATAATCTGTGCTCCACGCGTGATTTTTTTTGAATTTGTTTACGGATTTATACTATTTTGCGTATTTAAATGCGATGTCTATCGAGACTATTCTCAATGTGCTGGAAATTGTTTCATAATCGGTGCTCCACGCGTGATTTTTTTAAATTTATTTACAAATTTATAAGATTTCGCGTTATTTAAAGGTGATGTCTATCGAGGCTATTCTCAATGTGCAGTAAATTTTTTCATAATCTGTGCTCCACGCTTGATTTTTTTAAAAATTGTTTACGCATTTACACTATTTTGCGTTATTTAAAGGCGATATCTATCGAGGCTATTCTCAATGTGCTGGAAATTGTTTCATAATCTGTTCTCTACGCGTGAGTTTTTTGAATTTGTTTACGGATTTATACTATTTTGCGTATTTAAGGGAGATGTCTATCGAGTCTATTCTCAAAGTGCTGTAAATTGTTTCATAATCTGCGCTCCACGCGTGATATTTTTAAATTTGTTTACGGATTTAAAATATTTCGCTTTATTTAAAGGCGATGTCTATCGAGGCTATTTTCAATGTGTTGGAAATTGTTCCACAATTTATGCTCCAAGCGTGATTTTTTTTTTCAATTTGTTTACAGATTTATAATTTTTCGCGTTATTTAAAGTTGATGTCTATCGAAGCTATACTCAATGTGCTGGAAATTGTTTCATAATCTGTGCTCCACGCGTGTTTTTTTTTTAATTTGTTTACTGATTTATACTATTTCGCGTTATTTAAAGGTGATGTCTATCGAGACTATTTTCAATGTGCTGGAAATTGTTTCATAATCTCTGGTCCACGCGTGATATTTTAAATTTCTTTACGGATTTATGCTATTTCGAGTTATTTAAAGGTGGTGTCTATCGAGACTATTTTCAATGTGCTGGAAATTGTTTCACAATCTATTCTCCAAGCGTGATTCTTTTTTTTTTTTTTTTTTCAAATTGTTTACAGATTTATACTTTTCGCGTTATTTAAAGGTAATGTCTATCGAAACTATTCTCAGTGTGCTGGAAATTGATTCATAATCTGTGCTCCACGCGTGATTTTTTAAAATCTGCTTATGGATTTATACTATTTCGGGTTATTTAAAGGTGATGTGTATGGAGGCTATTCTCAATGTTCTGGAAATTGTTTCATAATCTGTGCTCCACGCGTGATTTTTTTAAATTTATTTACAAATTTATAAGATTTCGCGTTATTTAAAGGCGATGTCTATCGAGGATATTCTCAATGTGCAGGAAATTGTTTCATAATCTGTGCTCCAAGCGTGATTTTTTTGAACTTGTTTAAGCATTTATACTATTTCGCGTTATTTAAAGTCGATGTCTATCGAGACTATTTTCAATGTGCTGGAAAATGTTTCACAATCTATGCTCCAATCCTGATTTTTTTTCAATTTGTTTACATATTTATACTATTTCGCGTTATTTAAAGGTGATGTCTATCGAGGCTATTCTCAATGTGCAGTAAATTTTTTCATAATCTGTGCTCCACACTTGATTTTTAAAAAAATTGTTTACGCATTTACACTATTTCGCGATATTTAAAGGTGATATCTATCGAGGCTATTCTCAATGCGCTGGAAATTGTTTCATAATCTGTGCTCCACGCGTGATTTTTTTTGAATTTGTTTACGGATTTATACTATTTTGCGTTATTTAAAGGCGATATCTATCGAGGCTATTCTCAATGTGCTGGAAATTGTTTCATAATCTGTTCTCTACGCGTGAGTTTTTTGAATTTGTTTACGGATTTATACTATTTTGCGTATTTAAAGGCGATGTCTATCGAGTCTATTCTCAAAGTGCTGTAAATTGTTTCATAATCTGCGCTCCACGCGTGATATTTTTAAATTTGTTTACGGATTTATAATATTTCGCTTTATTTAAAGGCGATGTCTATCGAGGCTATTTTCAATGTGTTGGAAATTGTTCCACAATTTATGCTCCAAGCGTGATTTTTTTTTCAATTTGTTTACAGATTTATAATTTTTCGCGTTATTTAAAGGTGATGTCTATCGAAGCTATTCTCAATGTGCTGGAAATTGTTTCATAATCTGTGCTCCACGCGTGATTTTTTTAAATTTATTTACAAATTTATAAGATTTCGCGTTATTTAAAGGCGACGTCTATCGAGGCTATTCTCAATGTGCTGGAAATTGTTTCATAATCTGTGCTCCAAGCGTGATTTTTTTGAATTTGTTTACGCATTTATACTATTTCGCGTTATTTAAAGGCGATGTCTATCGAGATTATTTTCAATGTGCTGGAAAATGTTTCACAATCTATTCTCCAAGTGTGATTCTTTTTTTTTTTTTTTCAAATTGTTTACAGATTTATACTTTTCGCGTTATTTAAAGGTAATGTCTATCGAAGCTATTCTCAATGTGCTGGAAATTGATTCATAATCTGTGCTCCACGCGTGATTTTTTAAAATTTGCTAATGGATTTATACTATTTCGGGTTATTTAAAGGTGATGTCTATGGAGGCTATTCTCAATGTTCTGGAAATTGTTTCATAATCTGTGCTCCACGCGTGATTTTTTTAAATTTATTTACAAATTTATAAGATTTCGCGTTATTTAAAGGCGATGTCTATCGAGGCTATTCTCAATGTGCTGGAAATTGTTTCATAATCTGTGCTCCAAGCGTGATTTTTTTGAATTTGTTTACGCATTTATACTACTTCGCGTTATTTAAAGGCGATGTCTATTGAGACTATTTTCAATGTGCTGGAAAATGTTTCACAATCTATGCTCCAATCCTGATTTTTTTTCAATTTGTTTACATATTTATACTATTTCGCGTTATTTGAAGGTGATGTCTATCGAGGCTATTCTCAATGTGCTGGAAATTGTTTCATAATCTGTGCTCCACGCGTGATTTTTTTGACTTTGTTTACGGATTTATACTATTTTGCGTATTTAAAGGCGATGTCTATCGAGACTATTCTCAATGTGCTGGAAATTGTTTCATAATCTGTGCTCCACGCGTGATTTTTTTAAATTTATTTACAAATTTATAAGATTTCGCGTTATTTAAAGGCGATGTCTATCGAGGCTATTCTCAATATGCAGTAAATTTTTTCATAATCTGTGCTCCACGCTTGATTTTTTTAAAAATTGTTTACGCATTTACACTATTTTGCGTTATTTAAAGGCGATATCTATCGAGGCTATTCTCAATGTGCTGGAAATTGTTTCATAATCTGTGCTCCACGCGTGATATTTTTAAATTTGTTTACGGATTTATAAGATTTCGCTTTATTTAAAGGCGATGTCTATCGAGGCTATTCTCAAAGTGCTGGAAATTGTTTCATAATCTGTTCTCTACGCGTGAGTTTTTTGAATTTGTTTACGGATTTATACTATTTTGCGTATTTAAAGGCGATGTCTATCCAGACTATTCTCAATGTGCTGTAAATTGTTTCATAATCTGCGCTCCACGCGTGATATTTTTAAATTTGTTTACGGATTTATAATATTTCGCTTTATTTAAAGGCGATGTCTATCGAGGCTATTCTCAATGTGCTGGAAATTGTTTCATAATCTGTGCTCCACGCGTGATTTTTTTAAATTTATTTACAAATTTATAAGATTTCGCGTTATTTAAAGGCGACGTCTATCGAGGCTATTCAAAATGTGCTGGAAATTGTTTCATAATCTGTGCTCCAAGCGTGATTTTTTTGAATTTGTTTACGCATTTATACTATTTCGCGTTATTTAAAGGCGATGTCTATCGAGACTATTTTCAATGTGTTGGAAAATGTTTCACAATCTATTCTCCAAGTGTGATTCTTTTTTTTTTTTTCAAATTGTATAAAAAATTCAGGTTTATACTTTTCGCGTTATTTAAAGGTAATGTCTATCGAAGCTATTCTCAATGTGCTGGAAATTGATTCATAATCTGTGCTCCACGCGTGATTTTTTAAAATTTGCTTATGGATTTATACTATTTCGGGTTATTTAAAGGTGATGTCTATGGAGGCTATTCTCAATGTTCTGGAAATTGTTTCATAATCTGTGCTCCACGCGTGATTTTTTTAAATTTATTTACAAATTTATAAGATTTCGCGTTATTTAAAGGCGATGTCTATCGAGGCTATTCTCAATGTGCTTGAAATTGTTTCATAATCTGTGCTCCAAGCGTGATTTTTTTGAATTTGTTTACGCATTTATACTATTTCGCGTTATTTAAAGGCGATGTCTATCGAGACTATTTTCAATGTGCTGGAAAATGTTTCACAATCTATGCTCCAATCCTGATTTTTTTTCAATTTGTTTACATATTTATACTATTTCGCGTTATTTAAAGGTGATGTCTATCGAGGCTATTCTCAATGTGCAGTAAATTTTTTCATAATCTGTGCTCCACACTTGATTTTTTAAAAAATTGTTTACGCATTTACACTATTTCGCGTTATTTAAAGGTGATATCTATCGAGGCTATTCTCAATGTGCTGGAAATTGTTTCATAATCTGTGCTCCACGCGTGATTTTTTTAAATTTATTTACAAATTTATAAGATTTCGCGTTATTTAAAGGCGATGTCTATCGAGGCTATTCTCAATATGCAGTAAATTTTTTCATAATCTGTGCTCCACGCTTGATTTTTTTAAAAATTGTTTACGCATTTACACTATTTTGCGTTATTTAAAGGCGATATCTATCGAGACTATTCTCAATGTGCTGGAAATTGTTTCATAATCTGTGCTCCACGCGTGATATTTTTAAATTTGTTTACGGATTTATAAGATTTCGCTTTATTTAAAGGCGATGTCTATCGAGGCTATTCTCAAAGTGCTGGAAATTGTTTCATAATCTGTTCTCTACGCGTGAGTTTTTTGAATTTGTTTACGGATTTATACTATTTTGCGTATTTAAAGGCGATGTCTATCCAGACTATTCTCAATGTGCTGTAAATTGTTTCATAATCTGCGCTCCACGCGTGATATTTTTAAATTTGTTTACGGATTTATAATATTTCGCTTTATTTAAAGGCGATGTCTATCGAGGCTATTCTCAATGTGCTGGAAACTGTTTCATAATCTGTTCTCTACGCGTGATTTTTTTGAATTTGTTTACGGATTTATACTATTTTGCGTATTTAAAGGCGATGTCTATCGAGACTATTCTCAATGTGCTGTAAATTTTTTCATAATCTGCGCTCCACGCGTGATATTTTTAAATTTGTTTACGGATTTATAATATTTCGCTTTATTTAAAGGCGATGTCTATCGAGACTATTTTCAATGTGTTGGAAATTGTTCCACAATTTATGCTCCAAGCGTGATTTTTTTTTTCAATTTGTTTACAGATTTATAATTTTTCGCGTTATTTAAAGATGATGTCTATCGAAGCTATTCTCAATGTGCTGGAAATTGTTTCATAATCTGTGCTCCACGCGTGATTTTTTTGCATTTTTTTACAGATTTATACTATTTCGCGTTATTTAAAGGCGATGTCTATCGAGGCTACTCTCAATGTGCTGGAAATTGTTTCATAATCTGTGCTCCACGCGTGATTTTTTTAAATTTATTTACAAATTTATAAAATTTTGCGTTATTTAAAGGCGATGTCTATCGAGGCTATTCTCAATGTGCTGGAAATTGTTTCATAATCTATTCTCCAAGCGTGATTCTTTTTTTTTTTTTTCAAATTGTTTACAGATTTATACTTTTCGCGTTATTTAACGGTAATGTCTATCGAAGCTATTCTCAATGTGCTGGAAATTGATTCATAATCTGTGCTCCACGCGTGATTTTTTAAAATTTGCTTATGGATTTATACTATTTCGGGTTATTTAAAGGTGATGTCTATGGAGGCTATTCTCAATGTTCTGGAAATTGTTTCATAATCTGTGCTCCACGCGTGATTTTTTTAAATTTATTTACAAATTTATAAGATTTCGCGTTATTTAAAGGCGATGTCCATCGAGGCTATTCTCAATGTGCTGGAAATTGTTTCATAATCTGTGCTCCAAGCGTGATTTTTTAAAATTTGTTTACGCATTTATACTATTTCGCGTTATTTAAAGGCGATGTCTATCGAGACTATTTTCAATGTGCTGGAAAATGTTTCACAATCTATGCTCCAATCTTGATTTTATTTTCAATTTGTTTACATATTTATACTATTTCGCGTTATTTAAAGGTGATGCCTATCGAGGCTATTCTCAATGTGCTGGAAATTGTTTCATAATCCGTGCTCCACGCGTGATTCTTTTGCATTTATTTACAGATTTATACTATTTCGCGTTATTTAAAGGCGATGTCTATCGAGGCTATTCTCAATGTGCTGGAAATTGTTTCATAATCTGTGCTTCAAGCGTGATTTTTTTGAATTTGTTTACGCATTTATACTATTTCGCGTTATTTAAAGGTGATGTCTATAGAGGCTATTCTCAATGTACTGGAAATTGTTTCATAATCTGTGGTCCACGCGTGAATTTTTTAAATTTGTTTACGGATTTATACTATTTCGAGTTATTTAAAGGTGGTGTCTATCGAGACTATTTTCAATGTGCTGGAAATTGTTTCACAATCTATTCTCCAAGCGTGATTCTTTTTTTTTTTTTTTCAAATTGTTTACAGATTTATACTATTTCGCGTTATTTAAAGGCGATGTCTATCGAGGCTATTCTCAATGTGCTGGAAATTGTTTCATAATCTGTGCTTCAAGCGTGATTTTTTTGAATTTGTTTACGGATTTGTACTATTTTGCGTATTTAAAGGCGATGTCTATCGAGACTATTCTCAATGTGCTGTAAATTTTTTCATAATCTGCGCTCCACGCGTGATATTTTTAAATTTGTTTACGGATTTATAATATTTCGCTTTATTTAAAGGCGATGTCTATCGAGACTATTTTCAATGTGTTGGAAATTGTTCCACAATTTATGCTCCAAGCGTGATTTTTTTTTTCAATTTGTTTACATATTTATAATTATTCGCGTTATTTAAAGGTGATGTCTATCGAAGCTATTCTCAATGTGCTGGAAATAGTTTCATAATCTATGCTCCAATCTTGATTTTTTTTTCAATTTGTTTACATATTTATTCTATTTCGCGTTATTTAAAGGTGATGTCTATCGGGGCTATTCTCAATGTGCTGGAAATTGTTTCATAATCTGTGCTCCACGCGTGATTTTTTTGCATTTTTTTACAGATTTATACTATTTCGCGTTATTTAAAGGCGATGTCTATCGAGGCTACTCTCACTGTGCTGGAAATTGTTTCATAATCTGTGCTCCACGCGTGATTTTTTTAAATTTATTTACAAATTTATAAGATTTCGCGTTATTTAAAGGCGATGTCTATCGAGGCTATTCTCAATGTGCTGGAAATTGTTTCATAATCTGTGCTCCAATCGTGATTTTTTTGAATTTGTTTACGCATTTATACTATTTCGCGTTATTTAAAGGTGATGTCTATCGAGGCTATTCTCAATGTGCTGGAAATTGTTTCATAATCTCTGGTCCACGCGTGATATTTTAAATTTGTTTACGGATTTATACTATTTCGAGTTATTTAAAGGTGGTGTCTATCGAGACTATTTTCAATGTGCTGGAAATTGTTTCACAATCTATTCTCCAAGCGTGATTCTTTTTTTTTTTTTTTTTTAAATTGTTTACAGATTTATACTTTTCGCGTTATTTAAAGGTAATGTCTATCGAAGCTATTCTCAATGTGCTGGAAATTGATTCATAATCTGTGCTCCACGCGTGATTTTTTAAAATTTGCTTATGGATTTATACTATTTCGGGTTATTTAAAGGTGATGTCTATGGAGGCTATTCTCAATGTTCTGGAAATTGTTTCATAATCTGTGCTCCACGCGTGATTTTTTTAAATTTATTTACAAATTTATAAGATTTCGCGTTATTTAAAGGCGATGTCTATCGAGGATATTCTCAATGTGCTGGAAATTGTTTCATAATCAATGCTCCAAGCGTGATTTTTTTGAACTTGTTTACGCATTTATACTATTTCGCGTTATTTAAAGGCGATGTCTATCGAGACTATTTTCAATGTGCTGGAAAATGTTTCACAATCTATGCTCCAATCCTGATTTTTTTTCAATTTGTTTACATATTTATACTATTTCGCGTTATTTAAAGGTGATGTCTATCGAGGCTATTCTCAATGTGCAGTAAATTTTTTCATAATCTGCTCCACACTTGATTTTTTAAAAAAATGTTTACGCATTTACACTATTTCGCGATATTTAAAGGTGATATCTATCGAGGCTATTCTCAATGCGCTGGAAATTGTTTCATAATCTGTGGTCCACGCGTGATTTTTTTGAATTTGTTTACGGATTTATACTATTTTGCGTATTTAAAGGCGATGTCTATCGAGACTATTCTCAATGTGCTGGAAATTGTTTCATAATCTGTGCTCCACGCGTGATTTTTTTAAATTTATTTACAAATTTATAAGATTTCGCGTTATTTAAAGGCGATGTCTATCGAGGCTATTCTCAATGTGCAGTAAATTTTTTCATAATCTGTGCTCCACGCTTGATTTTTTTTTTAATTGTTTACGCATTTACACTATTTTGCGTTATTTAAAGGCGATATCTATCGAGGCAATTCTCAATGTGCTGGAAATTGTTTCATAATCTGTGCTCCACGCGTGATATTTTTAAATTTGTTTACGGATTTATAAGATTTCGCTTTATTTAAAGGCGATGTCTATCGAGGCTATTCTCAAAGTGCTGGAAATTGTTTCATAATCTGTTCTCTACGCGTGAGTTTTTTGAATTTGTTTACGGATTTATACTATTTTGCGTATTTAAAGGCGATGTCTATCGAGTCTATTCTCAAAGTGCTGTAAATTGTTTCATAATCTGCGCTCCACGCGTGATATTTTAAAATTTGTTTACGGATTTATAATATTTCGCTTTATTTAAAGGCGATGTCTATCGAGACTATTTTCAATGTGTTGGAAATTGTTCCACAATTTATGCTCCAAGCGTGATTTTTTTTTCAATTTGTTTACAGATTTATAATTTTTCGCGTTATTTAAAGGTGATGTCTATCGAAGCTATTCTCAATGTGCTGGAAATTGTTTCATAATCTGTGCTCCACGCGTGTTTTTTTTTTTTTAATTTGTTTACTGATTTATACTATTTCGCGTTATTTAAAGGAGATGTCTATCGAGACTATTTTCAATGTGCTGGAAATTGTTTCACAATCTATGCTCCAATCTTGATTTTTTTTTCAATTTGTTTAAATATTTATAATTATTCGCGTTATTTAAAGGTGATGTCTATCGAAGCTATTCTCAATGTGCTGGAAATAGTTTCATAATCTATGCTCCAATCTTGATTTTTTTTTCAATTTGTTTACATATTTATTCTATTTCGCGTTATTTAAAGGTGATGTCTATCGGGGCTATTCTCAATGTGCTGGAAATTGTTTCATAATCTGTGCTCCACGCGTGATTTTTTTGCATTTTTTTACAGATTTATACTATTTCGCGTTATTTAAAGGCGATGTCTATCGAGGCTACTCTCACTGTGCTGGAAATTGTTTCATAATCTGTGCTCCACGCGTGATTTTTTTAAATTTATTTACAAATTTATAAGATTTCGCGTTATTTAAAGGCGATGTCTATCGAGGCTATTCTCAATGTGCTGGAAATTGTTTCATAATCTGTGCTCCAATCGTGATTTTTTTGAATTTGTTTACGCATTTATACTATTTCGCGTTATTTAAAGGTGATGTCTATCGAGGCTATTCTCAATGTGCTGGAAATTGTTTCATAATCTCTGGTCCACGCGTGATATTTTAAATTTGTTTACGGATTTATACTATTTCGAGTTATTTAAAGGTGGTGTCTATCGAGACTATTTTCTATGTGCTGGAAATTGTTTCACAATCTATTCTCCAAGCGTGATTCTTTTTTTTTTTTTTTTTCAAATTGTTTACAGATTTATACTTTTCGCGTTATTTAAAGGTAATGTCTATCGAAGCTATTCTCAATGTGCTGGAAATTGATTCATAATCTGTGCTCCACGCGTGATTTTTTAAAATTTGCTTATGGATTTATACTATTTCGGGTTATTTAAAGGTGATGTCTATGGAGGCTATTCTCAATGTTCTGGAAATTGTTTCATAATCTGTGCTCCACGCGTGATTTTTTTAAATTTATTTACAAATTTATAAGATTTCGCGTTATTTAAAGGCGATGTCTATCGAGGATATTCTCAATGTGCTGGAAATTGTTTCATAATCAATGCTCCAAGCGTGATTTTTTTGAACTTGTTTACGCATTTATACTATTTCGCGTTATTTAAAGGCGATGTCTATCGAGACTATTTTCAATGTGCTGGAAAATGTTTCACAATCTATGCTCCAATCCTGATTTTTTTTCAATTTGTTTACATATTTATACTATTTCGCGTTATTTAAAGGTGATGTCTATCGAGGCTATTCTCAATGTGCAGTAAATTTTTTCATAATCTGCTCCACACTTGATTTTTTAAAAAAATGTTTACGCATTTACACTATTTCGCGATATTTAAAGGTGATATCTATCGAGGCTATTCTCAATGCGCTGGAAATTGTTTCATAATCTGTGCTCCACGCGTGATTTTTTTGAATTTGTTTACGGATTTATACTATTTTGCGTATTTAAAGGCGATGTCTATCGAGACTATTCTCAATGTGCTGGAAATTGTTTCATAATCTGTGCTCCACGCGTGATTTTTTTAAATTTATTTACAAATTTATAAGATTTCGCGTTATTTAAAGGCGATGTCTATCGAGGCTATTCTCAATGTGCAGTAAATTTTTTCATAATCTGTGCTCCACGCTTGATTTTTTTTTAAATTGTTTACGCATTTACACTATTTTGCGTTATTTAAAGGCGATATCTATCGAGGCAATTCTCAATGTGCTGGAAATTGTTTCATAATCTGTGCTCCACGCGTGATATTTTTAAATTTGTTTACGGATTTATAAGATTTCGCTTTATTTAAAGGCGATGTCTATCGAGGCTATTCTCAAAGTGCTGGAAATTGTTTCATAATCTGTTCTCTACGCGTGAGTTTTTTGAATTTGTTTACGGATTTATACTATTTTGCGTATTTAAAGGCGATGTCTATCGAGTCTATTCTCAAAGTGCTGTAAATTGTTTCATAATCTGCGCTCCACGCGTGATATTTTAAAATTTGTTTACGGATTTATAATATTTCGCTTTATTTAAAGGCGATGTCTATCGAGACTATTTTCAATGTGTTGGAAATTGTTCCACAATTTATGCTCCAAGCGTGATTTTTTTTTCAATTTGTTTACAGATTTATAATTTTTCGCGTTATTTAAAGGTGATGTCTATCGAAGCTATTCTCAATGTGCTGGAAATTGTTTCATAATCTGTGCTCCACGCGTGTTTTTTTTTTTTAATTTGTTTACTGATTTATACTATTTCGCGTTATTTAAAGGAGATGTCTATCGAGACTATTTTCAATGTGCTGGAAATTGTTTCACAATCTATGCTCCAATCTTGATTTTTTTTTCAATTTGTTTAAATATTTATACTATTTCGCGTTATTTAAAGGTGATGTCTATCGGGGCTATTCTCAATGTGCTGGAAATTGTTTCATAATCTGTGCTCCACGCGTGATTTTTTTGCATTTTTTTACAGATTTATACTATTTCGCGTTATTTAAAGGCGATGTCTATCGAGGCTACTCTCAATGTGCTGGAAATTGTTTCATAATCTGTGCTCCAAGCGTGATTTTTTTGAATTTGTTTACGCATTTATACTATTTCGCGTTATTTAAAGGCGATGTCTATCGAGACTATTTTCAATGTGCTGGACAATGTTTCACAATCTATGCTCCAATCTTGATTTTTTTTTTCAATTTGTTTACATATTTATACTATTTCGCGTTATTTAAAGGTGATGTCTATCGGGGCTATTCTCAATGTGCTGGAAATTGTTTCATAATCTGTGTCCACGCGTGATTTTTTTGCATTTATTTACAGATTTATACTATTTCGCGTTATTTAAAGGCGATGTCTATCGAGGCTATTCTCAATGTGCTGGAAATTGTTTCATAATCTGTGCTTCAAGCGTGATTTTTTTGAATTTGTTTACGCATTTATACTATTTCGCTTTATTTAAAGGTGATGTCTATCGAGGCTATTCTCAATGTGCTGGAAATTGTTTCATAATCTGTGGTCCACGCGCGATTTTTTTAAATTTGTTTACGGATTTATACTATTTCGAGTTATTTAAAGGTGGTGTCTATCGAGACTATTTTCAATGTGCTGGAAATTGTTTCAATATCTATTCTCCAAGCGTGATTCTTTTTTTTTTTCAAATTGTTTACATATTTATACTATTTCGCGTTATTTAAAGGCGATGTCTATCGAGACTATTCTCAATGTGCTGTAAATTTTTTCATAATCTGCGCTCCACGCGTGATTTTTTAAAATTTGCTTATGGATTTATACTATTTCGGGTTATTTAAAGGTGATGTCTATGGAGGCTATTCTCAATGTACTGGAAATTGTTTCATAATCTGTGCTCCACGCGTGATTTTTTTAAATTTGTTTACGGATTTATAATATTTCGCGTTATTTAAAGGCGATGTCTATCGAGACTATTTTCAATGTGTTGGAAATTGTTCCACAATTTATGCTCCAAGCGTGATTTTTTTTTTCAATTTGTTTACATATTTATAATTATTCGCGTTATTTAAAGGTGATGTCTATCGAAGCTATTCTCAATGTGCTGGAAATTGTTTCATAATCTGTGCTCCACGCGTGTTTTTTTTTTAATTTGTTTACTGATTTTTACTATTTCGCGTTATTTAAAGGAGATGTCTATCGAGACTATTTTCAATGTGCTGGAAATTGTTTCACAATCTATGCTCCAATCTTGATTTTTTTTTCAATTTGTTTACATATTTATTCTATTTCGCGTTATTTAAAGGTGATGTCTATCGGGGCTATTCTCAATGTGCTGGAAATTGTTTCATAATCTGTGCTCCACGCGTGATTTTTTTTGCATTTTTTTTACAGATTTATACTATTTCGCGTTATTTAAAGGCGATGTCTATCGAGACTATTCTCAATGTGCTGGAAATTGTTTCATAATCTGTGCTCCACGCGTGATTTTTTTAAATTTATTTACAAATTTATAAGATTTCGCGTTATTTAAAGGTGATGTCTATCGAGGCTATTCTCAATGTGCAGTAAATTTTTTCATAATCTGTGCTCCACGCTTGATTTTTTTAAAAATTGTTTACGCATTTACACTATTTTGCGTTATTTAAAGGCGATATCTATCGAGGCTATTCTCAATGTGCTGGAAATTGGTTCATAATCTGTTCTCTACGCGTGAGTTTTTTGAATTTGTTTACGGATTTATACTATTTTGCGTATTTAAAGGCGATGTCTATCGAGTCTATTCTCAAAGTGCTGTAAATTGTTTCATAATCTGCGCTCCACGCGTGATATTTTTAAATTTGTTTACGGATTTATAATATTTCGCTTTATTTAAAGGCGATGTCTATCGAGGCTATTTTCAATGTGTTGGAAATTGTTCCACAATTTATGCTCCAAGCGTGATTTTTTTTTCAATTTGTTTACAGATTTATAATTTTTCGCGTTATTTAAAGGTGATGTCTATCGAAGCTATTCTCAATGTGCTGGAAATTGTTTCATAATCTGTGCTCCACGCGTGTTTTTTTTTTAATTTGTTTACTGATTTATACTATTTCGCGTTATTTAAAGGAGATGTCTATCGAGACTCTTTTCAATGTGCTGGAAATTGTTTCACAATCTATGCTCCAATCTTGATTTTTTTTTCAATTTGTTTACATATTTATACTATTTCGCGTTATTTAAAGGTGATGTCTATCGGGGCTATTCTCAATGTGCTGGAAATTGTTTCATAATCTGTGCTCCACGCGTGATTTTTTTGCATTTTTTTACAGATTTATACTATTTCGCGTTATTTAAAGGCGATGTCTATCGAGGCTACTCTCAATGTGCTGGAAATTGTTTCATAATCTGTGCTCCACGCGTGATTTTTTTAAATTTATTTACAAATTTATAAGATTTCGCGTTATTTAAAGGCGACGTCTATCGAGGCTATTCTCAATGTGCTGGAAATTGTTTCATAATCTGTGCTCCAAGCGTGATTTTTTTGAATTTGTTTACGCATTTATACTATTTCGCGTTATTTAAAGGCGATGTCTATCGAGATTATTTTCAATGTGCTGGAAAATGTTTCACAATCTATTCTCCAAGTGTGATTCTTTTTTTTTTTTTTCAAATTGTTTACAGATTTATACTTTTCGCGTTATTTAAAGGTAATGTCTATCGAAGCTATTCTCAATGTGCTGGAAATTGATTCATAATCTGTGCTCCACGCGTGATTTTTTAAAATTTGCTAATGGATTTATACTATTTCGGGTTATTTAAAGGTGATGTCTATGGAGGCTATTCTCAATGTTCTGGAAATTGTTTCATAATCTGTGCTCCACGCGTGATTTTTTTAAATTTATTTACAAATTTATAAGATTTCGCGTTATTTAAAGGCGATGTCTATCGAGGCTATTCTCAATGTGCTGGAAATTGTTTCATAATCTGTGCTCCAAGCGTGATTTTTTTGAATTTGTTTACGCATTTATACTATTTCGCGTTATTTAAAGGCGATGTCTATTGAGACTATTTTCAATGTGCTGGAAAATGTTTCACAATCTATGCTCCAATCCTGATTTTTTTTCAATTTGTTTACATATTTATACTATTTCGCGTTATTTGAAGGTGATGTCTATCGAGGCTATTCTCAATGTGCTGGAAATTGTTTCATAATCTGTGCTCCACGCGTGATTTTTTTGACTTTGTTTACGGATTTATACTATTTTGCGTATTTAAAGGCGATGTCTATCGAGACTATTCTCAATGTGCTGGAAATTGTTTCATAATCTGTGCTCCACGCGTGATTTTTTTAAATTTATTTACAAATTTATAAGATTTCGCGTTATTTAAAGGCGATGTCTATCGAGGCTATTCTCAATATGCAGTAAATTTTTTCATAATCTGTGCTCCACGCTTGATTTTTTTAAAAATTGTTTACGCATTTACACTATTTTGCGTTATTTAAAGGCGATATCTATCGAGGCTATTCTCAATGTGCTGGAAATTGTTTCATAATCTGTGCTCCACGCGTGATATTTTTAAATTTGTTTACGGATTTATAAGATTTCGCTTTATTTAAAGGCGATGTCTATCGAGGCTATTCTCAATGTGCTGGAAATTGTTTCATAATCAATGCTCCAAGCGTGATTTTTTTGAACTTGTTTACGCATTTATACTATTTCGCGTTATTTAAAGGCGATGTCTATCGAGACTATTTTCAATGTGCTGGAAAATGTTTCACAATCTATGCTCCAATCCTGATTTTTTTTCAATTTGTTTACATATTTATACTATTTCGCGTTATTTAAAGGTGATGTCTATCGAGGCTATTCTCAATGTGCAGTAAATTTTTTCATAATCTGCTCCACACTTGATTTTTTAAAAAAATGTTTACGCATTTACACTATTTCGCGATATTTAAAGGTGATATCTATCGAGGCTATTCTCAATGCGCTGGAAATTGTTTCATAATCTGTGCTCCACGCGTGATTTTTTTGAATTTGTTTACGGATTTATACTATTTTGCGTATTTAAAGGCGATGTCTATCGAGACTATTCTCAATGTGCTGGAAATTGTTTCATAATCTGTGCTCCACGCGTGATTTTTTTAAATTTATTTACAAATTTATAAGATTTCGCGTTATTTAAAGGCGATGTCTATCGAGGCTATTCTCAATGTGCAGTAAATTTTTTCATAATCTGTGCTCCACGCTTGATTTTTTTTTAAATTGTTTACGCATTTACACTATTTTGCGTTATTTAAAGGCGATATCTATCGAGGCAATTCTCAATGTGCTGGAAATTGTTTCATAATCTGTGCTCCACGCGTGATATTTTTAAATTTGTTTACGGATTTATAAGATTTCGCTTTATTTAAAGGCGATGTCTATCGAGGCTATTCTCAAAGTGCTGGAAATTGTTTCATAATCTGTTCTCTACGCGTGAGTTTTTTGAATTTGTTTACGGATTTATACTATTTTGCGTATTTAAAGGCGATGTCTATCGAGTCTATTCTCAAAGTGCTGTAAATTGTTTCATAATCTGCGCTCCACGCGTGATATTTTAAAATTTGTTTACGGATTTATAATATTTCGCTTTATTTAAAGGCGATGTCTATCGAGACTATTTTCAATGTGTTGGAAATTGTTCCACAATTTATGCTCCAAGCGTGATTTTTTTTTCAATTTGTTTACAGATTTATAATTTTTCGCGTTATTTAAAGGTGATGTCTATCGAAGCTATTCTCAATGTGCTGGAAATTGTTTCATAATCTGTGCTCCACGCGTGTTTTTTTTTTTTAATTTGTTTACTGATTTATACTATTTCGCGTTATTTAAAGGAGATGTCTATCGAGACTATTTTCAATGTGCTGGAAATTGTTTCACAATCTATGCTCCAATCTTGATTTTTTTTTCAATTTGTTTAAATATTTATACTATTTCGCGTTATTTAAAGGTGATGTCTATCGGGGCTATTCTCAATGTGCTGGAAATTGTTTCATAATCTGTGCTCCACGCGTGATTTTTTTGCATTTTTTTACAGATTTATACTATTTCGCGTTATTTAAAGGCGATGTCTATCGAGGCTACTCTCAATGTGCTGGAAATTGTTTCATAATCTGTGCTCCAAGCGTGATTTTTTTGAATTTGTTTACGCATTTATACTATTTCGCGTTATTTAAAGGCGATGTCTATCGAGACTATTTTCAATGTGCTGGACAATGTTTCACAATCTATGCTCCAATCTTGATTTTTTTTTTCAATTTGTTTACATATTTATACTATTTCGCGTTATTTAAAGGTGATGTCTATCGGGGCTATTCTCAATGTGCTGGAAATTGTTTCATAATCTGTGTCCACGCGTGATTTTTTTGCATTTATTTACAGATTTATACTATTTCGCGTTATTTAAAGGCGATGTCTATCGAGGCTATTCTCAATGTGCTGGAAATTGTTTCATAATCTGTGCTTCAAGCGTGATTTTTTTGAATTTGTTTACGCATTTATACTATTTCGCTTTATTTAAAGGTGATGTCTATCGAGGCTATTCTCAATGTGCTGGAAATTGTTTCATAATCTGTGGTCCACGCGCGATTTTTTTAAATTTGTTTACGGATTTATACTATTTCGAGTTATTTAAAGGTGGTGTCTATCGAGACTATTTTCAATGTGCTGGAAATTGTTTCAATATCTATTCTCCAAGCGTGATTCTTTTTTTTTTTCAAATTGTTTACATATTTATACTATTTCGCGTTATTTAAAGGCGATGTCTATCGAGACTATTCTCAATGTGCTGTAAATTTTTTCATAATCTGCGCTCCACGCGTGATTTTTTAAAATTTGCTTATGGATTTATACTATTTCGGGTTATTTAAAGGTGATGTCTATGGAGGCTATTCTCAATGTACTGGAAATTGTTTCATAATCTGTGCTCCACGCGTGATTTTTTTAAATTTGTTTACGGATTTATAATATTTCGCGTTATTTAAAGGCGATGTCTATCGAGACTATTTTCAATGTGTTGGAAATTGTTCCACAATTTATGCTCCAAGCGTGATTTTTTTTTTCAATTTGTTTACATATTTATAATTATTCGCGTTATTTAAAGGTGATGTCTATCGAAGCTATTCTCAATGTGCTGGAAATTGTTTCATAATCTGTGCTCCACGCGTGTTTTTTTTTTAATTTGTTTACTGATTTTTACTATTTCGCGTTATTTAAAGGAGATGTCTATCGAGACTATTTTCAATGTGCTGGAAATTGTTTCACAATCTATGCTCCAATCTTGATTTTTTTTTCAATTTGTTTACATATTTATTCTATTTCGCGTTATTTAAAGGTGATGTCTATCGGGGCTATTCTCAATGTGCTGGAAATTGTTTCATAATCTGTGCTCCACGCGTGATTTTTTTTGCATTTTTTTTACAGATTTATACTATTTCGCGTTATTTAAAGGCGATGTCTATCGAGACTATTCTCAATGTGCTGGAAATTGTTTCATAATCTGTGCTCCACGCGTGATTTTTTTAAATTTATTTACAAATTTATAAGATTTCGCGTTATTTAAAGGTGATGTCTATCGAGGCTATTCTCAATGTGCAGTAAATTTTTTCATAATCTGTGCTCCACGCTTGATTTTTTTAAAAATTGTTTACGCATTTACACTATTTTGCGTTATTTAAAGGCGATATCTATCGAGGCTATTCTCAATGTGCTGGAAATTGGTTCATAATCTGTTCTCTACGCGTGAGTTTTTTGAATTTGTTTACGGATTTATACTATTTTGCGTATTTAAAGGCGATGTCTATCGAGTCTATTCTCAAAGTGCTGTAAATTGTTTCATAATCTGCGCTCCACGCGTGATATTTTTAAATTTGTTTACGGATTTATAATATTTCGCTTTATTTAAAGGCGATGTCTATCGAGGCTATTTTCAATGTGTTGGAAATTGTTCCACAATTTATGCTCCAAGCGTGATTTTTTTTTCAATTTGTTTACAGATTTATAATTTTTCGCGTTATTTAAAGGTGATGTCTATCGAAGCTATTCTCAATGTGCTGGAAATTGTTTCATAATCTGTGCTCCACGCGTGTTTTTTTTTTAATTTGTTTACTGATTTATACTATTTCGCGTTATTTAAAGGAGATGTCTATCGAGACTCTTTTCAATGTGCTGGAAATTGTTTCACAATCTATGCTCCAATCTTGATTTTTTTTTCAATTTGTTTACATATTTATACTATTTCGCGTTATTTAAAGGTGATGTCTATCGGGGCTATTCTCAATGTGCTGGAAATTGTTTCATAATCTGTGCTCCACGCGTGATTTTTTTGCATTTTTTTACAGATTTATACTATTTCGCGTTATTTAAAGGCGATGTCTATCGAGGCTACTCTCAATGTGCTGGAAATTGTTTCATAATCTGTGCTCCACGCGTGATTTTTTTAAATTTATTTACAAATTTATAAGATTTCGCGTTATTTAAAGGCGACGTCTATCGAGGCTATTCTCAATGTGCTGGAAATTGTTTCATAATCTGTGCTCCAAGCGTGATTTTTTTGAATTTGTTTACGCATTTATACTATTTCGCGTTATTTAAAGGCGATGTCTATCGAGATTATTTTCAATGTGCTGGAAAATGTTTCACAATCTATTCTCCAAGTGTGATTCTTTTTTTTTTTTTTCAAATTGTTTACAGATTTATACTTTTCGCGTTATTTAAAGGTAATGTCTATCGAAGCTATTCTCAATGTGCTGGAAATTGATTCATAATCTGTGCTCCACGCGTGATTTTTTAAAATTTGCTAATGGATTTATACTATTTCGGGTTATTTAAAGGTGATGTCTATGGAGGCTATTCTCAATGTTCTGGAAATTGTTTCATAATCTGTGCTCCACGCGTGATTTTTTTAAATTTATTTACAAATTTATAAGATTTCGCGTTATTTAAAGGCGATGTCTATCGAGGCTATTCTCAATGTGCTGGAAATTGTTTCATAATCTGTGCTCCAAGCGTGATTTTTTTGAATTTGTTTACGCATTTATACTATTTCGCGTTATTTAAAGGCGATGTCTATTGAGACTATTTTCAATGTGCTGGAAAATGTTTCACAATCTATGCTCCAATCCTGATTTTTTTTCAATTTGTTTACATATTTATACTATTTCGCGTTATTTGAAGGTGATGTCTATCGAGGCTATTCTCAATGTGCTGGAAATTGTTTCATAATCTGTGCTCCACGCGTGATTTTTTTGACTTTGTTTACGGATTTATACTATTTTGCGTATTTAAAGGCGATGTCTATCGAGACTATTCTCAATGTGCTGGAAATTGTTTCATAATCTGTGCTCCACGCGTGATTTTTTTAAATTTATTTACAAATTTATAAGATTTCGCGTTATTTAAAGGCGATGTCTATCGAGGCTATTCTCAATATGCAGTAAATTTTTTCATAATCTGTGCTCCACGCTTGATTTTTTTAAAAATTGTTTACGCATTTACACTATTTTGCGTTATTTAAAGGCGATATCTATCGAGGCTATTCTCAATGTGCTGGAAATTGTTTCATAATCTGTGCTCCACGCGTGATATTTTTAAATTTGTTTACGGATTTATAAGATTTCGCTTTATTTAAAGGCGATGTCTATCGAGGCTATTCTCAAAGTGCTGGAAATTGTTTCATAATCTGTTCTCTACGCGTGAGTTTTTTGAATTTGTTTACGGATTTATACTATTTTGCGTATTTAAAGGCGATGTCTATCCAGACTATTCTCAATGTGCTGTAAATTGTTTCATAATCTGCGCTCCACGCGTGATATTTTTAAATTTGTTAACGGATTTATAATATTTCGCTTTATTTAAAGGCGATGTCTATCGAGGCTATTCTCAATGTGCTGGAAATTGTTTCATAATCTGTGCTCCACGCGTGATTTTTTTAAATTTATTTACAAATTTATAAGATTTCGCGTTATTTAAAGGCGACGTCTATCGAGGCTATTCAAAATGTGCTGGAAATTGTTTCATAATCTGTGCTCCAAGCGTGATTTTTTTGAATTTGTTTACGCATTTATACTATTTCGCGTTATTTAAAGGCGATGTCTATCGAGACTATTTTCAATGTGTTGGAAAATGTTTCACAATCTATTCTCCAAGTGTGATTCTTTTTTTTTTTTCAAATTGTATAAAAAATTCAGGTTTATACTTTTCGCGTTATTTAAAGGTAATGTCTATCGAAGCTATTCTCAATGTGCTGGAAATTGATTCATAATCTGTGCTCCACGCGTGATTTTTTAAAATTTGCTTATGGATTTATACTATTTCGGGTTATTTAAAGGTGATGTCTATGGAGGCTATTCTCAATGTTCTGGAAATTGTTTCATAATCTGTGCTCCACGCGTGATTTTTTTAAATTTATTTACAAATTTATAAGATTTCGCGTTATTTAAAGGCGATGTCTATCGAGGCTATTCTCAATGTGCTTGAAATTGTTTCATAATCTGTGCTCCAAGCGTGATTTTTTTGAATTTGTTTACGCATTTATACTATTTCGCGTTATTTAAAGGCGATGTCTATCGAGACTATTTTCAATGTGCTGGAAAATGTTTCACAATCTATGCTCCAATCCTGATTTTTTTTCAATTTGTTTACATATTTATACTATTTCGCGTTATTTAAAGGTGATGTCTATCGAGGCTATTCTCAATGTGCAGTAAATTTTTTCATAATCTGTGCTCCACACTTGATTTTTTAAAAAATTGTTTACGCATTTACACTATTTCGCGTTATTTAAAGGTGATATCTATCGAGGCTATTCTCAATGTGCTGGAAATTGTTTCATAATCTGTGCTCCACGCGTGATATTTTTAAATTTATTTACAAATTTATAAGATTTCGCGTTATTTAAAGGCGATGTCTATCGAGGCTATTCTCAATATGCAGTAAATTTTTTCATAATCTGTGCTCCACGCTTGATTTTTTTAAAAATTGTTTACGCATTTACACTATTTTGCGTTATTTAAAGGCGATATCTATCGAGACTATTCTCAATGTGCTGGAAATTGTTTCATAATCTGTGCTCCACGCGTGATATTTTTAAATTTGTTTACGGATTTATAAGATTTCGCTTTATTTAAAGGCGATGTCTATCGAGGCTATTCTCAAAGTGCTGGAAATTGTTTCATAATCTGTTCTCTACGCGTGAGTTTTTTGAATTTGTTTACGGATTTATACTATTTTGCGTATTTAAAGGCGATATCTATCCAGACTATTCTCAATGTGCTGTAAATTGTTTCATAATCTGCGCTCCACGCGTGATATTTTTAAATTTGTTTACGGATTTATAATATTTCGCTTTATTTAAAGGCGATGTCTATCGAGGCTATTCTCAATGTGCTGGAAACTGTTTCATAATCTGTTCTCTACGCGTGATTTTTTTGAATTTGTTTACGGATTTATACTATTTTGCGTATTTAAAGGCGATGTCTATCGAGACTATTCTCAATGTGCTGTAAATTTTTTCATAATCTGCGCTCCACGCGTGATATTTTTAAATTTGTTTACGGATTTATAATATTTCGCTTTATTTAAAGGCGATGTCTATCGAGACTATTTTCAATGTGTTGGAAATTGTTCCACAATTTATGCTCCAAGCGTGATTTTTTTTTTCAATTTGTTTACAGATTTATAATTTTTCGCGTTATTTAAAGATGATGTCTATCGAAGCTATTCTCAATGTGCTGGAAATTGTTTCATAATCTGTGCTCCACGCGTGTTTTTTTTTTAATTTTTTTACTGATTTATACTATTTCGCGTTATTTAAAGGAGATGTCTATCGAGACTATTTTCAATGTGCTGGAAATTGTTTCACAATCTATGCTCCAATCTTGATTTTTTTTTCAATTTGTTTACATATTTTTACTATTTCGCGTTATTTAAAGGTGATGTCTATTGTGGCTATTCTCAATGTGCTGGAAATTGTTTCATAATCTGTGCTCCACGCGTGATTTTTTTGCATTTTTTTACAGATTTATACTATTTCGCGTTATTTAAAGGCGATGTCTATCGAGGCTACTCTCAATGTGCTGGAAATTGTTTCATAATCTGTGCTCCACGCGTGATTTTTTTAAATTTATTTACAAATTTATAAAATTTTGCGTTATTTAAAGGCGATGTCTATCGAGGCTATTCTCAATGTGCTGGAAATTGTTTCATAATCTATTCTCCAAGCGTGATTCTTTTTTTTTTTTTCAAATTGTTTACAGATTTATACTTTTCGCGTTATTTAAAGGTAATGTCTATCGAAGCTATTCTCAATGTGCTGGAAATTGATTCATAATCTGTGCTCCACGCGTGATTTTTTAAAATTTGCTTATGGATTTATACTATTTCGGGTTATTTAAAGGTGATGTCTATGGAGGCTATTCTCAATGTTCTGGAAATTGTTTCATAATCTGTGCTCCACGCGTGATTTTTTTAAATTTATTTACAAATTTATAAGATTTCGCGTTATTTAAAGGCGATGTCTATCGAGGCTATTCTCAATGTGCTGGAAATTGTTTCATAATCTGTGCTCCAAGCGTGATTTTTTAAAATTTGTTTACGCATTTATACTATTTCGCGTTATTTAAAGGCGATGTCTATCGAGACTATTTTCAATGTGCTGGAAAATGTTTCACAATCTATGCTCCAATCTTGATTTTATTTTCAATTTGTTTACATATTTATACTATTTCGCGTTATTTAAAGGTGATGCCTATCGAGGCTATTCTCAATGTGCTGGAAATTGTTTCATAATCTGTGCTCCACGCGTGATTCTTTTGCATTTATTTACAGATTTATACTATTTCGCGTTATTTAAAGGCGATGTCTATCGAGGCTATTCTCAATGTGCTGGAAATTGTTTCATAATCTGTGCTTCAAGCGTGATTTTTTTGAATTTGTTTACGCATTTATACTATTTCGCGTTATTTAAAGGTGATGTCTATAGAGGCTATTCTCAATGTACTGGAAATTGTTTCATAATCTGTGCTCCACGCGTGATTTTTTAAAATTTGCTTATGGATTTATACTATTTCGGGTTATTTAAAGGTGATGTCTATGGAGGCTATTCTCAATGTTCTGGAAATTGTTTCATAATCTGTGCTCCACGCGTGATTTTTTTAAATTTATTTACAAATTTATAAGATTTCGCGTTATTTAAAGGCGATGTCTATCGAGGCTATTCTCAATGTGCTTGAAATTGTTTCATAATCTGTGCTCCAAGCGTGATTTTTTTGAATTTGTTTACGCATTTATACTATTTCGCGTTATTTAAAGGCGATGTCTATCGAGACTATTTTCAATGTGCTGGAAAATGTTTCACAATCTATGCTCCAATCCTGATTTTTTTTCAATTTGTTTACATATTTATACTATTTCGCGTTATTTAAAGGTGATGTCTATCGAGGCTATTCTCAATGTGCAGTAAATTTTTTCATAATCTGTGCTCCACACTTGATTTTTTAAAAAATTGTTTACGCATTTACACTATTTCGCGTTATTTAAAGGTGATATCTATCGAGGCTATTCTCAATGTGCTGGAAATTGTTTCATAATCTGTGCTCCACGCGTGATATTTTTAAATTTATTTACAAATTTATAAGATTTCGCGTTATTTAAAGGCGATGTCTATCGAGGCTATTCTCAATATGCAGTAAATTTTTTCATAATCTGTGCTCCACGCTTGATTTTTTTAAAAATTGTTTACGCATTTACACTATTTTGCGTTATTTAAAGGCGATATCTATCGAGACTATTCTCAATGTGCTGGAAATTGTTTCATAATCTGTGCTCCACGCGTGATATTTTTAAATTTGTTTACGGATTTATAAGATTTCGCTTTATTTAAAGGCGATGTCTATCGAGGCTATTCTCAAAGTGCTGGAAATTGTTTCATAATCTGTTCTCTACGCGTGAGTTTTTTGAATTTGTTTACGGATTTATACTATTTTGCGTATTTAAAGGCGATATCTATCCAGACTATTCTCAATGTGCTGTAAATTGTTTCATAATCTGCGCTCCACGCGTGATATTTTTAAATTTGTTTACGGATTTATAATATTTCGCTTTATTTAAAGGCGATGTCTATCGAGGCTATTCTCAATGTGCTGGAAACTGTTTCATAATCTGTTCTCTACGCGTGATTTTTTTGAATTTGTTTACGGATTTATACTATTTTGCGTATTTAAAGGCGATGTCTATCGAGACTATTCTCAATGTGCTGTAAATTTTTTCATAATCTGCGCTCCACGCGTGATATTTTTAAATTTGTTTACGGATTTATAATATTTCGCTTTATTTAAAGGCGATGTCTATCGAGACTATTTTCAATGTGTTGGAAATTGTTCCACAATTTATGCTCCAAGCGTGATTTTTTTTTTCAATTTGTTTACAGATTTATAATTTTTCGCGTTATTTAAAGATGATGTCTATCGAAGCTATTCTCAATGTGCTGGAAATTGTTTCATAATCTGTGCTCCACGCGTGTTTTTTTTTTAATTTTTTTACTGATTTATACTATTTCGCGTTATTTAAAGGAGATGTCTATCGAGACTATTTTCAATGTGCTGGAAATTGTTTCACAATCTATGCTCCAATCTTGATTTTTTTTTCAATTTGTTTACATATTTATACTATTTCGCGTTATTTAAAGGTGATGTCTATTGTGGCTATTCTCAATGTGCTGGAAATTGTTTCATAATCTGTGCTCCACGCGTGATTTTTTTGCATTTTTTTACAGATTTATACTATTTCGCGTTATTTAAAGGCGATGTCTATCGAGGCTACTCTCAATGTGCTGGAAATTGTTTCATAATCTGTGCTCCACGCGTGATTTTTTTAAATTTATTTACAAATTTATAAAATTTTGCGTTATTTAAAGGCGATGTCTATCGAGGCTATTCTCAATGTGCTGGAAATTGTTTCATAATCTATTCTCCAAGCGTGATTCTTTTTTTTTTTTTCAAATTGTTTACAGATTTATACTTTTCGCGTTATTTAAAGGTAATGTCTATCGAAGCTATTCTCAATGTGCTGGAAATTGATTCATAATCTGTGCTCCACGCGTGATTTTTTAAAATTTGCTTATGGATTTATACTATTTCGGGTTATTTAAAGGTGATGTCTATGGAGGCTATTCTCAATGTTCTGGAAATTGTTTCATAATCTGTGCTCCACGCGTGATTTTTTTAAATTTATTTACAAATTTATAAGATTTCGCGTTATTTAAAGGCGATGTCTATCGAGGCTATTCTCAATGTGCTGGAAATTGTTTCATAATCTGTGCTCCAAGCGTGATTTTTTAAAATTTGTTTACGCATTTATACTATTTCGCGTTATTTAAAGGCGATGTCTATCGAGACTATTTTCAATGTGCTGGAAAATGTTTCACAATCTATGCTCCAATCTTGATTTTATTTTCAATTTGTTTACATATTTATACTATTTCGCGTTATTTAAAGGTGATGCCTATCGAGGCTATTCTCAATGTGCTGGAAATTGTTTCATAATCTGTGCTCCACGCGTGATTCTTTTGCATTTATTTACAGATTTATACTATTTCGCGTTATTTAAAGGCGATGTCTATCGAGGCTATTCTCAATGTGCTGGAAATTGTTTCATAATCTGTGCTTCAAGCGTGATTTTTTTGAATTTGTTTACGCATTTATACTATTTCGCGTTATTTAAAGGTGATGTCTATAGAGGCTATTCTCAATGTACTGGAAATTGTTTCATAATCTGTGGTCCACGCGTGAATTTTTTAAATTTGTTTACGGATTTATACTATTTCGAGTTATTTAAAGCTGGTGTCTATCGAGACTATTTTCAATGTGCTGGAAATTGTTTCACAATCTATTCTCCAAGCGTGATTCTTTTTTTTTTTTTTCAAATTGTTTACAGATTTATACTATTTCGCGTTATTTAAAGGCGATGTCTATCGAGGCTATTCTCAATGTGCTGGAAATTGTTTCATAATCTGTGCTTCAAGCGTGATTTTTTGAATTTGTTTACGGATTTGTACTATTTTGCGTATTTAAAGGCGATGTCTATCGAGACTATTCTCAATGTGCTGTAAATTTTTTCATAATCTGTGTTCCACGCGTGATATTTTTAAATTTGTTTACGGATTTATAATATTTCGCTTTATTTAAAGGCGATGTCTATCGAGACTATTTTCAATGTGTTGGAAATTGTTCCACAATTTATGCTCCAAGCGTGATTTTTTTTTTCAATTTGTTTACATATTTATAATTATTCGCGTTATTTAAAGGTGATGTCTATCGAAGCTATTCTCAATGTGCTGGAAATTGTTTCATAATCTATGCTCCAATCTTGATTTTTTTTTCAATTTGTTTACATATTTATTCTATTTCGCGTTATTTAAAGGTGATGTCTATCGGGGCTATTCTCAATGTGCTGGAAATTGTTTCATAATCTGTGCTCCACGCGTGATTTTTTTGCATTTTTTTACAGATTTATACTATTTCGCGTTATTTAAAGGCGATGTCTATCGAGGCTACTCTCACTGTGCTGGAAATTGTTTCATAATCTGTGCTCCACGCGTGATTTTTTTAAATTTATTTACAAATTTATAAGATTTCGCGTTATTTAAAGGCGATGTCTATCGAGGCTATTCTCAATGTGCTGGAAATTGTTTCATAATCTGTGCTCCAATCGTGATTTTTTTGAATTTGTTTACGCATTTATACTATTTCGCGTTATTTAAAGGTGATGTCTATCGAGGCTATTCTCAATGTGCTGGAAATTGTTTCATAATCTCTGGTCCACGCGTGATATTTTAAATTTGTTTACGGATTTATACTATTTCGAGTTATTTAAAGGTCGTGTCTATCGAGACTATTTTCAATGTGCTGGAAATTGTTTCACAATCTATTCTCCAAGCGTGATTCTTTTTTTTTTTTTTTTTTTCAAATTGTTTACAGATTTATACTTTTCGCGTTATTTAAAGGTAATGTCTATCGAAGCTATTCTCAATGTGCTGGAAATTGATTCATAATCTGTGCTCCACGCGTGATTTTTTAAAATTTGCTTATGGATTTATACTATTTCGGGTTATTTAAAGGTGATGTCTATGGAGGCTATTCTCAATGTTCTGGAAATTGTTTCATAATCTGTGCTCCACGCGTGATTTTTTAAAATTTATTTACAAATTTATAAGATTTCGCGTTATTTAAAGGCGATGTCTATCGAGGATATTCTCAATGTGCTGGAAATTGTTTCATAATCAATGCTCCAAGCGTGATTTTTTTTAACTTGTTTACGCATTTATACTATTTCGCGTTATTTAAAGGCGATGTCTATCGAGACTATTTTCAATGTGCTGGAAAATGTTTCACAATCTATGCTCCAATCCTGATTTTTTTTCAATTTGTTTACATATTTATACTATTTCGCGTTATTTAAAGGTGATGTCTATCGAGGCTATTCTCAATGTGCAGTAAATTTTTTCATAATCTGCTCCACACTTGATTTTTTAAAAAAATGTTTACGCATTTACACTATTTCGCGATATTTAAAGGTGATATCTATCGAGGCTATTCTCAATGCGCTGGAAATTGTTTCATAATCTGTGCTCCACGCGTGATTTTTTTGAATTTGTTTACGGATTTATACTATTTTGCGTATTTAAAGGCGATGTCTATCGAGACTATTCTCAATGTGTTGGAAATTGTTTCATAATCTGTGCTCCACGCGTGATTTTTTTAAATTTATTTACAAATTTATAAGATTTCGCGTTATTTAAAGGCGATGTCTATCGAGGCTATTCTCAATGTGCAGTAAATTTTTTCATAATCTGTGCTCCACGCTTGATTTTTTTTTAAATTGTTTACGCATTTACACTATTTTGCGTTATTTAAAGGCGATATCTATCGAGGCAATTCTCAATGTGCTGGAAATTGTTTCATAATCTGTGCTCCACGCGTGATATTTTTAAATTTGTTTACGGATTTATAAGATTTCGCTTTATTTAAAGGCGATGTCTATCGAGGCTATTCTCAAAGTGCTGGAAATTGTTTCATAATCTGTTCTCTACGCGTGAGTTTTTTGAATTTGTTTACGGATTTATACTATTTTGCGTATTTAAAGGCGATGTCTATCGAGTCTATTCTCAAAGTGCTGTAAATTGTTTCATAATCTGCGCTCCACGCGTGATATTTTAAAATTTGTTTACGGATTTATAATATTTCGCTTTATTTAAAGGCGATGTCTATCGAGACTATTTTCAATGTGTTGGAAATTGTTCCACAATTTATGCTCCAAGCGTGATTTTTTTTTCAATTTGTTTACAGATTTATAATTTTTCGCGTTATTTAAAGGTGATGTCTATCGAAGCTATTCTCAATGTGCTGGAAATTGTTTCATAATCTGAACTCCACGCGTGTTTTTTTTTTTTAATTTGTTTACTGATTTATACTATTTCGCGTTATTTAAAGGAGATGTCTATCGAGACTATTTTCAATGTGCTGGAAATTGTTTCACAATCTATGCTCCAATCTTGATTTTTTTTTCAATTTGTTTAAATATTTATACTATTTCGCGTTATTTAAAGGTGATGTCTATCGGGGCTATTCTCAATGTGCTGGAAATTGTTTCATAATCTGTGCTCCACGCGTGATTTTTTTGCATTTTTTTACAGATTTATACTATTTCGCGTTATTTAAAGGCGATGTCTATCGAGGCTACTCTCAATGTGCTGGAAATTGTTTCATAATCTGTGCTCCAAGCGTGATTTTTTTGAATTTGTTTACGCATTTATACTATTTCGCGTTATTTAAAGGCGATGTCTATCGAGACTATTTTCAATGTGCTGGACAATGTTTCACAATCTATGCTCCAATCTTGATTTTTTTTTTCAATTTGTTTACATATTTATACTATTTCGCGTTATTTAAAGGTGATGTCTATCGGGGCTATTCTCAATGTGCTGGAAATTGTTTCATAATCTGTGTCCACGCGTGATTTTTTTGCATTTATTTACAGATTTATACTATTTCGCGTTATTTAAAGGCGATGTCTATCGAGGCTATTCTCAATGTGCTGGAAATTGTTTCATAATCTGTGCTTCAAGCGTGATTTTTTTGAATTTGTTTACGCATTTATACTATTTCGCTTTATTTAAAGGTGATGTCTATCGAGGCTATTCTCAATGTGCTGGAAATTGTTTCATAATCTGTGGTCCACGCGCGATTTTTTTAAATTTGTTTACGGATTTATACTATTTCGAGTTATTTAAAGGTGGTGTCTATCGAGACTATTTTCAATGTGCTGGAAATTGTTTCAATATCTATTCTCCAAGCGTGATTCTTTTTTTTTTTTTTCAAATTGTTTACATATTTATACTATTTCGCGTTATTTAAAGGCGATGTCTATCGAGACTATTCTCAATGTGCTGTAAATTTTTTCATAATCTGCGCTCCACGCGTGATTTTTTAAAATTTGCTTATGGATTTATACTATTTCGGGTTATTTAAAGGTGATGTCTATGGAGGCTATTCTCAATGTACTGGAAATTGTTTCATAATCTGTGCTCCACGCGTGATTTTTTTAAATTTGTTTACGGATTTATAATATTTCGCGTTATTTAAAGGCGATGTCTATCGAGACTATTTTCAATGTGTTGGAAATTGTTCCACAATTTATGCTCCAAGCGTGATTTTTTTTTTCAATTTGTTTACATATTTATAATTATTCGCGTTATTTAAAGGTGATGTCTATCGAAGCTATTCTCAATGTGCTGGAAATTGTTTCATAATCTGTGCTCCACGCGTGTTTTTTTTTTAATTTGTTTACTGATTTTTACTATTTCGCGTTATTTAAAGGAGATGTCTATCGAGACTATTTTCAATGTGCTGGAAATTGTTTCACAATCTATGCTCCAATCTTGATTTTTTTTTCAATTTGTTTACATATTTATTCTATTTCGCGTTATTTAAAGGTGATGTCTATCGGGGCTATTCTCAATGTGCTGGAAATTGTTTCATAATCTGTGCTCCACGCGTGATTTTTTTTGCATTTTTTTTACAGATTTATACTATTTCGCGTTATTTAAAGGCGATGTCTATCGAGGCTACTCTCACTGTGCTGGAAATTGTTTCATAATCTGTGCTCCACGCGTGATTTTTTTAAATTTATTTACAAATTTATAAGATTTCGCGTTATTTAAAGGCGATGTCTATCGAGGCTATTCTCAATGTGCTGGAAATTGTTTCATAATCTGTGCTCCAAGCGTGATTTTTTTGAATTTGTTTACGCATTTATACTATTTCGCGTTATTTAAAGGTGATGTCTATCGAGGCTATTCTCAATGTGCTGGAAATTGTTTCATAATCTCTGGTCCACGCGTGATATTTTAAATTTGTTTACGGATTTATACTATTTCGAGTTATTTAAAGGTGGTGTCTATAGAGACTATTTTCAATGTGCTGGAAATTGTTTCACAATCTATTCTCCAAGCGTGATTCTTTTTTTTTTTTCAAATTGTTTACAGATTTATACTTTTCGCGTTATTTAAAGGTAATGTCTATCGAAGCTATTCTCAATGTGCTGGAAATTGATTCATAATCTGTGCTCCACGCGTGATTTTTTAAAATTTGCTTATGGATTTATACTATTTCGGGTTATTTAAAGGTGATGTCTATGGAGGCTATTCTCAATGTTCTGGAAATTGTTTCATAATCTGTGCTCCACGCGTGATTTTTTTAAATTTGTTTACGGATTTATAATATTTCGCGTTATTTAAAGGCGATGTCTATCGAGGCTATTCTCAATGTGCTGGAAATTGTTTTATAATCTGTGCTCCACGCGTGATTTTTTTGAATTTGTTTTCGGATTTATAATATTCCGCGTTATTTAAAGGCGATGTCTATCGAGGCTATTCTCAATGTGCTGGAAATTGTTTCATAATCTGTACTCCACGCGTGATTTTTTTGCATTTATTTACAGATTTATACTATTTCGCGTTATTTAAAGGCGATGTCTATCGAGGCTATTCTCAATGTGCTGGAAATTGTTTCATAATCTGTGCTCCAAGCGTGATTTTTTTGAATTTGTTTACGCATTTATACTATTTCGCGTTATTTAAAGGTGATGTCTATCGAGCCTATTCTCAATGTGCAGTAAATTTTTTCATAATCTGTGCTCCACGCTTGATTTTTTAAAAAATTGTTTACGCATTTACACTGTTTCGCGTTATTTAAAGTTGATGTCTATCGAGGCTATTCTCAATGTGCTGTAAATTTTTTCATAATCTGCGCTCCACGTGTGATATTTTTAAATTTGTTTACGGATTTATAATATTTCGCTTTATTTAAAGGCGATGTCTATCGAGACTATTTTCAATGTGTTGAAATTGTTCCACAATTTATGCTCCAAGCGTGATTTTTTTTTTTCAATTTGTTTACAGATTTATAATTTTTCGCGTTATTTAAAGGTGATGTCTATCGAAGCTATTCTCAATGTGCTGGAAATTGTTTCATAATCTGTGCTCCACGCGTGTTTTTTTTTAAATTAGTTTACTGATTTATACTATTTCGCGTTATTTAAAGGAGATGTCTATCGAGACTATTTTCAATGTGCTGGAAATTGTTTCATAATCTATGCTCCAATCTTGATTTTTTTTTCAATTTGTTTACATATTTATACTATTTCGCGTTATTTAAAGGTGATGTTTATCGGGGCTATTCTCAATGTGCTGGAAATTGTTTCATAATCTGTGCTCCATGCGTGATTTTTTTGCATTTTTTTACAGATTTATACTATTTCGCGTTATTTAAAGGCGATGTCTATCGAGGCTACTCTCAATGTGCTGGAAATTGTTTCATAATCTGTGCTCCACGCGTGATTTTTTTAAATTTATTTACAAATTTATAAGATTTCGCGTTATTTAAAGGCGATGTCTATCGAGGCTATTCTCAATGTGCTGGAAATTGTTTCATAATCTGTGCTCCAAGAGTGATTTTTTTGAATTTGTTTACGCATTTATACTATTTCGCGTTAATTAAAGGCGATGTCTATCGAGACTATTTTCAATGTGCTGGAAAATGTTTCACAATCTATGCTCCAATCTTTATTTTTTTTTCAATTTGTTTACATATTTATACTATTTCGCGTTATTTAAAGGTGATGTCTATCGAGGCTATTCTCAATGTGCTGGAAATTGTTTCATAATCTGTGCTCCACGCGTGATTTTTTTTGCATTTATTTACAGATTTATACTATTTCGCGTTATTTAAAGGCGATGTCTATCGAGGCTATTCTCAATGTGCTGGAAATTGTTTCATAATCTGTGCTTCAAGCGTGATTTTTTTAAATTTGTTTACGCATTTATACTATTTCGCGTTATTTAAAGGTGATGTCTATCGAGGCTATTCTCAATGTGCTGGAAATTGTTTCATAATCTGTGGTCCACGCGTGATTTTTTTAAATTTGTTTACGGATTTATACTATTTCGAGTTATTTAAAGGTGGTGTCTATCGAGACTATTTTCAATGTGCTGGAAATTGTTTCACAATCTATTCTCCAAGCGTGATTCTTTTTTTTTTTTCAAATTGTTTACAGATTTATACTTTTCGCGTTATTTAAAGGTGATATCTATCGAAGCTATTCTCAATGTGCTGGAAATTGATTCATAATCTGTGCTCCACGCGTGATTTTTAAAAATTTGCTTATGGATTTATACTATTTCGGGTTATTTAAAGGTGATGTCTATGGAGGCTATTCTCAATGTGCTGGAAATTGTTTCATAATCTGTGCTCCACGCTAGATTTTTTTAAATTTGTTTTCGGATTTATAATATTCCGCGTTATTTAAAGGCGATTTCTATCGAGACTATTTTCAATGTGCTGGAAATTGTTTCATAATCTGTTCTCCACGAGTGATTTTTTTGAATTTGTTTACGGATTTATACTATTTTGCGTATTTAAAGGCGATATCTATCGAGACTATTCTCAATGTGCCGGAAATTGTTTCATAATCTGTGCTCCACGCGTGATTTTTTTAAATTTATTTACAAATTTATACTATTTCGCGTTATTTAAAGGTGATGTCTATCGAGGCTATTCTCAATGTGCTGGAAATTGTTTCATAATCTGTGCTCCACGCGTGATTTTTTTGCATTTATTTACAGATTTATACTATTTCGCGTTATTTAAAGGTGATGTCTATCGAGGCTATTCTCAATGTGCAGTAAATTTTTTCATAATCTGTGCTCCACGCTTGATTTATTAAAAAATTGTTTACGCATTTACACTATTTCGTGTTATTTAAAGGTGATATCTATCGAGGCTATTCTCAATGTGCTGGAAATTGTTTCATAATCTGTGCTCCACGCGTGATATTTTTAAATTTGTTTACGGATTTATAATATTTCGCGTTATTTAAAGGCGATGTCTATCGAGACTATTTTCAATGTGCTGGAAAATGTTTCACAATCTATGCTCCAATCTTGATTTTTTTTTTTCAATTTGATTACATATTTATACTATTTCGCGTTATTTAAAGGTGACGTCTATCGAGGCTATTCTCAATGTGCTGGAAATTGTTTCATAATCTGTTCTCCACGAGTGATTTTTTTGAATTTGTTTACGGATTTATACTATTTTGCGTATTTAAAGGCGATATCTATCGAGACTATTCTCAATGTGCCGGAAATTGTTTCATAATCTGTGCTCCACGCGTGATTTTTTTAAATTTATTTACAAATTTATAAGATTTCGCGTTATTTAAAGGCGATGTCTATCGAGGCTATTCTCAATGTGCAGTAAATTTTTTCATAATCTGTGCTCCACGCTTGATTTTTTTAAAAATTGTTTACGCATTTATACTATTTCGCGTTATTTAAAGGTGATGTCTATCGAGGCTATTCTCAATGTGCTGGAAATTGTTTCATAATCTGTGCTCCACGCGTGATTTTTTTGTATTTATTTACAGATTTATACTATTTCGCGTTATTTAAAGGAGATGTCTATCGAGGCTATTCTCAATGTGCTGGAAATTGTTTCATAATATGTGCTCCAAGCGTGATTTTTTTGAATTTGTTTACGCATTTACACTATTTCGCGTTATTTAAAGGTGATATCTATCGAGGCTATTCTCAATGTGCTGGAAATTGTTTCATAATCTGTGCTCCACGCGTGATATTTTTAAATTTGTTTACGGATTTATAATATTTCGCGTTATTTAAAGGCGATGTCTATCGAGACTATTTTCAATGTGCTGGAAAATGTTTCACAATCTATGCTCCAATCTTGATTTTTTTTTTCAATTTGATTACATATTTATACTATTTCGCGTTATTTAAAGGTGATGTCTATCGAGGCTATTCTCAATGTGCTGGAAATTGTTTCATAATATGTGCTCCAAGCGTGATTTTTTTGAATTTGTTTACGCATTTATACTATTTCGCGTTATTTAAAGGTGATGTCTATCGAGGCTATTCTCAATGTGCAGTAAATTTTTTCATAATCTGTGCTCCACGCTTGATTTATTAAAAAATTGTTTACGCATTTACACTATTTCGCGTTATTTAAAGGTGATATCTATCGAGGCTATTCTCAATGTGCTGGAAATTGTTTCATAATCTGTGCTCCACGCGTGATATTTTTAAATTTGTTTACGGATTTATAATATTTCGCGTTATTTAAAGGCGATGTCTATCGAGACTATTTTCAATGTGCTGGAAAATGTTTCACAATCTATGCTCCAATCTTGATTTTTTTTTCAATTTGTTTACATATTTATACTATTTCGCGTTATTTAAAGGTGATGTCTATCGAGGCTATTCTCAATGTGCTGGAAATTGTTTCATAATCTGTTCTCCAAGAGTGATTTTTTTTAATTTGTTTCCGGTTTATACTATTTTGCGTATTTAAAGGCGATATCTATCGAGACTATTCTCAATGTGCCGGAAATTGTTTCATAATCTGTGCTCCACGCGTGATTTTTTTAAATTTATTTACAAATTTATAAGATTTCGCGTTATTTAAAGGCGATGTCTATCGAGGCTATTCTCAATGTGCAGTAAATTTTTTCATAATCTGTGCTCCACGCTTGATTTTTTTAAAAATTGTTTACGCATTTATACTATTTCGCGTTATTTAAAGGTGATGTCTATCGAGGCTATTCTCAATGTGCTGGAAATTGTTTCATAATCTGTGCTCCACGCGTGATTTTTTTGCATTTATTTACAGATTTATACTATTTCGCGTTATTTAAAGGCGATGTCTATCGAGGCTATTCTCAATGTGCTGGAAATTGTTTCATAATCTGTGATCCAAGCGTGATTTTTTTGAATTTGTTTACGCATTTATACTATTTCGCGTTATTTAAAGGTGATGTCTATCGAGGCTATTCTCAATGTGCAGTAAATTGTTTCATAATCTGTGCTCCACGCTTGATTTTTTAAAAAATTGTTTACGCATTTACACTATTTCGCGTTATTTAAAGGTGATATCTATCGAGGCTATTCTCAATGTGCTGGAAATTGTTTCATAATCTGTGCTCCACGCGTGATATTTTTAAATTTGTTTACGGATTTATAATATTTCGCGTTATTTAAAGGCGATGTCTATCGAGACTATTTTCAATGTGCTGGAAAATGTTTCACAATCTATGCTCCAATCTTGATTTTTTTTTCAATTTGTTTACATATTTATACTATTTCGCGTTATTTAAAGGTGATGTCTATCGAGGCTATTCTCAATGTGCAGTAAATTTTTTCATAATCTGTGCTCCACGCTTGATTTTTTAAAAAATTGTTTACGCATTTACACTATTTAGCGTTATTTAAAGGTGATATCTATCGAGGCTATTCTCAATGTGCTGGAAATTGTTTCATAATCTGTGCTCCACGCGTGATTTTTTTTAATTTGTTTACGGATTTATACTATTTTGCGTATTTAAAGGCGATGTCTATCGAGATTATTCTCAATGTGCTGGAAATTGTTTCATAATCTGTGCTCCACGCGTGATTTTTTTAAATTTATTTACAAATTTATAAGATTTCGCGTTATTTAAAGGCGATGTCTATCGAGGCTATTCTCAATGTGCAGTAAATTTTTTCATAATCTGTGCTCCACGCTTGATTTTTTAAAAATTGTTTACGCATTTACACTATTTCGCGTTATTTAAAGGTGATATCTATCGAGGCTATTCTCAATGTGCTGGAAATTGTTTCATAATCTGTGCTCCACGCGTGATATTTTTAAATTTATTTACGGATTTATAATATTTCGCTTTATTTAAAGGCGATGTCTATCGAGGCTATTCTCAAAGTGCTGGAAATTGTTTCATAATCTGTTCTCTACGCGTGAGTTTTTTGAATTTGTTTACGGATTTATACTATTTTGCATATTTAAAGGCGATGTCTATCGAGACTATTCTCAATGTGCTGGAAATTGTTTCATAATCTGTGCTCCACGCGTGATATTTTTAAATTTGTTTACGGATTTATAATATTTCGCTTTATTTAAAGGCGATGTCTATCGAGGCTATTCTCAATGTGCTGGAAATTGTTTCATAATCTGTTCTCTACGCGTGATTTTTTTGAATTTGTTTACGGATTTATACTATTTTGCGTATTTAAAGCGATGTCTATCGAGACTATTCTCAATGTGCTGTAAATTTTTTCATAATCTGCGCTCCACGCGTGATATTTTTAAATTTGTTTACGGATTTATAATATTTCGCTTTGTTTAAAGGCGATCTCTATCGAGACTATTTTCAATGTGTTGGAAATTGTTCCACAATTTATGCTCCACGCGTGATTTTTTTTAAATTTATTTACAAATTTATAAGATTTCGCGTTATTTAAAGGCGATGTCTATCGAGGCTATTCTCAATGTGCTGGAAATTGTTTCATAATCTGTGCTCCAAGCGTGATTTTTTTGAATTTGTTTACGCATTTATACTATTTCGCGTTATTTAAAGGAGATGTCTATCGAGACTATTTTCAATGTGCTGGAAATTGTTTCACAATCTATGCTCCAATCTTGATTTTTTTTCAATTTGTTTACATATTTATACTATTTCGCGTTATTTAAAGCTGATGTCTATCGAGGCTATTCTCAATGTGCTGGAAATTGTTTCATAATCTGTGCTCCACGCGTGATTTTTTTGCATTTATTTACAGATTTATACTATTTCGCGTTATTTAAAGGCGATGTCTATCGAGGCTATTCTCAATGTGCTGGAAATTGTTTCATAATCTGTGCTTCAAGCGTGATTTTTTTGAATTTGTTTACGCATTTATACTATTTCGCGTTATTTAAAGGTGATGTCTATCGAGGCTATTCTCAATGTGCTGGAAATTGTTTCATAATCTGTGCTCCACGCGTGATTTTTTTTAATTTGTTTACGGATTTATAATATTCCGCGTTATTTCAAGGCGATTTCTATCGAGACTATTTTCTATGTGCTGGAAAATGTTTCACAATCTATTCTCCAAGCGTGATTCTTTTTTTTCTTTTTTCAATTTGTTTACAGATTTATACTTTTCGCGTTATTTAAAGGTGATGTCTATCGAAGCTATTCTCAATGTGCTGGAAATTGATTCATAATCTGTGCTCCACGCGTGATTTTTTAAAATTTGCTTATGGATTTATACTATTTCGGGTTATTTAAAGGTGATGTCTATGGAGGCTATTCTCAATGTTCTGGAAATTGTTTCATAATCTGTGCTCCACGCGTGATTTTTTTTAATTTGTTTACGGATTTATAATATTTCGCGTTATTTAAAGGCGATGTCTATCGAGGCTATTCTCAATGTGCTGGAAATTGTTTCATAATCTGTGCTCCACGCGTGATTTTTTTTAATTTGTTTTCGGATTTATAATATTCCGCGTTATTTAAAGGCGATTTCTATCGAGACTATTTTCAATGTGCTGGAAATTGTTTCACAATCTATGCTCCAATCTTGATTTTTTTTTCAATTTGTTTACATATTTATACTATTTCGCGTTATTTAAAGATGATGTCTATCGAGGCTATTCTAAATGTGCTGGAAATTGTTTCATAATCTGTTCTCCACGAGTGATTTTTTTGAATTTGTTTACGGATTTATACTATTTTGCGTATTTAAAGGCGATATCTATCGAGACTATTCTCAATGTGCTGGAAATTGTTTCATAATCTGTGTTCCACGCGTGATTTTTTTAAATTTATTTACAAATTTATAAGATTTCGCGTTATTTAAACGCGATGTCTATCGAGGCTATTCTCAATGTGCAGTAAATTTTTTCATAATCTGTGCTCCACGCTTGATTTTTTTAAAAATTGTTTACGCATTTATACTATTCCGCGTTATTTAAAGGTGATGTCTATCGAGGCTATTCTCAATGTGCTGGAAATTGTTTCATAATCTGTGCTCCACGCGTGATTTTTTTGCATTTATTTACAGATTTATAATATTTCGCGTTATTTAAAGGCGATGTCTATCGAGGATATTCTCAATGTGCTGGAAATTGTTTCATAATCTGTGCTCCAAGCGTGATTTTTTTAAATTTGTTTACGCATTTATACTATTTCGCGTTATTTAAAGGTGATGTCTATCGAGGCTATTCTCAATGTGCAGTAAATTTTTTCATAATCTGTGCTCCACGCGTGATTTTTTTAAATTTGTTTACGGATTTATAATATTTCGCTTTATTTAAAGGCGATGTCTATCGAGGCTATTCTCAAAGTGCTGGAAATTGTTTCATAATCTGTTCTCTACGCGTGATTTTTTTGAATTTGTTTACGGATTTATACTATTTTGCGTATTTAAAGGCGATGTCTATCGAGACTATTCTCAATGTGCTGGAAATTGTTTCATAATCTGTGCTCCACGCGTGATATTTTTAAATTTGTTTACGGATTTATAATTATTCGCTTTATTTAAAGGCGATGTCTATCGAGGCTATTCTCAATGTGCTGGAAATTGTTTCATAATCTGTTCTCTACGCGTGATTTTTTTGAATTTGTTTACGGATTTATACTATTTTGTGTATTTAAAGGCTATGTCTATCGAGACTATTCTCAATGTGCTGTAAATCTTTTCATAATCTGCGCTCCACGCGTGATATTTTTAAATTTGTTTACGGATTTATAATATTTCGCTTTATTTAAAGGCGATGTCTATCGAGACTATATTCAATGTGTTGGAAATTGTTCCACAATTTATGCTACAAGCGTGATTTTTTTTTTCAATTTGTTTACAGATTTATACTATTTCACGTTATTTAAATGCGATGTCTATCGAGGCTATTCTCAATGTGCTGGAAATTGTTTCATAATCTGTGCTCCAAGCGTGATTTTTTTGAATTTGTTTACGCATTTATACTATTTCGCGTTATTTAAAGGTGATGTCTATCGAGGCTATTCTCAATGTGCAGTAAATTTTTTCATAATCTGTGCTCCACGCGTGATTTTTTTAAAATTTATTTACAAATTTATAAGATTTCGCGTTATTTAAAGGCGATGTCTAACGAGGCTATTCTCAATGTGCAGTAAATTTTTTCATAATCTGTGATCCACGCTTGATTTTTTAAAAAATTGTTTACGCATTTACACTATTTAGCGTTATTTAAAGGTGATATCTATCGAGGCTATTCTCAATGTGCTGGAAATTGTTTCATAATCTGTGCTCCACGCGTGATTTTTTTGAATTTGTTTTCGGATTTATACTATTTTGCGTATTTAAAGGCGATGTCTATCGAGACTATTCTCAATGTGCTGGAAATTGTTTCATAATCTGTGCTCCACGCGTGATTTTTTTGCATTTATTTACAGATTTATACTATTTCGCGTTATTTAAAGGCGATGTCTATCGAGGCTATTCTCAATGTGCTGGAAATTGTTTCATAATCTGTGATACAAGCGTGATTTTTTTGAATTTGTTTACGCATTTATACTATTTCGCGTTATTTAAAGGTGATGTCTATCGAGGCTATTCTCAATGTGCAGTAAATTTTTTCATAATCTGTGCTCCACGCTTGATTTTTTAAAAAATTGTTTACGCATTTACACTATTTCGCGTTATTTAAAGGTGATATCTATCGAGGCTATTCTCAATGTGCTGGAAATTGTTTCATAATCTGTGCTCCACGCGTGATATTTTTAAATTTGTTTACGGATTTATAATATTTCGCGTTATTTAAAGGCGATGTCTATCGAGACTATTTTCAATGTGCTGGAAAATGTTTCACAATCTATGCTCCAATCTTGATTTTTTTTTCAATTTGTTTACATATTTATACTATTTCGCGTTATTTAAAGGTGATGTCTATCGAGGCTATTCTCAATGTGCAGTAAATTTTTTCATAATCTGTGCTCCACGCTTGATTTTTTAAAAAATTGTTTACGCATTTACACTATTTAGCGTTATTTAAAGGTGATATCTATCGAGGCTATTCTCAATGTGCTGGAAATTGTTTCATAATCTGTGCTCCACGCGTGATTTTTTTAAATTTGTTTACGGATTTATACTATTTTGCGTATTTAAAGGCGATGTCTATCGAGATTATTCTCAATGTGCTGGAAATTGTTTCATAATCTGTGCTCCACGCGTGATTTTTTTAAATTTATTTACAAATTTATAAGATTTCGCGTTATTTAAAGGCGATGTCTATCGAGGCTATTCTCAATGTGCAGTAAATTTTTTCATAATCTGTGCTCCACGCTTGATTTTTTAAAAATTGTTTACGCATTTACACTATTTCGCGTTATTTAAAGGTGATATCTATCGAGGCTATTCTCAATGTGCTGGAAATTGTTTCATAATCTGTGCTCCACGCGTGATATTTTTAAATTTATTTACGGATTTATAATATTTCGCTTTATTTAAAGGCGATGTCTATCGAGGCTATTCTCAAAGTGCTGGAAATTGTTTCATAATCTGTTCTCTACGCGTGAGTTTTTTGAATTTGTTTACGGATTTATACTATTTTGCATATTTAAAGGCGATGTCTATCGAGACTATTCTCAATGTGCTGGAAATTGTTTCATAATCTGTGCTCCACGCGTGATATTTTTAAATTTGTTTACGGATTTATAATATTTCGCTTTATTTAAAGGCGATGTCTATCGAGGCTATTCTCAATGTGCTGGAAATTGTTTCATAATCTGTTCTCTACGCGTGATTTTTTTGAATTTGTTTACGGATTTATACTATTTTGCGTATTTAAAGGCGATGTCTATCGAGACTATTCTCAATGTGCTGTAAATTTTTTCATAATCTGCGCTCCACGCGTGATATTTTTAAATTTGTTTACGGATTTATAATATTTCGCTTTATTTAAAGGCGATGTCTATCGAGACTATTTTCAATGTGTTGGAAATTGTTCCACAATTTATGCTCCACGCGTGATTTTTTTTAAATTTATTTACAAATTTATAAGATTTCGCGTTATTTAAAGGCGATGTCTATCGAGGCTATTCTCAATGTGCTGGAAATTGTTTCATAATCTGTGCTCCAAGCGTGATTTTTTTGAATTTGTTTACGCATTTATACTATTTCGCGTTATTTAAAGGAGATGTCTATCGAGACTATTTTCAATGTGCTGGAAATTGTTTCACAATCTATGCTCCAATCTTGATTTTTTTTCAATTTGTTTACATATTTATACTATTTCGCGTTATTTAAAGCTGATGTCTATCGAGGCTATTCTCAATGTGCTGGAAATTGTTTCATAATCTGTGCTCCACGCGTGATTTTTTTGCATTTATTTACAGATTTATACTATTTCGCGTTATTTAAAGGCGATGTCTATCGAGGCTATTCTCAATGTGCTGGAAATTGTTTCATAATCTGTGCTTCAAGCGTGATTTTTTTGAATTTGTTTACGCATTTATACTATTTCGCGTTATTTAAAGGTGATGTCTATCGAGGCTATTCTCAATGTGCTGGAAATTGTTTCATAATCTGTGGTCCACGCGTGATTAATTTGTTTACGGATTTATACTATTTCGAGTTATTTAAAGGTGGTGTCTATCGAGGCTATTCTCAATGTGCTGGAAATTGTTTCATAATCTGTGCTCCACGCGTGATTTTTTTAAATTTGTTTTCGGATTTATAATATTCCGCGTTATTTCAAGGCGATTTCTATCGAGACTATTTTCTATGTGCTGGAAAATGTTTCACAATCTATTCTCCAAGCGTGATTCTTTTTTTTCTTTTTTCAATTTGTTTACAGATTTATACTTTTCGCGTTATTTAAAGGTGATGTCTATCGAAGCTATTCTCAATGTGCTGGAAATTGATTCATAATCTGTGCTCCACGCGTGATTTTTTAAAATTTGCTTATGGATTTATTCTATTTCGGGTTATTTAAAGGTGATGTCTATGGAGGCTATTCTCAATGTTCTGGAAATTGTTTCATAATCTGTGCTCCACGCGTGATTTTTTTTAATTTGTTTACGGATTTATAATATTTCGCGTTATTTAAAGGCGATGTCTATCGAGGCTATTCTCAATGTGCTGGAAATTGTTTCATAATCTGTGCTCCACGCGTGATTTTTTTTAATTTGTTTTCGGATTTATAATATTCCGCGTTATTTAAAGGCGATTTCTATCGAGACTATTTTCAATGTGCTGGAAATTGTTTCACAATCTATGCTCCAATCTTGATTTTTTTTTTCAATTTGTTTACATATTTATACTATTTCGCGTTATTTAAAGATGATGTCTATCGAGGCTATTCTAAATGTGCTGGAAATTGTTTCATAATCTGTTCTCCACGAGTGATTTTTTTGAATTTGTTTACGGATTTATACTATTTTGCGTATTTAAAGGCGATATCTATCGAGACTATTCTCAATGTGCTGGAAATTGTTTCATAATCTGTGCTCCACGCGTGATTTTTTAAAATTTATTTACAAATTTATAAGATTTCGCGTTATTTAAACGCGATGTCTATCGAGGCTATTCTCAATGTGCAGTAAATTTTTTCATAATCTGTGCTCCACGCTTGATTTTTTTAAAAATTGTTTACGCATTTATACTATTCCGCGTTATTTAAAGGTGATGTCTATCGAGGCTATTCTCAATGTGCTGGAAATTGTTTCATAATCTGTGCTCCACGCGTGATTTTTTTGCATTTATTTACAGATTTATAATATTTCGCGTTATTTAAAGGCGATGTCTATCGAGGATATTCTCAATGTGCTGGAAATTGTTTCATAATCTGTGCTCCAAGCGTGACTTTTTTAAATTTGTTTACGCATTTATACTATTTCGCGTTATTTAAAGGTGATGTCTATCGAGGCTATTCTCAATGTGCAGTAAATTTTTTCATAATCTGTGCTCCACGCGTGATTTTTTTAAATTTGTTTACGGATTTATAATATTTCGCTTTATTTAAAGGCGATGTCTATCGAGGCTATTCTCAAAGTGCTGGAAATTGTTTCATAATCTGTTCTCTACGCGTGATTTTTTTGAATTTGTTTACGGATTTATACTATTTTGCGTATTTAAAGGCGATGTCTATCGAGATTATTCTCAATGTGCTGGAAATTGTTTCATAATCTGTGCTCCACGCGTGATATTTTTAAATTTGTTTACGGATTTATAATTATTCGCTTTATTTAAAGGCGATGTCTATCGAGGCTATTCTCAATGTGCTGGAAATTGTTTCATAATCTGTTCTCTACGCGTGATTTTTTTGAATTTGTTTACGGATTTATACTATTTTGTGTATTTAAAGGCTATGTCTATCGAGACTATTCTCAATGTGCTGTAAATCTTTTCATAATCTGCGCTCCACGCGTGATATTTTTAAATTTGTTTACGGATTTATAATATTTCGCTTTATTTAAAGGCGATGTCTATCGAGACTATATTCAATGTGTTGGAAATTGTTCCACAATTTATGCTACAAGCGTGATTTTTTTTTCAATTTGTTTACAGATTTATACTATTTCGCGTTATTTAAATGCGATGTCTATCGAGGCTATTCTCAATGTGCTGGAAATTGTTTCATAATCTGTGCTCCAAGCGTGATTTTTTTGAATTTGTTTACGCATTTATACTATTTCGCGTTATTTAAAGGTGATGTCTATCGAGGCTATTCTCAATGTGCAGTAAATTTTTTCATAATCTGTGCTCCACGCGTGATTTTTTTAAAATTTATTTACAAATTTATAAGATTTCGCGTTATTTAAAGGCGATGTCTAACGAGGCTATTCTCAATGTGCAGTAAATTTTTTCATAATCTGTGATCCACGCTTGATTTTTTAAAAAATTGTTTACGCATTTACACTATTTAGCGTTATTTAAAGGTGATATCTATCGAGGCTATTCTCAATGTGCTGGAAATTGTTTCATAATCTGTGCTCCACGCGTGATTTTTTTGAATTTGTTTTCGGATTTATACTATTTTGCGTATTTAAAGGCGATGTCTATCGAGACTATTCTCAATGTGCTGGAAATTGTTTCATAATCTGTGCTCCACGCGTGATTTTTTTTAAATTTATTTACAAATTTATAAGATTTCGCGTTATTTAAAGGCGATGTCTATCGAGGCTATTCTCAATGTGCAGTAAATTTTTTCATAATCTGTGCTCCACGCTTGATTTTTTTAAAAATTGTTTACGCATTTACACTATTTCGCGTTATTTAAAGGTGATATCTATCGAGGCTATTCTCAATGTGCTGGAAATTGTTTCATAATCTGTGCTCCACGCGTGATATTTTTTAATTTGTTTACGGATTTATACTATTTTGCGTATTTAAAGGCGATGTCTATCGAGACTATTCTCAATGTGCTGGAAATTGTTTCATAATCTGTGCTCCATGCGTGATATTTTTAAATTTGTTTACGGATTTATAATATTTCGCTTTATTTAAAGGCGATGTCTATCGAGGCTATTCTCAATGTGCTGGAAATTGTTTCATAATCTGTTCTCTACGCGTGATTTTTTTGAATTTGTTTACGGATTTATACTATTTTGTGTATTTAAAGGCTATGTCTATCGAGACTATTCTCAATGTGCTGTAAATCTTTTCATAATCTGCGCTCCACGCGTGATATTTTTAAATTTGTTTACGGATTTATAATATTTCGCTTTATTTAAAGGCGATGTCTATCGAGACTCTTTTCAATGTGTTGGAAATTGTTCCACAATTTATGCTCCAAGCGTGATTTTTTTTTTTTCAATTTGTTTACAGATTTATACTATTTCGCGTTATTTAAAGGCGATGTCTATCGAGGCTATTCTCAATGTGCTGGAAATTGTTTCATAATCTGTGCTCCAAGCGTGATTTTTTTGAATTTGTTTACGCATTTATACTATTTCGCGTTATTTAAAGGTGATGTCTATCGAGGCTATTCTCAATGTGCAGTAAATGTTTTCATAATCTGTGCTCCACACTTGATTTTTTAAAAAATTGTTTACGCATTTACACTATTTCGCGTTATTTAAAGGTGATATCTATCGAGGCTATTCTCAATGTGCTGGAAATTGTTTCATAATCTGTGCTCCACGCGTGATATTTTTAAATTTGTTTACGGATTTATAATATTTCGCTTTATTTAAAGGCGATGTCTATCGAGGCTATTCTCAAAGTGCTGTAAATTGTTTCATAATCTGTTCTCTACGCGTGATTTTTTTGAATTTGTTTACGGATTTATATTATTTTGCGTATTTAAAGGCGATGTCTATCGAGACTATTCTCAATCTGCTGGAAATTGTTTCATAATCTGTGCTCCACGCGTGATATTTTTAAATTTGTTTACGGATTTATAATATTACACGTTATTTAAAGGCGATGTCTATCGAGACTATTTTCAATGTGTTGGAAATTGTTCCACAATTTATGCTCCAAGCGTGATTTTTTTTTTTCAATATGTTTACAGATTTATACTATTTCGCGTTATTTAAAGGCGATGTCTATCGAGACTATTTTCAATGTGCTGGAAAATGTTTCACAATCTATGCTCCAATCTTGATTTTTTTTTCAATTTGTTTACATATTTATACTGTTACATATTTCGCGTTATTTAAAGGTGATGTCTATCGAGGCTATTCTCAATGTGCAGTAAATTTTTTCATAATCTGTGATCCACGCTTGATTTTTTAAAAAATTGTTTACGCATTTACACTATTTAGCGTTATTTAAAGGTGATATCTATCGAGGCTATTCTCAATGTGCTGGAAATTGTTTCATAATCTGTGCTCCACGCGTGATTTTTTTGAATTTGTTTTCGGATTTATACTATTTTGCGTATTTAAAGGCGATGTCAATCGAGACTATTCTCAATGTGCTGGAAATTGTTTCATAATCTGTGCTCCACGCGTGATTTTTTTTAAATTTATTTACAAATTTATAAGATTTCGCGTTATTTAAAGGCGATGTCTATCGAGGCTATTCTCAATGTGCAGTAAATTTTTTCATAATCTGTGCTCCACGCTTGATTTTTTTAAAAATTGTTTACGCATTTACAATATTTCGCGTTATTTAAAGGTGATATCTATCGAGGCTATTCTCAATGTGCTGGAAATTGTTTCATAATCTGTGCTCCACGCGTGATATTTTTAAATTTGTTTACGGATTTATAATATTTCGCTTTATTTAAAGGCGATGTCTATCGAGGCTATTCTCAATGTGCTGGAAATTGTTTCATAATCTGTTCTCTACGCGTGATTTTTTTGAATTTGTTTACGGATTTATACTATTTTGCGTATTTAAAGGCGATGTCTATCGAGACTATTCTCAATGTGCTGGAAATTGTTTCATAATCTGTGCTCCACGCGTGATTTTTTTTTAATTTATTTACAAATTTATAAGATTTCGCGTTATTTAAAGGCGATGTCTATCGAGACTATTTTCAATGTGTTGGAAATTGTTCCACAATTTATACTCCAAGCATGATTTTTTTTTTCAATTTGTTTACAGATTTATAATTTTTCGCGTTATTTAAAGGTGATGTCTATCGAAGCTATTCTCAATGTGCTGGAAATTGTTTCATAATCTGTGCTCCACGCGTGTTTTTTTTTTAATTTGTTTACTGATTTATACTATTTCGCGTTATTTAAAGGAGATGTCTATCGAGACTATTTTCAATGTGCTGGAAATTGTTTCACAATCTATGCTCCAATCTTGATTTTTTTTTCAATTTGTTTACATATTTATACTATTTCGCGTTATTTAAAGGTGATGTCTATCTGGGCTATTCTCAATGTGCTGGAAATTGTTTCATAATCTGTGCTCCACGCGTGATTTTTTTGGATTTGTTTACGCATTTATACTATTTCGCGTTATTTAAAGGAGATGTCTATCGAGACTATTTTCAATGTGCTGGAAATTGTTTCACAATCTATGCTCCAATCTTGATTTTTTTTCAATTTGTTTACATATTTATACTATTTCGCGTTATTTAAAGGTGATGTCTATCGAGGCTATTCTCAATGTGCTGGAAAGTGTTTCATAATCTGTTCTCCACGAGTGATTTTTTTGAATTTGTTTCCGGTTTATACTATTTTGCGTATTTAAAGGCGATATCTATCGAGACTATTCTCAATGTGCCGGAAATTGTTTCATAATCTGTGCTCCACGCGTGATTTTTTTAAATTTATTTACAAATTTATAAGATTTCGCGTTATTTAAAGGCGATGTCTATCGAGGCTATTCTCAATGTGCAGTAAATTTTTTCATAATCTGTGCTCCACGCTTGATTTTTTTAAAAATTGTTTACGCATTTATACTATTTCGCGTTATTTAAAGGTGATGTCTATCGAGGCTATTCTCAATGTGCTGGAAATTGTTTCATAATCTGTGCTCCACGCGTGATTTTTTTGCATTTATTTACAGATTTATACTATTTCGCGTTATTTAAAGGCGATGTCTATCGAGGCTATTCTCAATGTGCTGGAAATTGTTTCATAATCTGTGATCCAAGCGTGATTTTTTTGAATTTGTTTACGCATTTATACTATTTCGCGTTATTTAAAGGTGATGTCTATCGAGGCTATTCTCAATGTGCAGTAAATTTTTTCATAATCTGTGCTCCACGCTTGATTTTTTAAAAAATTGTTTACGCATTTACACTATTTCGCGTTATTTAAAGGTGATATCTATCGAGGCTATTCTCAATGTGCTGGAAATTGTTTCATAATCTGTGCTCCACGCGTGATATTTTTAAATTTGTTTACGGATTTATACTATTTTGCGTATTTAAAGGCGATGTCTATCGAGACTATTCTCAATGTGCTGGAAATTGTTTCATAATCTGTGCTCCATGCGTGATATTTTTAAATTTGTTTACGGATTTATAATATTTCGCTTTATTTAAAGGCGATGTCTATCGAGGCTATTCTCAATGTGCTGGAAATTGTTTCATAATCTGTTCTCTACGCGTGATTTTTTTGAATTTGTTTACGGATTTATACTATTTTGTGTATTTAAAGGCTATGTCTATCGAGACTATTCTCAATGTGCTGTAAATCTTTTCATAATCTGCGCTCCACGCGTGATATTTTTAAATTTGTTTACGGATTTATAATATTTCGCTTTATTTAAAGGCGATGTCTATCGAGACTCTTTTCAATGTGTTGGAAATTGTTCCACAATTTATGCTCCAAGCGTGATTTTTTTTTTTTCAATTTGTTTACAGATTTATACTATTTCGCGTTATTTAAAGGCGATGTCTATCGAGGCTATTCTCAATGTGCTGGAAATTGTTTCATAATCTGTGCTCCAAGCGTGATTTTTTTGAATTTGTTTACGCATTTATACTATTTCGCGTTATTTAAAGGTGATGTCTATCGAGGCTATTCTCAATGTGCAGTAAATGTTTTCATAATCTGTGCTCCACACTTGATTTTTTAAAAAATTGTTTACGCATTTACACTATTTCGCGTTATTTAAAGGTGATATCTATCGAGGCTATTCTCAATGTGCTGGAAATTGTTTCATAATCTGTGCTCCACGCGTGATATTTTTAAATTTGTTTACGGATTTATAATATTTCGCTTTATTTAAAGGCGATGTCTATCGAGGCTATTCTCAAAGTGCTGGAAATTGTTTAATAATCTGTTCTCTACGCGTGATTTTTTTGAATTTGTTTACGGATTTATATTATTTTGCGTATTTAAAGGCGATGTCTATCGAGACTATTCTCAATCTGCTGGAAATTGTTTCATAATCTGTGCTCCACGCGTGATATTTTTAAATTTGTTTACGGATTTATAATATTTCACGTTATTTAAAGGCGATGTCTATCGAGACTATTTTCAATGTGTTGGAAATTGTTCCACAATTTATGCTCCAAGCGTGATTTTTTTTTTTCAATATGTTTACAGATTTATACTATTTCGCGTTATTTAAAGGCGATGTCTATCGAGACTATTTTCAATGTGCTGGAAAATGTTTCACAATCTATGCTCCAATCTTGATTTTTTTTTCAATTTGTTTACATATTTATACTGTTCCGCGTTATTTAAAGGTGATGTCTATCGAGGCTATTCTCAATGTGCAGTAAATTTTTTCATAATCTGTGATCCACGCTTGATTTTTTAAAAAATTGTTTACGCATTTACACTATTTAGCGTTATTTAAAGGTGATATCTATCGAGGCTATTCTCAATGTGCTGGAAATTGTTTCATAATCTGTGCTCCACGCGTGATTTTTTTGAATTTGTTTTCGGATTTATACTATTTTGCGTATTTAAAGGCGATGTCTATCGAGACTATTCTCAATGTGCTGGAAATTGTTTCATAATCTGTGCTCCACGCGTGATTTTTTTTAAATTTATTTACAAATTTATAAGATTTCGCGTTATTTAAAGGCGATGTCTATCGAGGCTATTCTCAATGTGCAGTAAATTTTTTCATAATCTGTGCTCCACGCTTGATTTTTTTAAAAATTGTTTACGCATTTACAATATTTCGCGTTATTTAAAGGTGATATCTATCGAGGCTATTCTCAATGTGCTGGAAATTGTTTCATAATCTGTGCTCCACGCGTGATATTTTTAAATTTGTTTACGGATTTATAATATTTCGCTTTATTTAAAGGCGATGTCTATCGAGGCTATTCTCAATGTGCTGGAAATTGTTTCATAATCTGTTCTCTACGCGTGATTTTTTTGAATTTGTTTACGGATTTATACTATTTTGCGTATTTAAAGGCGATGTCTATCGAGACTATTCTCAATGTGCTGGAAATTGTTTCATAATCTGTGCTCCACGCGTGATTTTTTTTTAATTTATTTACAAATTTATAAGATTTCGCGTTATTTAAAGGCGATGTCTATCGAGACTATTTTCAATGTGTTGGAAATTGTTCCACAATTTATACTCCAAGCGTGATTTTTTTTTTCAATTTGTTTACAGATTTATAATTTTTCGCGTTATTTAAAGGTGATGTCTATCGAAGCTATTCTCAATGTGCTGGAAATTGTTTCATAATCTGTGCTCCACGCGTGTTTTTTTTTTAATTTGTTTACTGATTTATACTATTTCGCGTTATTTAAAGGAGATGTCTATCGAGACTATTTTCAATGTGCTGGAAATTGTTTCACAATCTATGCTCCAATCTTGATTTTTTTTTCAATTTGTTTACATATTTATACTATTTCGCGTTATTTAAAGGTGATGTCTATCTGGGCTATTCTCAATGTGCTGGAAATTGTTTCATAATCTGTGCTCCACGCGTGATTTTTTTGGATTTGTTTACGCATTTATACTATTTCGCGTTATTTAAAGGAGATGTCTATCGAGACTATTTTCAATGTGCTGGAAATTGTTTCACAGTCTATGCTCCAATCTTGATTTTTTTTCAATTTGTTTACATATTTATACTATTTCGCGTTATTTAAAGGTGATGTCTATCGAGGCTATTCTCAATGTGCTGGAAAGTGTTTCATAATCTGTTCTCCACGAGTGATTTTTTTGAATTTGTTTCCGGTTTATACTATTTTGCGTATTTAAAGGCGATATCTATCGAGACTATTCTCAATGTGCCGGAAATTGTTTCATAATCTGTGCTCCACGCGTGATTTTTTTAAATTTATTTACAAATTTATAAGATTTCGCGTTATTTAAAGGCGATGTCTATCGAGGCTATTCTCAATGTGCAGTAAATTTTTTCATAATCTGTGCTCCACGCTTGATTTTTTTAAAAATTGTTTACGCATTTATACTATTTCGCGTTATTTAAAGGTGATGTCTATCGAGGCTATTCTCAATGTGCTGGAAATTGTTTCATAATCTGTGCTCCACGCGTGATTTTTTTGCATTTATTTACAGATTTATACTATTTCGCGTTATTTAAAGGCGATGTCTATCGAGGCTATTCTCAATGTGCTGGAAATTGTTTCATAATCTGTGATCCAAGCGTGATTTTTTTGAATTTGTTTACGCATTTATACTATTTCGCGTTATTTAAAGGTGATGTCTATCGAGGCTATTCTCAATGTGCAGTAAATTTTTTCATAATCTGTGCTCCACGCTTGATTTTTTAAAAAATTGTTTACGCATTTACACTATTTCGCGTTATTTAAAGGTGATATCTATCGAGGCTATTCTCAATGTGCTGGAAATTGTTTCATAATCTGTGCTCCACGCGTGATATTTTTAAATTTGTTTACGGATTTATAATATTTCGCGTTATTTAAAGGCGATGTCTATCGAGACTATTTTCAATGTGCTGGAAAATGTTTCACAATCTATGCTCCAATCTTGATTTTTTTTTCAATTTGTTTACATATTTATACTATTTCGCGTTTTTTAAAGGTGATGTCTATCGAGGCTATTCTCAATGTGCAGTAAATTTTTTCATAATCTGTGCTCCACGCTTGATTTTTTAAAAAATTGTTTACGCATTTACACTATTTAGCGTTATTTAAAGGTGATATCTATCGAGGCTATTCTCAATGTGCTGGAAATTGTTTCATAATCTGTGCTCCACGCGTGATTTTTTTTAATTTGTTTACGGATTTATACTATTTTGCGTATTTAAAGGCGATGTCTATCGAGATTATTCTCAATGTGCTGGAAATTGTTTCATAATCTGTGCTCCACGCGTGATTTTTTTAAATTTATTTACAAATTTATAAGATTTCGCGTTATTTAAAGGCGATGTCTATCGAGGCTATTCTCAATGTGCAGTAAATTTTTTCATAATCTGTGCTCCACGCTTGATTTTTTAAAAATTGTTTACGCATTTACACTATTTCGCGTTATTTAAAGGTGATATCTATCGAGGCTATTCTCAATGTGCTGGAAATTGTTTCATAATCTGTGCTCCACGCGTGATATTTTTAAATTTATTTACGGATTTATAATATTTCGCTTTATTTAAAGGCGATGTCTATCGAGGCTATTCTCAAAGTGCTGGAAATTGTTTCATAATCTGTTCTCTACGCGTGAGTTTTTTGAATTTGTTTACGGATTTATACTATTTTGCATATTTAAAGGCGATGTCTATCGAGACTATTCTCAATGTGCTGGAAATTGTTTCATAATCTGTGCTCCACGCGTGATATTTTTAAATTTGTTTACGGATTTATAATATTTCGCTTTATTTAAAGGCGATGTCTATCGAGGCTATTCTCAATGTGCTGGAAATTGTTTCATAATCTTTTCTCTACGCGTGATTTTTTTGAATTTGTTTACGGATTTATACTATTTTGCGTATTTAAAGGCGATGTCTATCGAGACTATTCTCAATGTGCTGTAAATTTTTTCATAATCTGCGCTCCACGCGTGATATTTTTAAATTTGTTTACGGATTTATAATATTTCGCTTTATTTAAAGGCGATGTCTATCGAGACTATTTTCAATGTGTTGGAAATTGTTCCACAATTTATGCTCCACGCGTGATTTTTTTTAAATTTATTTACAAATTTATAAGATTTCGCGTTATTTAAAGGCGATGTCTATTCAGGCTATTCTCAATGTGCTGGAAATTGTTTCATAATCTGTGCTCCAAGCGTGATTTTTTTGAATTTGTTTACGCATTTATACTATTTCGCGTTATTTAAAGGAGATGTCTATCGAGACTATTTTCAATGTGCTGGAAATTGTTTCACAATCTATGCTCCAATCTTGATTTTTTTTCAATTTGTTTACATATTTATACTATTTCGCGTTATTTAAAGCTGATGTCTATCGAGGCTATTCTCAATGTGCTGGAAATTGTTTCATAATCTGTGCTCCACGCGTGATTTTTTTGCATTTATTTACAGATTTATACTATTTCGCGTTATTTAAAGGCGATGTCTATCGAGGCTATTCTCAATGTGCTGGAAATTGTTTCATAATCTGTGCTTCAAGCGTGATTTTTTTGAATTTGTTTACGCATTTATACTATTTCGCGTTATTTAAAGGTGATGTCTATCGAGGCTATTCTCAATGTGCTGGAAATTGTTTCATAATCTGTGGTCCACGCGTGATTAATTTGTTTACGGATTTATACTATTTCGAGTTATTTAAAGGTGGTGTCTATCGAGGCTATTCTCAATGTGCTGGAAATTGTTTCATAATCTGTGCTCCACGCGTGATTTTTTTAAATTTGTTTTCGGATTTATAATATTCCGCGTTATTTAAAGGCGATTTCTATCGAGACTATTTTCAATGTGCTGGAAAATGTTTCACAATCTATTCTCCAAGCGTGATTCTTTTTTTTCTTTTTTCAATTTGTTTACAGATTTATACTTTTCGCGTTATTTAAAGGTGATGTCTATCGAAGCTATTCTCAATGTGCTGGAAATTGATTCATAATCTGTGCTCCACGCGTGATTTTTTAAAATTTGCTTATGGATTTATACTATTTCGGGTTATTTAAAGGTGATGTCTATGGAGGCTATTCTCAATGTTCTGGAAATTGTTTCATAATCTGTGCTCCACGCGTGATTTTTTTAAATTTGTTTACGGATTTATAATATTTCGCGTTATTTAAAGGCGATGTCTATCGAGGCTATTCTCAATGTGCTGGAAATTGTTTCATAATCTGTGCTCCACGCGTGATTTTTTTTAATTTGTTTTCGGATTTATAATATTCCGCGTTATTTAAAGGCGATTTCTATCGAGACTATTTTCAATGTGCTGGAAATTGTTTCACAATCTATGCTCCAATCTTGATTTTTTTTTCAATTTGTTTACATATTTATACTATTTCGCGTTATTTAAAGATGATGTCTATCGAGGCTATTCTAAATGTGCTGGAAATTGTTTCATAATCTGTTCTCCACGAGTGATTTTTTTGAATTTGTTTACGGATTTATACTATTTTGCGTATTTAAAGGCGATATCTATCGAGGCTATTCTCAATGTGCAGTAAATTTTTTCATAATCTGTGCTCCACGCTTGATTTTTTTAAAAATTGTTTACGCATTTATACTATTCCGCGTTATTTAAAGGTGATGTCTATAGAGGCTATTCTCAATGTGCTGGAAATTGTTTCATAATCTGTGCTCCACGCGTGATTTTTTTGCATTTATTTACAGATTTATACTATTTCGCGTTATTTAAAGGCGATGTCTATCGAGGATATTCTCAATGTGCTGGAAATTGTTTCATAATCTGTTCTCCAAGCGTGATTTTTTTAAATTTGTTTACGCATTTATACTATTTCGCGTTATTTAAAGGTGATGTTTATCGAGGCTATTCTCAATGTGCAGTAAATTTTTTCATAATCTGTGCTCCACTCGTGATTTTTTTAAATTTGTTTACGGATTTATAATATTTCGCTTTATTTAAAGGCGATGTCTATCGAGGCTATTCTCAAAGTGCTGGAAATTGTTTCATAATCTGTTCTCTACGCGTGATTTTTTTGAATTTGTTTACGGATTTATACTATTTTGCGTATTTAAAGGCGATGTCTATCGAGACTATTCTCAATGTGCTGGAAATTGTTTCATAATCTGTGCTCCACGCGTGATATTTTTAAATTTGTTTACGGATTTATAATACTTCGCTTTATTTAAAGGTGATGTCTATCGAAGCTATTCTCAATGTGCTGGAAATTGTTTCATAATCTGTGCTCCACGCGTGTTTTATTTTAATTTGTTTACTGATTTATACTATTTCGCGTTATTTAAAGGAGATGTCTATCGAGACTATTTTCAATGTGCTGGAAATTGTTTCACAATCTATGCTCCAATCTTGATTTTTTTTCAATTTGTTTACATATTTATACTATTTCGCGTTATTTAAAGGTGATGTCTATCTGGGCTATTCTCAATGTGCTGGAAATTGTTTGATAATCTGTGCTCCACGCGTGATTTTTTTGGATTTGTTTACGCATTTATAATATTTCGCGTTATTTAAAGGAGATGTCTATCGAGACTATTTTCAATGTGCTGGAAATTGTTTCACAATCTATGCTCCAATCTTGATTTTTTTTCAATTTGTTTACATATTTATACTATTTCGCGTTATTTAAAGGTGATGTCTATCGAGGCTATTCTCAATGTGCTGGAAATTGTTTCATAATCTGTTCTCCACGAGTGATTTTTTTGAATTTGTTTCCGGTTTATACTATTTTGCGTATTTAAAGGCGATATCTATCGAGACTATTCTCAATGTGCCGGAAATTGTTTCATAATCTGTGCTCCACGCGTGATTTTTTTAAATTTATTTACAAATTTATAAGATTTCGCGTTATTTAAAGGCGATGTCTATCGAGGCTATTCTCAATGTGCAGTAAATTTTTTCATAATCTGTGCTCCACGCTTGATTTTTTTAAAAATTGTTTACGCATTTATACTATTTCGCGTTATTTAAAGGTGATGTCTATCGAGGCTATACTCAATGTGCTGGAAATTGTTTCATAATCTGTGCTCAACGCGTGATTTTTTTGCATTTATTTACAGATTTATACTATTTCGCGTTATTTAAAGGCGATGTCTATCGAGGCTATTCTCAATGTGCTGGAAATTGTTTCATAATCTGTGATCCAAGCGTGATTTTTTTGAATTTGTTTACGCATTTATACTATTTCGCGTTATTTAAAGGTGATGTCTATCGAGGCTATTCTCAATGTGCAGTAAATTTTTTCATAATCTGTGCTCCACGCTTGATTTTTTAAAAAATTGTTTACGCATTTACACTATTTCGCGTTATTTAAAGGTGATATCTATCGAGGCTATTCTCAATGTGCTGGAAATTGTTTCATAATCTGTGCTCCACGCGTGATATTTTTAAATTTGTTTACGGATTTATAATATTTCGCGTTATTTAAAGGCGATGTCTATCGAGACTATTTTCAATGTGCTGGAAAATGTTTCACAATCTATGCTCCAATCTTGATTTTTTTTTCAATTTGTTTACATATTTATACTATTTCGCGTTATTTAAATGTGATGTCTATCGAGGCTATTCTCAATGTGCAGTAAATTTTTTCATAATCTGTGCTCCACGCTTGATTTTTTAAAAAATTGTTTACGCATTTACACTATTTAGCGTTATTTAAAGGTGATATCTATCGAGGCTATTCTCAATGTGCTGGAAATTGTTTCATAATCTGTGCTCCACGCGTGATTTTTTTTAATTTGTTTACGGATTTATACTATTTTGCGTATTTAAAGGCGATTTCTATCGAGATTATTCTCAATGTGCTGGAAATTGTTTCATAATCTGTGCTCCACGCGTGATTTTTTAAAATTTATTTACAAATTTATAAGATTTCGCGTTATTTAAAGGCGATGTCTATCGAGGCTATTCTCAATGTGCAGTAAATTTTTTCATAATCTGTGCTCCACGCTTGATTTTTTAAAAATTGTTTACGCATTTACACTATTTCGCGTTATTTAAAGGCGATGTCTATCGAGGCTATTCTCAAAGTGCTGGAAATTGTTTCATAATCTGTTCTCTACGCGTGAGTTTTTTGAATTTGTTTACGGATTTATACTATTTTGCATATTTAAAGGCGATGTCTATCGAGACTATTCTCAATGTGCTGGAAATTGTTTCATAATCTGTGCTCCACGCGTGATATTTTTAAATTTGTTTACGGATTTATAATATTTCGCTTTATTTAAAGGCGATGTCTATCGAGGCTATTCTCAATGTGCTGGAAATTGTTTCATAATCTGTTCTCTACGCGTGATTTTTTTGAATTTGTTTACGGATTTATACTATTTTGCGTATTTAAAGGCGATGTCTATCGAGACTATTCTCAATGTGCTGTAAATTTTTTCATAATCTGCGCTCCACGCGTGATATTTTTAAATTTGTTTACGGATTTATAATATTTCGCTTTATTTGAAGGCGATGTCTATCGAGACTATTTTCAATGTGTTGGAAATTGTTCCACAATTTATGCTCCACGCGTGATTTTTTTTAAATTTATTTACAAATTTATAAGATTTCGCGTTATTTAAAGGCGATGTCTATCGAGGCTATTCTCAATGTGCTGGAAATTGTTTCATAATCTGTGCTCCAAGCGTGATTTTTTTGAATTTGTTTACGCATTTATACTATTTCGCGTTATTTAAAGGAGATGTCTATCGAGACTATTTTCAATGTGCTGGAAATTGTTTCACAATCTATGCTCCAATCTTGATTTTTTTTCAATTTGTTTACATATTTATACTATTTCGCGTTATTTAAAGCTGATGTCTATCGAGGCTATTCTCAATGTGCTGGAAATTGTTTCATAATCTGTGCTCCACGCGTGATTTTTTTGCATTTATTTACAGATTTATACTATTTCGCGTTATTTAAAGGCGATGTCTATCGAGGCTATTCTCAATGTGCTGGAAATTGTTTCATAATCTGTGCTTCAAGCGTGATTTTTTTTAATTTGTTTACGCATTTATACTATTTCGCGTTATTTAAAGGTGATGTCTATCGAGGCTATTCTCAATGTGCTGGAAATAGTTTCATAATCTGTGGTCCACGCGTGATTAATTTGTTTACGGATTTATACTATTTCGAGTTATTTAAAGGTGGTGTCTATCGAGGCTATTCTCAATGTGCTGGAAATTGTTTCATAATCTGTGCTCCACGCGTGATTTTTTTAAATTTGTTTTCGGATTTATAATATTCCGCGTTATTTAAAGGCGATTTCTATCGAGACTATTTTCAATGTGCTGGAAAATGTTTCACAATCTATTCTCCAAGCGTGATTCTTTTTTTTCTTTTTTCAATTTGTTTACAGATTTATACTTTTCGCGTTATTTAAAGGTGATGTCTATCGAAGCTATTCTCAATGTGCTGGAAATTGATTCATAATCTGTGCTCCACGCGTGATTTTTTAAAATTTGCTTATGGATTTATACTATTTCGGGTTGTTTAAAGGTGATGTCTATGGAGGCTATTCTCAATGTTCTGGAAATTGTTTCATAATCTGTGCTCCACGCGTGATTTTTTTTAATTTGTTTACGGATTTATAATATTTCGCGTTATTTAAAGGCGATGTCTATCGAGGCTATTCTCAATGTGCTGGAAATTGTTTCATAATCTGTGCTCCACCCGTGATTTTTCTTAATTTGTTTTCAGATTTATAATATTCCGCGTTATTTAAAGGCGATTTCTATCGAGACTATTTTCAATGTGCTGGAAATTGTTTCACAATCTATGCTCCAATCTTGATTTTTTTTTCAATTTGTTTACATATTTATACTATTTCGCGTTATTTAAAGATGATGTCTATCGAGGCTATTCTAAATGTGCTGGAAATTGTTTCATAATCTGTTCTCCACGAGTGATTTTTTTGAATTTGTTTACGGATTTATACTATTTTGCGTATTTAAAGGCGATATCTATCGAGACTATTCTCAATGTGCTGGAAATTGTTTCATAATCTGTTCTCCACGAGTGATTTTTTTGAATTTGTTTCCGGTTTATACTATTTTGCGTATTTAAAGGCGATATCTATCGAGACTATTCTCAATGTGCCGGAAATTGTTTCATAATCTGTGCTCCACGCGTGATTTTTTTAAATTTATTTACAAATGTATAAGATTTCGCGTTATTTAAAGGCGATGTCTATCGAGGCTATTCTCAATGTGCAGTAAATTTTTTCATAATCTGTGCTCCACGCTTGATTTTTTTAAAAATTGTTTACGCATTTATACTATTTCGCGTTATTTAAAGGTGATGTCTATCGAGGCTATACTCAATGTGCTGGAAATTGTTTCATAATCTGTGCTCAACGCGTGATTTTTTTGCATTTATTTACAGATTTATACTATTTCGCGTTATTTAAAGGCGATGTCTATCGAGGCTATTCTCAATGTGCTGGAAATTGTTTCATAATCTGTGATCCAAGCGTGATTTTTTTGAATTTGTTTACGCATTTATACTATTTCGCGTTATTTAAAGGTGATGTCTATCGAGGCTATTCTCAATGTGCAGTAAATTTTTTCATAATCTGTGCTCCACGCTTGATTTTTTAAAAAATTGTTTACGCATTTACACTATTTCGCGTTATTTAAAGGTGATATCTATCGAGGCTATTCTCAATGTGCTGGAAATTGTTTCATAATCTGTGCTCCACGCGTGATATTTTTAAATTTGTTTACGGATTTATAATATTTCGCGTTATTTAAAGGCGATGTCTATCGAGACTATTTTCAATGTGCTGGAAAATGTTTCACAATCTATGCTCCAATCTTGATTTTTTTTTCAATTTGTTTACATATTTATACTATTTCGCGTTATTTAAATGTGATGTCTATCGAGGCTATTCTCAATGTGCAGTAAATTTTTTCATAATCTGTGCTCCACGCTTGATTTTTTAAAAAATTGTTTACGCATTTACACTATTTAGCGTTATTTAAAGGTGATATCTATCGAGGCTATTCTCAATGTGCTGGAAATTGTTTCATAATCTGTGCTCCACGCGTGATTTTTTTTAATTTGTTTACGGATTTATACTATTTTGCGTATTTAAAGGCGATTTCTATCGAGATTATTCTCAATGTGCTGGAAATTGTTTCATAATCTGTGCTCCACGCGTGATTTTTTAAAATTTATTTACAAATTTATAAGATTTCGCGTTATTTAAAGGCGATGTCTATCGAGGCTATTCTCAATGTGCAGTAAATTTTTTCATAATCTGTGCTCCACGCTTGATTTTTTAAAAATTGTTTACGCATTTACACTATTTCGCGTTATTTAAAGGCGATGTCTATCGAGGCTATTCTCAAAGTGCTGGAAATTGTTTCATAATCTGTTCTCTACGCGTGAGTTTTTTGAATTTGTTTACGGATTTATACTATTTTGCATATTTAAAGGCGATGTCTATCGAGACTATTCTCAATGTGCTGGAAATTGTTTCATAATCTGTGCTCCACGCGTGATATTTTTAAATTTGTTTACGGATTTATAATATTTCGCTTTATTTAAAGGCGATGTCTATCGAGGCTATTCTCAATGTGCTGGAAATTGTTTCATAATCTGTTCTCTACGCGTGATTTTTTTGAATTTGTTTACGGATTTATACTATTTTGCGTATTTAAAGGCGATGTCTATCGAGACTATTCTCAATGTGCTGTAAATTTTTTCATAATCTGCGCTCCACGCGTGATATTTTTAAATTTGTTTACGGATTTATAATATTTCGCTTTATTTGAAGGCGATGTCTATCGAGACTATTTTCAATGTGTTGGAAATTGTTCCACAATTTATGCTCCACGCGTGATTTTTTTTAAATTTATTTACAAATTTATAAGATTTCGCGTTATTTAAAGGCGATGTCTATCGAGGCTATTCTCAATGTGCTGGAAATTGTTTCATAATCTGTGCTCCAAGCGTGATTTTTTTGAATTTGTTTACGCATTTATACTATTTCGCGTTATTTAAAGGAGATGTCTATCGAGACTATTTTCAATGTGCTGGAAATTGTTTCACAATCTATGCTCCAATCTTGATTTTTTTTCAATTTGTTTACATATTTATACTATTTCGCGTTATTTAAAGCTGATGTCTATCGAGGCTATTCTCAATGTGCTGGAAATTGTTTCATAATCTGTGCTCCACGCGTGATTTTTTTGCATTTATTTACAGATTTATACTATTTCGCGTTATTTAAAGGCGATGTCTATCGAGGCTATTCTCAATGTGCTGGAAATTGTTTCATAATCTGTGCTTCAAGCGTGATTTTTTTTAATTTGTTTACGCATTTATACTATTTCGCGTTATTTAAAGGTGATGTCTATCGAGGCTATTCTCAATGTGCTGGAAATAGTTTCATAATCTGTGGTCCACGCGTGATTAATTTGTTTACGGATTTATACTATTTCGAGTTATTTAAAGGTGGTGTCTATCGAGGCTATTCTCAATGTGCTGGAAATTGTTTCATAATCTGTGCTCCACGCGTGATTTTTTTAAATTTGTTTTCGGATTTATAATATTCCGCGTTATTTAAAGGCGATTTCTATCGAGACTATTTTCAATGTGCTGGAAAATGTTTCACAATCTATTCTCCAAGCGTGATTCTTTTTTTTCTTTTTTCAATTTGTTTACAGATTTATACTTTTCGCGTTATTTAAAGGTGATGTCTATCGAAGCTATTCTCAATGTGCTGGAAATTGATTCATAATCTGTGCTCCACGCGTGATTTTTTAAAATTTGCTTATGGATTTATACTATTTCGGGTTGTTTAAAGGTGATGTCTATGGAGGCTATTCTCAATGTTCTGGAAATTGTTTCATAATCTGTGCTCCACGCGTGATTTTTTTTAATTTGTTTACGGATTTATAATATTTCGCGTTATTTAAAGGCGATGTCTATCGAGGCTATTCTCAATGTGCTGGAAATTGTTTCATAATCTGTGCTCCACCCGTGATTTTTCTTAATTTGTTTTCAGATTTATAATATTCCGCGTTATTTAAAGGCGATTTCTATCGAGACTATTTTCAATGTGCTGGAAATTGTTTCACAATCTATGCTCCAATCTTGATTTTTTTTTCAATTTGTTTACATATTTATACTATTTCGCGTTATTTAAAGATGATGTCTATCGAGGCTATTCTAAATGTGCTGGAAATTGTTTCATAATCTGTTCTCCACGAGTGATTTTTTTGAATTTGTTTACGGATTTATACTATTTTGCGTATTTAAAGGCGATATCTATCGAGACTATTCTCAATGTGCTGGAAATTGTTTCATAATCTGTGCTCCACGCGTGATTTTTTTAAATTTATTTACAAATTTATAAGATTTCGCGTTATTTAAAGGCGATGTCTTTCGAGGCTATTCTCAATGTGCAGTAAATTTTTTCATAATCTGTGCTCCACGCTTGATTTTTTTAAAAATTGTTTACGCATTTATACTATTCCGCGTTATTTAAAGGTGATGTCTATCGAGGCTATTCTCAATGTGCTGGAAATTGTTTCATAATCTGTGCTCCACGCGTGATTTTTTTGCATTTATTTACAGATTTATACTATTTCGCGTTATTTAAAGGCGATGTCTATCGAGGATATTCTCAATGTGCTGGAAATTGTTTCATAATCTGTGCTCCAAGCGTGATTTTTTTTAATTTGTTTACGCATTTATACTATTTCGCGTTATTTAAAGGTGATGTCTATCGAGGCTATTCTCAATGTGCAGTAAATTTTTTCATAATCTGTGCTCCACGCGTGATTTTTTTAAATTTGTTTACGGATTTATAATATTTCGCTTTATTTAAAGGCGATGTCTATCGAGGCTATTCTCAAAGTGCTGGAAATTGTTTCATAATCTGTTCTCTACGCGTGATTTTTTTGAATTTGTTTACGGATTTATACTATTTTGCGTATTTAAAGGCGATGTCTATCGAGACTATTCTCAATGTGCTGGAAATTGTTTCATAATCTGTGCTCCACGCGTGATATTTTTAAATTTGTTTACGGATTTATAATATTTCGCTTTATTTAAAGGCGATGTCTATCGAGGCTATTCTCAATGTGCTGGAAATTGTTTCATAATCTGTTCTCTACGCGTGATTTTTTTGAATTTGTTTACGGATTTATACTATTTTGCGTATTTAAAGGCGATGTCTATCGAGACTATTCTCAATGTGCTGTAAATTTTTTCATAATCTGCGCTCCACGCGTGATATTTTTAAATTTGTTTACGGATTTATAATATTTCGCTTTATTTAAAGGCGATGTCTATCGAGACTATTTTCAATGTGTTGGAAATTGTTCCACAATTTATGCTCCACGCGTGATTTTTTTAAAATTTATTTACAAATTTATAAGATTTCGCGTTATTTAAAGGCGATGTCTATCGAGGCTATTCTCAATGTGCTGGAAATTGTTTCATACTCTGTGCTCCAAGCGTGATTTTTTTGAATTTGTTTACGCATTTATACTATTTCGCGTTATTTAAAGGAGATGTCTATCGAGACTATTTTCAATGTGCTGGAAATTGTTTCACAATCTATGCTCCAATCTTGATTTTTTTTCAATTTGTTTACATATTTATACTATTTCGCGTTATTTAAAGCTGATGTCTATCGAGGCTATTCTCAATGTGCTGGAAATTGTTTCATAATCTGTGCTCCACGCGTGATTTTTTTGCATTTATTTACAGATTTATACTATTTCGCGTTATTTAAAGGCGATGTCTATCGAGGCTATTCTCAATGTGCTGGAAATTGTTTCATAATCTGTGCTTCAAGCGTGATTTTTTTAAATTTGTTTACGCATTTATACTATTTCGCGTTATTTAAAGGTGATGTCTATCGAGGCTATTCTCAATGTGCTGGAAATTGTTTCATAATCTGTGGTCCACGCGTGATTAATTTGTTTACGGATTTATACTATTTCGAGTTATTTAAAGGTGGTGTCTATCGAGGCTATTCTCAATGTGCTGGAAATTGTTTCATAATCTGTGCTCCACGCGTGATTTTTTTAAATTTGTTTTCGGATTTATAATATTCCGCGTTATTTAAAGGCGATTTCTATCGAGACTATTTTCAATGTGCTGGAAAATGTTTCACAATCTATTCTCCAAGCCTGATTCTTTTTTTTCTTTTTTCAATTTGTTTACAGATTTATACTTTTCGCGTTATTTAAAGGTGATGTCTATCGAAGCTATTCTCAATGTGCTGGAAATTGATTCATAATCTGTGCTCCACGCGTGATTTTTTAAAATTTGCTTATGGATTTATACTATTTCGGGTTGTTTAAAGGTGATGTCTATGGAGGCTATTCTCAATGTTCTGGAAATTGTTTCATAATCTGTGCTCCACGCGTGATTTTTTTTAATTTGTTTACGGATTTATAATATTTCGCGTTATTTAAAGGCGATGTCTATCGAGGCTATTCTCAATGTGCTGGAAATTGTTTCATAATCTGTGCTCCACGCGTGATTTTTTTTAATTTGTTTTCAGATTTATAATATTCCGCGTTATTTAAAGGCGATTTCTATCGAGACTATTTTCAATGTGCTGGAAATTGTTTCACAATCTATGCTCCAATCTTGATTTTTTTTTCAATTTGTTTACATATTTATACTATTTCGCGTTATTTAAAGATGATGTCTATCGAGGCTATTCTAAATGTGCTGGAAATTGTTTCATAATCTGTTCTCCACGAGTGATTTTTTTGAATTTGTTTACGGATTTATACTATTTTGCGTATTTAAAGGCGATATCTATCGAGACTATTCTCAATGTGCTGGAAATTGTTTCATAATCTGTGCTCCACGCGTGATTTTTTTAAATTTATTTACAAATTTATAAGATTTCGCGTTATTTAAAGGCGATGTCTTTCGAGGCTATTCTCAATGTGCAGTAAATTTTTTCATAATCTGTGCTCCACGCTTGATTTTTTTAAAAATTGTTTACGCATTTATACTATTCCGCGTTATTTAAAGGTGATGTCTATCGAGGCTATTCTCAATGTGCTGGAAATTGTTTCATAATCTGTGCTCCACGCGTGATTTTTTTGCATTTATTGTTAGAAAATTCAGATAAAAAAGATACCGAATATAAAATACGCAATATTTACGAATTAAATTCCGGTGCAGGTTTTAAAATTAATTTCTTAATATATAATAAAGCGAAACCGAATATATTGTTTCAACAATCAAAGCATTGTTAGAAAATTCATCAGAAAGAGTTACCGCATATAAAACACGCAATATTTATGAATTGAATTCCGGTGCAGGGCTGAAAATTGATTTCTTAATAAATAATAAAGCGAAACCGAATATATTGTTTCAACAATCAAAGCATTGTTAGAAAATTCATCAGAAAGAGTTACCGCATATAAAACACGCAATATTTATGAATTGAATTCTGGTGCACAGCTGAAAAGTAATTTCGTAATAAATAATAAAGCGAAACCGAATATATTGTTTCAACAATCAAAGCATTGTTAGAAAATTCATCAGAAAGAGTTACCGCATATAAAACACGCAATATTTACGAATTGAATTCCGGTGCAGGGCTGAAAATTAATTTCTTATTAAATAATGAAGCGAAACCGAATATATTGTTTCAACAAACAAAGCATTGTTAGAAAATTCATCAGAAAGAGTTACCGCATATAAAACACGCAATATTTATGAATTGAATTCCGGTGCAGGGCTAAAAATTAATTTCTTAATAAATAATAAAGCGAAACCGAATATATTGTTTCAACAATCTAAGCATTGCTAGAAAATTCATCAGAAAGAGTTACCGCATATAAAACACGCAATATATATGAATTGAATTCCGGTGCACCGCTGAAAATTAATTTCTTAATAAATAATAAAGCGAAACCGAATATATTGTATCAACAATCAAAGCATTGTTAGAAAATTCATCAGAAAGAGTTACCGCATATAAAACACGCAATATTTATGAATTGAATTCCGGTGCAGGGCTGAAAATTAATTTCTTAATAAATGATAAAGCGAAACCGAATATATTGCTTCAACAATCAAAGCATTGTTAGAAAATTCATCAGAAAGAGTTACCGCATATAAAACACGCAATATTTAAGAATTGAATTCCGGTGCACCGCTGAAAATTAATTTCTTAATAAATAATAAAGCGAAACAGAATATATTGTTTCAACAATCAAAGTATTGTTAGAAAATTCATCAGAAAGAGTTACCGCACATAAAACACGCAATATTTATGAATTGAATTCCGGTGCCGGGCTGAAAATTAATTTCTTAATAAATAATAAAGCGAAACCGAATATATTGTTTCAACAATCAAAGCATTGTTAGAAAATTCATCAGAAAGAGTTACCGCATATAAAACACGCAATATTTATTAATTGAATTCCGGTGCACCGCTGAAAATTAATTTCTTAATAAATAATAAAGCGAAACCGAATATATTGTTTCAACAATCAAAGCATTGTTAGAAAATTCATCAGAAAGAGTTACCGCATATAAAACACGCAATATTTATGAATTGAATTCCGGTGCAGGGCTGAAAATTAATTTCTTATTAAATAATAAAGCGAAACCGAATATATTGTTTCAACAATCAAAGCATTGTTAGAAAATTCATCAGAAAGAGTTACCGCATATAAAACACGCAATATGTATGAATTGAATTCCGGTGCACCGCTGAAAATTAATTTCTTAATAAATAATAAAGCGAAACCGAATATATTGTTTCAACAATCAAAGCATTGTTAGAAAATTCATCAGAAAGAGTTACCGCATATAAAACACGCAATATTTATTAATTGAATTCCGGTGCACCGCTGAAAATTAATTTCTTAATAAATAATAAAGCGAAACCGAATATATTGTTTCAACAATCAAACCATTGTTAGAAAATTCCTCAGAAAGAGTTACTGCATATAAAACACGCAATATTTATGAATTGAATTCCGGTGCACCGCTGAAAATTAATTTCGTAATAAATAATAAAGTGAAACCGAATATATTGTTTCAACAATCAAACCATTGTTAGAAAATTCAGGTAAAATAGATACCGAATATAAAATTCGCAATACTTATGAATTAAATTCCGGTGCAGAACTTAAAATTAATATCTTAATAAATAATAAAGTAAAATCGAATATATTGTTTCATCAATCAAACCATTGTTAGAAAATTCAGATAAAAAAGATACCGAATATAAAATACGCAATATTTACGAATTAAATTCCGGTGCAGGTTTTAAAATTAATTTCTTAATATATAATAAAGCGAAACCGAATATATTGTTTCAACAATCAAACCATTGTTAGAAAATTCATCAGAAAGAGTTACCGCATATAAAACACGCAATATTTATGAATTGTATTCCGGTGCAGGGCTGAAAATTGATTTCTTAATAAATAATAAAGCGAAACCGAATATATTGTTTCAACAATCAAAGCGTTGTTAGAAAATTCATCAGAACGAGTTACCGCATATAAAACACGCAATATTTATGAATTGAATTCTGGTGCACAGCTGAAAAGTAATTTCGTAATAAATAATAAAGCGAAACCGAATATATTGTTTCAACAATCAAAGCATTGTTAGAAAATTCATCAGAAAGAGTTACCGAATATAAAATTCGCAATACTTATGAATTAAATTCAGGTGCAGATCTTAAAATTAATATCTTAAGAAATAATAAAGTAAAATCGAATATATTGTTTCATCAATCAAACCATTGTTAGAAAATTCAGATAAAAGAGATACCGAATATAAAATACGCAATATTTACGAATTAAATTCCGGTGCAGGTTTTAAAATTAATTTCTTAATATATAATAAAGCGAAACCGAATATATTGTTTCAACAATCAAAGCATTGTTAGAAAATTCATCAGAAAGAGTTACCGCATATAAAACACGCAATATTTATGAATTGAATTCCGGTGCAGGGCTGAAAATTGATTTCTTAATAAATAATAAAGCGAAACCGATTATATTGTTTCAACAATCAAACCATTGTTAGAAAATTCAGGTAAAATAGACTCGAATATACCGAAATATAAAATATATATATAATATATATAATACCGAATATAAAATTCGCAATACTTATGAATTAAATTCCGGTGCAGATCTTAAAATTAATATCTTAATAAATAATAAAGTAAAATCGAATATATTGTTTCATCAATCAAACCATTGTTAGAAAAGTCAGATAAAAGAGATACCGAATATAAAATACGCAATATTTACGAATTAAATTCCGGTGCAGGTTTTAAAATTAATTTCTTAATATATAATAAAGCGAAACCGAATATATTGTTTCAACAATCAAAGCATTGTTAGAAAATTCATCAGAAAGAGTTACCGCATATAAAACACGCAATATTTATGAATTGAATTCCGGTGCAGGGCTGAAAATTAATTTCTTAATAAATAATAAAGCGAAACCGAATATATTGTTTCAACAATCAAAGCATTGTTAGAAAATTCATCAGAAATAGTTACCGCATATAAAACACGCAATATTTATGAATTGAATTCTGGTGCACAGCTGAAAATTAATTTCGTAATAAATAATAAAGCGAAACCGAATATATTGTTTCAACAATCAAAGAATTGTTAGAAAATTCATCAGAAAGAGTTACCGCATATAAAACACGCAATATTTAAGAATTGAATTCCGGTGCAGGGCTGAAAATTAATTTCTTAATAAATAATAAAGCGAAACCGAATATATTGTTTCAACAATCAAAGCATTGTTAGAAAATTCATCAGAAAGAGTTACCGCATATAAAACACGCAATATTTATGAATTGAATTCCGGTGCAGGGCTGAAAATTAATTTCTTAATAAATAATAAAGCGAAACCGAATATATTGTTTCACCAATCTAATCATTGTTAGAAAATTCATCAGAAAGAGTTACCGCATATAAAACACGCAATATTTATGAATTGAATTCCGGTGCACCGCTGAAAATTAATTTCTTAATAAATAATAAAGCGAAACCGAATATATTGTATCAACAATCAAAGCATTGTTAGAAAATTCATCAGAAAGAATTACCGCATATAAAACACGCAATATTTATGAATTGAATTTCGGTGCAAGGGCTCAAAATTAATTTATTAATAAATAATAAAGTGAAATCGAATATATTGTTTCAACAATCAAAGCATTGTTAGAAAATTCAGGTAAAATAGATACCGAATATAAAATACGCAATATTTACGAAGTAAATTCCGGTGCAGGTTTTAAAATTAATTTCTTAATATATAATAAAGCGAAACCGAATATATTGTTTCAACAATCAAAGGATTGTTAGAAAATTCATCAGAAAGAGTTACCGCATATAAAACACGCAATATTTATGAATTAAATTCCGGTGCAGTTCTTTAAATTAATAACTTAATAAATAATAAAGTGAAATCGAGTATATTGTTTCAACAATCAAAGCATTGTTAGAAAATTCAGGTAAAAGAGATACCCAATATAAAACACGCAATATTTATGAATTAAATTCCGGTGCACGGTTGAAAATTAGTTTCTTAAAAAATAATAAAGTGAAACCGATTATATTGTTTCAACAATCAAACCATTGTTAGAAAATTCAGGTAAAATAGATACCGAATATAAAATTCGCAATACTTATGAATTAAATTCAGGTGCAGATCTTAAAATTAATATCTTAAGAAATAATAAAGTAAAATCGAATATATTGTTTCATCAATCAAACCATTGTTAGAAAATTCAGATAAAAGAGTTACCGCATATAAAACACGCAATATTTATGAATTGAATTCCGGTGCACCGCTGAAAATTAATTTCTTAATAAATAATAAAGCGAAACCGAATATATTGTTTCAACAATCAAAGCATTGTTAGAAAATTCATCAGAAAGAGTTACCGCATATAAAACACGCAATATTTATTAATTGAATTCCGGTGCACCGCTGAAAATTAATTTCTTAATAAATAATAAAGCGAAACCAAATATATTGTTTCAACAATCAAAGCATTGTTAGAAAATTCATCAGAAAGAGTTACCGCATATAAAACACGCAATATTTATGAATTGATTTCCGGTGCAAGGCTGAAAATTAATTTCTTAATAAATAATAAAGCGAAACCGAATATATTGTTTCAACAATCAAACCATTGTTAGAAAATTCCTCAGAAAGAGTTACTGCATATAAATCACGCAATATTTATGAATTGAATTCCGGTGCACCGCTGAAAATTAATTTCGTAATAAATAATAAAGTGAAACCGAATATATTGTTTCAACAATCAAACCATTGTTAGAAAATTCAGTAAAAAGAAATACTGAATATAAAACTCGCAATATTTATGAATTAAATTCCGGTGCAGTTCTTAAAATTAATATCTTAATAAATAATAAAGTGAAATCGAATATATTGTTTCAACAATCAAAGCATTGTTAGAAAATTCAGGTAAAAGAGATACCCAATATAAAACACGCAATATTTATGAATTAAATTCCGGTGTACGGCTGAAAATTAGTTTCTTAAAAAATGATAAAGTAAAATCGAATATATTGTTTCATCAATCAAACCATTGTTAGAAAATTCAGATCAAAGAGATACCGAATATAAAATACGCAATATTTACGAATTAAATTCCGGTGCAGGATTTAAAAGTAATTTCTTAATATATAATAAAGCGAAACCGAATATATTGTTTCAACAATCAAACCATTGTTAGAAAATTCATCAGAAAGAGTTACCGCATATAAAACACGCAATATTTATGAATTGAATTCCGGTGCAGGGCTGAAAATTAATTTCTTAATAAATAATAAAGCGAAACCGAATATATTGTTTCAACAATCAAAGCATTGTTAGAAAATTCATCAGAAAGAGTTACCGCATATAAAACACGCAATATTTATGAATTGAATTCCGGTGCACCGCTGAAAATTAATTTCTTAATAAATAATAAAGCGAAACCGAAAATATTGTATCAACAATCAAAGCATTGTTAGAAAATTCATCAGAAAGAGTTACCGCATATAAAACACGCAATATTTATGAATTGAATTCCGGTGCAGGGCTGAAAATTAATTTCTTAATAAAAGATAAAGCGAAACCGAATATATTGCTTCAACAATCAAAGCATTGTTAGAAAATTCATCAGAAAGAGTTACCGCATATAAAACACGCAATATTTATGAATTGAATTCCGGTGCACCACTGAAAATTAATTTCTTAATAAATAATAAAGCGAAACAAAATATATTGTTTCAACAATCAAAGTATTGTTAAAAATTCATCAGAAAGAGTTACCGCATATAAAACACGCAATATTTATGAATTGAATTCCGGTGCAGGGCTGAAAATTAATTTCTTAATAAATAATAAAGCGAAACCGAATATATTGTTTCAACAATCAAAGCATTGTTAGAAAATTCATCAGAAAGAGTTACCGCATATAAAACACGCAATATTTATGAATTGAATTCCGGTGCACCGCTGAAAATTAATTTCTTAATAAATAATAAAGCGAAACCGAATATATTGTTTCAACAATCAAACCATTGTTAAAAAATTCCTCAGAAAGAGTTACTGCATATAAATCACGCAATATTTATGAATTGAATTCCGGTGCACCGCTGAAAATTAATTTCGTAATAAATAATAAAGTGAAACCGAATATATTGTTTCAACAATCAAACCATTGTTAGAAAATTCAGTAAAAAGAAATACTGAATATAAAACTCGCAATATTTATGAATTAAATTCCGGTGCAGTTCTTAAAATTAATATCTTAATAAATAATAAAGTGAAATCGAATATATTGTTTCAACAATCAAAGCATTGTTAGAAAATTCAGGTAAAAGAGATACCCAATATAAAACACGCAATATTTATGAATTAAATTCCGGTGTACGGCTGAAAATTAGTTTCTTAAAAAACGATAAAGTAAAATCGAATATATTGTTTCATCAATCAAACCATTGTTAGAAAATTCAGATAAAAGAGATACCGAATATAAAATACGCAATATTTACGAATTAAATTCCGGTGCAGGATTTAAAAGTAATTTCTTAATATATAATAAAGCGAAACCGAATATATTGTTTCAACAATCAAAGCATTGTTAGAAAATTCATCAGAAAGAGTTACCGCATATAAAACACGCAATATTTATGAATTGAATTCCGGTGCAGGGCTGAAAATTAATTTCTTAATAAATAATAAAGCGAAACCGAATATATTGTTTCAACAATCAAAGCATTGTTAGAAAATTCATCAGAAAGAGTTACCGCATATAAAACACGCAATATTTATGAATAGAATTCCGGTGCACCGCTGAAAATTAATTTCTTAATAAATAATAAAGCGAAACCGAATATATTGTATCAACAATCAAAGCATTGTTAGAAAATTCATCAGAAAGAGTTACCGCATATAAAACACGCAATATTTATGAATTGAATTCCGGTGCAGGGCTGAAAATTAATTTCTTAATAAAAGATAAAGCGAAACCGAATATATTGCTTCAACAATCAAAGCATTGTTAGAAAATTCATCAGAAAGAGTTACCGCATATAAAACACGCAATATTTATGAATTGAATTCCGGTGCAGGGCTGAAAATTAATTTCTTAATAAATGATAAAGCGAAACCGAATATATTGCTTCAACAATCAAAGCATTGTTAGAAAATTCATCAGAAAGAGTTACCGCATATAAAACACGCAATATTTATGAATTGAATTCCGGTGCACCGCTGAAAATTTATTTCTTAATAAATAATAAAGCGAAACCGAATATATTGTATCAGCAATCAAAGCATTGTTAGAAAATTCATCAGAAAGAGTTACCGCATATAAAACACGCAATATTTATGAATTGAATTCCGGTGCAGGGCTGAAAATTAATTTCTTAATAAAAGATAAAGCGAAACCGAATATATTGCTTCAACAATCAAAGCATTGTTAGAAAATTCATCAGAAAGAGTTACCGCATATAAAACACGCAATATTTATGAATTGAATTCCGGCGCACCACTGAAAATTAATTTCTTAATAAATAATAAAGCGAAACAGAATATATTGTTTCAACAATCAAAGTATTGTTAAAAATTCATCAGAAAGAGTTACTGCATATAAAACAAGCTATATTTATGAATTGAATTCCGGTGCAGGGCTGAAAATTAATTTCTTAATAAATAATAAAGCGAAACCGAATATATTGTTTCAACAATCAAAGCATTGTTATAAAATTCATCAGAAAGAGTTACCGCATATAAAACACGCAATATTTATGAATTGAATTCCGGTGCAGGGCTGAAAATTAATTTCTTAATAAATAATAAAGCGAAACCGAATATATTGTTTCAACAATCAAAGCATTGTTAGAAAATTCATCAGAAAGAGTTACCGCATATAAAACACGCAATATTTATGAATTGAATTCCGGTGCAAGGCTGAAAATTAATTTCTTAATAAATAATAAAGCGAACCCGAATATATTGTTTCAACAATTAAGCATTGTTAGAAAATTCATCAGAAAGAGTTACCGCATATAAAACACGCAATATTTATGAATTGAATTCCGGTGCACCGCTGAAAATTAATTTCGTAATAAATAATAAAGCGAAACCGAATATATTGTTTCAAGAATCAAAGCATTGTTAGAAAATTCATCAGAAAGAGTTACCGCATATAAAACACGCAATATTTATGAATTGAATTCCGGTGCTGGGCTGAAAATTAATTTCTTAATAAATAATAAAGCGAAACCGAATATATTGTTTCAACAATCAAAGCATTGTTAGAAAATTCATCAGAAAGAGTTACCGCATATAAAACACGCAATATTTATGAATTGAATTCCGGTGCAGGGCTGAAAATTAATTTCTTAATCTATACTCCTATTATAAAGAGGAAAAAATTGTTTATTTGTCGGAGATAAGCTCTGGAACTACCGAACCGATTCCAAAAGTAATGGTATCAAAATGGTGGTGTTAGTCCAACTTAGAACATAGGCTATATTTTATGTCGTTGCCACTACACCAAAGGGGGTGCAGGAGCAAAAAACGTTCTAAAAATGCAATTTTTGCGTTACTGAAGGGCCTAGAAATATGAAATTTGGAATATTAGTTACTTATAAGATATAAATGATGTCTAAGAATAGTTCTTAAACAATTCGAAATTTAAAAGGGGTGAAAATGCACAAAAAGCGTTCTAAAAAACGTTCTAAATGGTAGTTTCTACATAATCTCAGGAAATACCAAACCGATTTAAAAAATATTGGTGTCAAAATGATAGTGAGAAAGTTTGCTCCAAGATAGGCTATGTTCTATGTCGGTGCCACTACCCCAGAGGGGGTGTAGGAGCAAAAAACGTTCTAAAAATGCGATTTATGTGTTACTGAAGGACCTAGAAATATGAAATTTGAAGTATCAGTTACTTATTAGACATAAAGGATTTCTAAGAACAGTTCTTAAACAATTCGAAATTTAAAAGGGGTGAAAATGCGCAAAAAGCGTTCTAAAAAACGTTCTAAATGGTAGTTTCTACACAATCTCAGGAAATACCAAACCGATTTAAAAAATAATGGCGTCAAAATGATGGTGAAAATCCTTGCTCCAACATAGGCTATGTTTTATGTCGGTGCCACTACCCCAAAGGGGGTGCAGGAGAAAAACGTTCTAAATTGCGGTTTTTGCGTGACGGAAGGGCCTTGAATCGTGAAATTTAGAATGGTAGTTAGTTATAAGATAGCAATGATCTCTAAGGACATTTCCTAAAAAAACCGAAATTTAAAAGGGGGGTCAAAATGCGCAAAAAGCGTTGTAAAAAACGTTCTAAATTGCAATTTCTATGCAATCTCAGGAAATACTGGACCGATTTCAAATATAATGGTGTTAAAATGATGGTGACAGATTCTGCTCCAAGATATGATATATTTGATATATGTTTCCACTAACCCAGAGGAGATGCAGGAGCAAAATGAGCGAAAAGCGTTCTAAAAACGTTCTAAATGCCGATTTGTCACCAATATCTCAGGAAGAATCAAACTGATTTCAAAAGTAATGTTAAGAAATTGATGCTGACAGCCTCTGCTCTAACATAGACGCTATTTTAATCCGGTATCACTATCACCTAGACGTTGCAGGAGCAAAAACGCGTTCGAAATTTCGATTTTTGTGATCGGTAGGGGCTAGCAACTTAAAATTAGGCAAGGTACATATGTATTACATATAAATGATATTTAAGAACAGTTTCGAAAAAAATTAAAATTTAAAAAGGGGTGAAAATGCGCGAAAAGCGTTCTAAAAACCTTCTAAATTGCGATTTCTACTCAATCTCTGGAAATTCCAAAGCTATTTCAAAAGTAATGGTTTCAAAACAATGGTGACAGTCCCTGCTATAACATAGGTTATATTTTATGTTGCTGTCACTACCATCTGAGGGTTGCAAAAGCAAAACATGTTCTAATTTGCGTTTTTTGCACAACTGAGGGGTCTAACACTTTGAAGTATGGCATGGTATTTACTTGCAAGATGCAACTGCTTTCTATAAACTGTCGAAAGAAAATTTCAAATTTAAAAAGATGAAGTGAGTGAAAAGCGTTATAAATTACAATTTTTATGTAATCTTTTCAAATACCAAACCGATTAAAAAAATAATGATAACAAATTGTTGGTGATAGAACCTGCTCAAACATAAGCTATATTTTATGTCTGTGCCACTACCACCAGAGGGTTGCAGTAGCTAAAAACTTTCTAAATTACGATTTCTGTGATACTGAAAAGGCTAGAAACTTTAAATATGGCATGGTAGTTACTTATAAAGTATAAATGCCCTCGAAGTACTGGTGAAATTAAATTCGAATTAAAAAGGGGTGAAGTGAAGGGGAGGTGCAAAAAGCATTTAAAAAAAGTCCTAAATTACGATTTCTACGCTATTTCAGGAAATATAAACCAAATATAAAAGTAATAGTTGTAAATCAATGGTAACAGTCTCTGATCCTACACAGGCTATATTTTATGCCGATGATTCTACCACCTGGGATTCACAGGAACAACAAACGCTCTAAAAAAGGCCTTTAAAAGCTTTCTAAATTACGTTTTTGTGGAATATTAGGAAATAACAAACCAATTTCAAAATTAATGTTGGCAAATTAATGGTGACAGTTCCTATTTCAACATAGCCCTTTATGTTGAGAGAGGTGGTAGGACTTGGAATTTGACATGATGGTTAATTTTAAGATGTAAGAAGATGGTTTCTAAAAAATTCAAAACTTCAAATGAATACTGAAATGAGCGTATTAATTGAGCATAAAAGTTTCAAAATATTTTCTAAATTATTATTTATTTAGTTTTATTTTGTTTTATTAATTTAAGTCTCATTTCTGCCTAATGCAGTGTAACAATGATGTTTAATCAAACTGTGTTTTAAATAGTAATTTTTTTTAATTTATTCCTAAAAGTAATAAGTACCTTTTAATAAAATAAAATATTACCTTTTAATAAATTAAAAATTTAGTTTGTACGTTTTAATAAAAATTAGACATATAAATATCACTTGGCATATTTCAAATATTACGCGAGCAAAGCCGCGGGGTTTTCTAGTAAATAATAAAGTGAAACCGAATATATTGTTTCAACAATCAAAGCATTGTTAGAAAATTCATCAGAAAGAGTTACCGCATATAAAACACGCAATATTTATGAATTAAATTCCGGTGCAGGGCTGAAAATTACTTTCTTAATAAATAATAAAGCGAAACCGAATATATTGTTTCAACAATCGAAGCATTGTTAGAAAATTCATCAGAAAGAGTTACCGCATATAAAACACGCAATATTTATGAATTGAATTCCGGTGCACCGCTGAAAATTAATTTCTTAATAAATAATAAAGCGAAACCGAATATATTGTATCAACAATCAAAGCATTGTTAGAAAATTCATCAGAAAGAGTTACCGCATATAAAACACGCAATATTTATGAACTGAATTCCGGTGCAGGGCTGAAAATTAATTTCTTAATAAATAATAAAGCGAAACCGAATATATTGTTTCAACAATCAAAGCATTGTTAGAAAATTCATCAGAAAGAGTTACCGCATATAAAACACACAATATTTATGAATTGAATTCCGGTGCACCGCTGAAAATTAATTTCTTAATAAATAATAAAGCGAAACAGAATATATTGTTTCAACAATCAAAGTATTGTTAAAAATTCATCAGAAAGAGTTACTGCATATAAAACAAGCTATATTTATGAATTGAATTCCGGTGCAGGGCTGAAAATTAATTTCTTAATAAATAATAAAGCGAAACCGAATATATTGTTTCAACAATCAAAGCATTGTTAGAAAATTCATCAGAAAGAGTTACCGCATATGAAACACGCAATATTTATGAGTTGAATTCCGGTGCAGGGCTGAAAATTAATTTCTTAATAAATAATAAAGCGAACCCGAATATATTGTTTCAACAATCAAAGCATTGTTAGGAAATTCATCAGAAAGAGTTACCGCATATAAAACACGCAATATTTATGAATTGAATTCCGGTGCACCGCTGAAAATTAATTTCGTAATAAATTATAAAGCGAAACCGAATATATTGTTTCAAGAAGCAAAGCATTGTTAGAAAATTCATCAGAAAGTGTTACCGCATATAAAACACGCAACATTTATGAATTGAATTCCGTTGCAAGGCTTAAAATTAATTTCTTAATAAATAATAAAGCGAAACCGAATATATTGTTTCAACAATCAAACCATTGTTAGAAAATTCATCAGAAAGAGTTACTGCATATAAAACACGCAATATTTATGAATTGAATTCCGGTGCACCGCTGAAAATTAATTTCGTAATAAATAATAAAGTGAAACCGAATATATTGTTTCAACAATCAAACCATTGTTAGAAAATTCAGTAAAAAGAAGTACTTAATATAAAACTCGCAATATTTATGAATTAAATTCCGGTGCAGTTCTTAAAATTAATATCTTAATAAATAATAAAGTGAAATCGAATATATTGTTTCAACAATCAAACCAATGTTAGAAAATTCAGGTAAAATAGATACCGAATATAAAATTCGCAATACTTATGAATTAAATTCCGGTGCAGATCTTAAAATTAATATCTTAATAAATAATAAAGTAAAATCGAATATATTGTTTCATCAATCAAACCATTGTTAGAAAATTCAGATAAAAGAGATACCGAATATAAAATACGCAATATTTACGAATTAAATTCCGGTGCAGGTTTTAAAATTAATTTCTTAATATATAATAAAGCGAAACCGAATATATTGTTTCAACAATCAAAGCATTGTTAGAAAATTCATCAGAAAGAGTTACCGCATATAAAACACGCAATATTTATGAATTAAATTCCGGTGCAGTTCTTTAAATTAATAACTTAATAAATAATAAAGTGAAATCGAATATATTGTTTCAACAATCAAAGCATTGTTAGAAAATTCAGGTAAAAGAGATACCCAATATAAAACACGCAATATTTATGAATTAAATTCCGGTGCACGGCTGAAAATTAGTTTCTTAAAAAATAATAAAGTGAAACCGATTATATTGTTTCAACAATCAAACCATTGTTAGAAAATTCAGGTAAAATAGATACCGAATATAAAATTCGCAATACTTATGAATTAAATTCCGGTGCAGATCTTAAAATTAATATCTTAATAAATAATAAAGTAAAATCGAATATATTGTTTCATCAATCAAACCATTGTTAGAAAATTCAGATAAAAAAGATACCGAATATAAAATACGCAATATTTACGAATTAAATTCCGGTGCAGGTTTTAAAATTAATTTCTTAATATATAATAAAGCGAAACCGAATATATTGTTTCAACAATCAAAGCATTGTTAGAAAATTCATCAGAAAGAGTTACCGCATATAAAACACGCAATATTTATGAATTGAATTCCGGTGCAGGGCTGAAAATTGATTTCTTAATAAATAATAAAGCGAAACCGAATATATTGTTTCAACAATCAAAGCATTGTTAGAAAATTCATCAGAAAGAGTTACCGCATATAAAACACGCAATATTTATGAATTGAATTCTGGTGCACAGCTGAAAAGTAATTTCGTAATAAATAATAAAGCGAAACCGAATATATTGTTTCATCAATCAAAGCATTGTTAGAAAATTCATCAGAAAGAGTTACCGCATATAAAACACGCAATATTTACGAATTGAATTCCGGTGCAGGGCTGAAAATTAATTTCTTATTAAATAATAAAGCGAAACCGAATATATTGTTTCAACAAACAAAGCATTGTTAGAAAATTCATCAGAAAGAGTTACCGCATATAAAACACGCAATATTTATGAATTGAATTCCGGTGCAGGGCTAAAAATTAATTTCTTAATAAATAATAAAGCGAAACCGAATATATTGTTTCAACAATCTAAGCATTGCTAGAAAATTCATCAGAAAGAGTTACCGCATATAAAACACGCAATATATATGAATTGAATTCCGGTGCACCGCTGAAAATTAATTTCTTAATAAATAATAAAGCGAAACCGAATATATTGTATCAACAATCAAAGCATTGTTAGAAAATTCATCAGAAAGAGTTACCGCATATAAAACACGCAATATTTATGAATTGAATTCCGGTGCAGGGCTGAAAATAAATTTCTTAATAAATGATAAAGCGAAACCGAATATATTGCTTCAACAATCAAAGCATTGTTAGAAAATTCATCAGAAAGAGTTACCGCATATAAAACACGCAACATTTATGAATTGAATTCCGTTGCAAGGCTTAAAATTAATTTCTTAATAAATAATAAAGCGAAACCGAATATATTGTTTCAACAATCAAACCATTGTTAGAAAATTCATCAGAAAGAGTTACTGCATATAAAACACGCAATATTTATGAATTGAATTCCGGTGCACCGCTGAAAATTAATTTCGTAATAAATAATAAAGTGAAACCGAATATATTGTTTCAACAATCAAACCATTGTTAGAAAATTCAGTAAAAAGAAGTACTTAATATAAAACTCGCAATATTTATGAATTAAATTCCGGTGCAGTTCTTAAAATTAATATCTTAATAAATAATAAAGTGAAATCGAATATATTGTTTCAACAATCAAACCAATGTTAGAAAATTCAGGTAAAATAGATACCGAATATAAAATTCGCAATACTTATGAATTAAATTCCGGTGCAGATCTTAAAATTAATATCTTAATAAATAATAAAGTAAAATCGAATATATTGTTTCATCAATCAAACCATTGTTAGAAAATTCAGATAAAAGAGATACCGAATATAAAATACGCAATATTTACGAATTAAATTCCGGTGCAGGTTTTAAAATTAATTTCTTAATATATAATAAAGCGAAACCGAATATATTGTTTCAACAATCAAAGCATTGTTAGAAAATTCATCAGAAAGAGTTACCGCATATAAAACACGCAATATTTATGAATTAAATTCCGGTGCAGTTCTTTAAATTAATAACTTAATAAATAATAAAGTGAAATCGAATATATTGTTTCAACAATCAAAGCATTGTTAGAAAATTCAGGTAAAAGAGATACCCAATATAAAACACGCAATATTTATGAATTAAATTCCGGTGCACGGCTGAAAATTAGTTTCTTAAAAAATAATAAAGTGAAACCGATTATATTGTTTCAACAATCAAACCATTGTTAGAAAATTCAGGTAAAATAGATACCGAATATAAAATTCGCAATACTTATGAATTAAATTCCGGTGCAGATCTTAAAATTAATATCTTAATAAATAATAAAGTAAAATCGAATATATTGTTTCATCAATCAAACCATTGTTAGAAAATTCAGATAAAAAAGATACCGAATATAAAATACGCAATATTTACGAATTACATTCCGGTGCAGGTTTTAAAATTAATTTCTTAATATATAATAAAGCGAAACCGAATATATTGTTTCAACAATCAAAGCATTGTTAGAAAATTCATCAGAAAGAGTTACCGCATATAAAACACGCAATATTTATGAATTGAATTCCGGTGCAGGGCTGAAAATTGATTTCTTAATAAATAATAAAGCGAAACCGAATATATTGTTTCAACAATCAAAGCAATGTTAGAAAATTCATCAGAAAGAGTTACCGCATATAAAACACGCAATATTTATGAATTGAATTCTGGTGCACAGCTGAAAAGTATTTTCGTAATAAATAATAAAGCGAAACCGAATATATTGTTTCAACAATCAAAGCATTGTTAGAAAATTCATCAGAAAGAGTTACCGCATATAAAACACGCAATATTTACGAATTGAATTCCGGTGCAGGGCTGAAAATTAATTTCTTATTAAATAATGAAGCGAAACCGAATATATTGTTTCAACAAACAAAGCATTGTTAGAAAATTCATCAGAAAGAGTTACCGCATATAAAACACGCAATATTTATGAATTGAATTCCGGTGCAGGGCTGAAAATTAATTTCTTAATAAATGATAAAGCGAAACCGAATATATTGCTTCAACAATCAAAGCATTGTTAGAAAATTCATCAGAAAGAGTTACCGCATATAAAACACGCAATATTTATGAATTGAATTCCGGTGCACCGCTGAAAATTAATTTCTTAATAAATAATAAAGCGAAACAGAATATATTGTTTCAACAATCAAAGTATTGTTAGAAAATTCATCAGAAAGAGTTACCGCATATAAAACACGCAATATTTATGAATTGAATTCCGGTGCAGGGCTGAAAATTAATTTCTTAATAAATAATAAAGCGAAACCGAATATATTGTTTCAACAATCAAAGCATTGTTAGAAAATTCATCAGAAAGAGTTACCGCATATAAAACACGCAATATTTATTAATTGAATTCCGGTGCACCGCTGAAAATTAATTTCTTAATAAATAATAAAGCGAAACCGAATATATTGTTTCAACAATCAAAGCATTGTTAGAAAATTCATCAGAAAGAGTTACCGCATATAAAACACGCAATATTTATGAATTGAATTCCGGTGCAGGGCTGAAAATTAATTTCTTAATAAATAATAAAGCGAAACCGAATATATTGTTTCAACAATCAAAGCATTGTTAGAAAATTCATCAGAAAGAGTTACCGCATATAAAACACGCAATATTTATTAATTGAATTCCGGTGCACCGCTGAAAATTAATTTCTTAATAAATAATAAAGCGAAACCGAATATATTGTTTCAACAATCAAAGCATTGTTAGAAAATTCATCAGAAAGAGTTACCGCATATAAAACACGCAATATTTATGAATTGAATTCCGGTGCAGGGCTGAAAATTAATTTCGTAATAAATAATAAAGTGAAACCGAATATATTGTTTCAACAATCAAACCATTGCTAGAAAATTCAGGTAAAATAGATACCGAATATAAAATTCGCAATACTTATGAATTAAATTCCGGTGCAGATCTTAAAATTAATGTCTTAATAAATAATAAAGTAAAATCGAATATATTGTTTCATCAATCAAACCATTGTTAGAAAATTCAGATAAAAAAGATACCGAATATAAAATACGCAATATTTACGAATTAAATTCGGGTGCAGGTTTTAAAATTAATTTCTTAATATATAATAAAGCGAAACCGAATATATTGTTTCAACAATCAAAGCATTGTTAGAAAATTCATCAGAAAGAGTTACCGCATATAAAACACGCAATATTTATGAATTGAATTCCGGTGCAGGGCTGAAAATTGATTTCTTAATAAATAATAAAGCGAAACCGAATATATTGTTTCAACAATCAAAGCATTGTTAGAAAATTCATCAGAAAGAGTTACCGCATATAAAACACGCAATATTTATGAATTGAATTCTGGTGCACAGCTGAAAAGTAATTTCGTAATAAATAATAAAGCGAAACCGAATATATTGTTTCAACAATCAAAGCATTGTTAGAAAATTCATCAGAAAGAGTTACCGCATATAAAACACGCAATATTTACGAATTGAATTCCGGTGCAGGGCTGAAAATTAATTTCTTATTAAATAATAAAGCGAAACCGAATATATTGTTTCAACAAACAAAGCATTGTTAGAAAATTCATCAGAAAGAGTTACCGCATATAAAACACGCAATATTTATGAATTGAATTCCGGTGCAGGGCTAAAAATTAATTTCTTAATAAATAATAAAGCGAAACCGAATATATTGTTTCAACAATCTAAGCATTGCTAGAAAATTCATCAGAAAGAGTTACCGCATATAAAACACGCAATATATATGAATTGAATTCCGGTGCACCGCTGAAAATTAATTTCTTAATAAATAATAAAGCGAAACCGAATATATTGTATCAACAATCAAAGCATTGTTAGAAAATTCATCAGAAAGAGTTACCGCATATAAAACACGCAATATTTATGAATTGAATTCCGGTGCAGGGCTGAAAATTAATTTCTTAATAAATGATAAAGCGAAACCGAATATATTGCTTCAACAATCAAAGCATTGTTAGAAAATTCATCAGAAAGAGTTACCGCATATAAAACACGCAACATTTATGAATTGAATTCCGTTGCAAGGCTTAAAATTAATTTCTTAATAAATAATAAAGCGAAACCGAATATATTGTTTCAACAATCAAACCATTGTTAGAAAATTCATCAGAAAGAGTTACTGCCTATAAAACACGCAATATTTATGAATTGAATTCCGGTGCACCGCTGAAAATTAATTTCGTAATAAATAATAAAGTGAAACCGAATATATTGTTTCAACAATCAAACCATTGTTAGAAAATTCAGTAAAAAGAAGTACTTAATATAAAACTCGCAATATTTATGAATTAAATTCCGGTGCAGTTCTTAAAATTAATATCTTAATAAATAATAAAGTGAAATCGAATATATTGTTTCAACAATCAAACCAATGTTAGAAAATTCAGGTAAAATAGATACCGAATATAAAATTCGCAATACTTATGAATTAAATTCCGGTGCAGATCTTAAAATTAATATCTTAATAAATAATAAAGTAAAATCGAATATATTGTTTCATCAATCAAACCATTGTTAGAAAATTCAGATAAAAGAGATACCGAATATAAAATACGCAATATTTACGAATTAAATTCCGGTGCAGGTTTTAAAATTAATTTCTTAATATATAATAAAGCGAAACCGAATATATTGTTTCAACAATCAAAGCATTGTTAGAAAATTCATCAGAAAGAGTTACCGCATATAAAACACGCAATATTTATGAATTAAATTCCGGTGCAGTTCTTTAAATTAATAACTTAATAAATAATAAAGTGAAATCGAATATATTGTTTCAACAATCAAAGCATTGTTAGAAAATTCAGGTAAAAGAGATACCCAATATAAAACACGCAATATTTATGAATTAAATTCCGGTGCACGGCTGAAAATTAGTTTCTTAAAAAATAATAAAGTGAAACCGATTATATTGTTTCAACAATCAAACCATTGTTAGAAAATTCAGGTAAAATAGATACCGAATATAAAATTCGCAATACTTATGAATTAAATTCCGGTGCAGATCTTAAAATTAATATCTTAATAAATAATAAAGTAAAATCGAATATATTGTTTCATCAATCAAACCATTGTTAGAAAATTCAGATAAAAAAGATACCGAATATAAAATACGCAATATTTACGAATTAAATTCCGGTGCAGGTTTTAAAATTCATTTCTTAATATATAATAAAGCGAAACCGAATATATTGTTTCAACAATCAAAGCATTGTTAGAAAATTCATCAGAAAGAGTTACCGCATATAAAACACGCAATATTTATGAATTGAATTCCGGTGCAGGGCTGAAAATTGATTTCTTAATAAATAATAAAGCGAAACCGAATATATTGTTTCAACAATCAAAGCATTGTTAGAAAATTCATCAGAAAGAGTTACCGCATATAAAACACGCAATATTTATGAATTGAATTCTGGTGCACAGCTGAAAAGTAATTTCGTAATAAATAATAAAGCGAAACCGAATATATTGTTTCAACAATCAAAGCATTGTTAGAAAATTCATCAGAAAGAGTTACCGCATATAAAACACGCAATATTTACGAATTGAATTCCGGTGCAGGGCTGAAAATTAATTTCTTATTAAATAATGAAGCGAAACCGAATATATTGTTTCAACAAACAAAGCATTGTTAGAAAATTCATCAGAAAGAGTTACCGCATATAAAACACGCAATATTTATGAATTGAATTCCGGTGCAGGGCTAAAAATTAATTTCTTAATAAATAATAAAGCGAAACCGAATATATTGTTTCAACAATCTAAGCATTGCTAGAAAATTCATCAGAAAGAGTTACCGCATATAAAACACGCAATATATATGAATTGAATTCCGGTGCACCGCTGAAAATTAATTTCTTAATAAATAATAAAGCGAAACCGAATATATTGTATCAACAATCAAAGCATTGTTAGAAAATTCATCAGAAAGAGTTACCGCATATAAAACACGCAATATTTATGAATTGAATTCCGGTGCAGGGCTGAAAATTAATTTCTTAATAAATGATAAAGCGAAACCGAATATATTGCTTCAACAATCAAAGCATTGTTAGAAAATTCATCAGAAAGAGTTACCGCATATAAAACACGCAATATTTATGAATTGAATTCCGGTGCACCGCTGAAAATTAATTTCTTAATAAATAATAAAGCGAAACAGAATATATTGTTTCAACAATCAAAGTATTGTTAGAAAATTCATCAGAAAGAGTTACCGCATATAAAACACGCAATATTTATGAATTGAATTCCGGTGCAGGGCTGAAAATTAATTTCTTAATAAATAATAAAGCGAAACCGAATATATTGTTTCAACAATCAAAGCATTGTTAGAAAATTCATCAGAAAGAGTTACCGCATATAAAACACGCAATATTTATTAATTGAATTCCGGTGCACCGCTGAAAATTAATTTCTTAATAAATAATAAAGCGAAACCGAATATATTGTTTCAACAATCAAAGCATTGTTAGAAAATTCATCAGAAAGAGTTACCGCATATAAAACACGCAATATTTATGAATTGAATTCCGGTGCAGGGCTGAAAATTAATTTCTTATTAAATAATAAAGCGAAACCGAATATATTGTTTCAACAATCAAAGCATTGTTAGAAAATTCATCAGAAAGAGTTACCGCATATAAAACACGCAATATGTATGAATTGAATTCCGGTGCACCGCTGAAAATTAATTTCTTAATAAATAATAAAGCGAAACCGAATATATTGTTTCAACAATCAAAGCATTGTTAGAAAATTCATCAGAAAGAGTTACCGCATATAAAACACGCAATATTTATTAATTGAATTCCGGTGCACCGCTGAAAATTAATTTCTTAATAAATAATAAAGCGAAACCGAATATATTGTTTCAACAATCAAACCATTGTTAGAAAATTCCTCAGAAAGAGTTACTGCATATAAAACACGCAATATTTATGAATTGAATTCCGGTGCACCGCTGAAAATTAATTTCGTAATAAATAATAAAGTGAAACCGAATATATTGTTTCAACAATCAAACCATTGTTAGAAAATTCAGGTAAAATAGATACCGAATATAAAATTCGCAATACTTATGAATTAAATTCCGGTGCAGAACTTAAAATTAATATCTTAATAAATAATAAAGTAAAATCGAATATATTGTTTCATCAATCAAACCATTGTTAGAAAATTCAGATAAAAAAGATACCGAATATAAAATACGCAATATTTACGAATTAAATTCCGGTGCAGGTTTTAAAATTAATTTCTTAATATATAATAAAGCGAAACCGAATATATTGTTTCAACAATCAAACCATTGTTAGAAAATTCATCAGAAAGAGTTACCGCATATAAAACACGCAATATTTATGAATTGTATTCCGGTGCAGGGCTGAAAATTGATTTCTTAATAAATAATAAAGCGAAACCGAATATATTGTTTCAACAATCAAAGCGTTGTTAGAAAATTCATCAGAACGAGTTACCGCATATAAAACACGCAATATTTATGAATTGAATTCTGGTGCACAGCTGAAAAGTAATTTCGTAATAAATAATAAAGCGAAACCGAATATATTGTTTCAACAATCAAAGCATTGTTAGAAAATTCATCAGAAAGAGTTACCGCATATAAAACACGCAATATTTACGAATTGAATTCCGGTGCAGGGCTGAAAATTAATTTCTTATTAAATAATAAAGCGAAACCGAATATATTGTTTCAACAAACAAAGCATTGTTAGAAAATTCATCAGAAAGAGTTACCGCATATAAAACACGCAATATTTATGAATTGAATTCCGGTGCAGGGCTAAAAATTAATTTCTTAATAAATAATAAAGCGAAACCGAATATATTGTTTCAACAATCTAAGCATTGCTAGAAAATTCATCAGAAAGAGTTACCGCATATAAAACACGCAATATATATGAATTGAATTCCGGTGCACCGCTGAAAATTAATTTCTTAATAAATAATAAAGCGAAACCGAATATATTGTTTCAACAATCAAAGCATTGTTAGAAAATTCATCAGAAAGAGTTACCGCATATAAAACACGCAATATTTATGAATTGAATTCCGGTGCAGGGCTGAAAATTAATTTCTTAATAAATAATAAAGCGAAACCGAATATATTGTTTCAACAATCAAAGCATTGTTAGAAAATTCATCAGAAAGAGTTACCGCATATAAAACACGCAATATTTATTAATTGAATTCCGGTGCACCGCTGAAAATTAATTTCTTAATAAATAATAAAGCGAAACCGAATATATTGTTTCAACAATCAAAGCATTGTTAGAAAATTCATCAGAAAGAGTTACCGCATATAAAACACGCAATATTTATGAATTGAATTCCGGTGCAGGGCTGAAAATTAATTTCTTATTAAATAATAAAGCGAAACCGAATATATTGTTTCAACAATCAAAGCATTGTTAGAAAATTCATCAGAAAGAGTTACCGCATATAAAACACGCAATATGTATGAATTGAATTCCGGTGCACCGCTGAAAATTAATTTCTTAATAAATAATAAAGCGAAACCGAATATATTGTTTCAACAATCAAAGCATTGTTAGAAAATTCATCAGAAAGAGTTACCGCATATAAAACACGCAATATTTATTAATTGAATTCCGGTGCACCGCTGAAAATTAATTTCTTAATAAATAATAAAGCGAAACCGAATATATTGTTTCAACAATCAAACCATTGTTAGAAAATTCCTCAGAAAGAGTTACTGCATATAAAACACGCAATATTTATGAATTGAATTCCGGTGCACCGCTGAAAATTCATTTCGTAATAAATAATAAAGTGAAACCGAATATATTGTTTCAACAATCAAACCATTGTTAGAAAATTCAGTAAAAGAAATACTGAATATAAAACTCGCAATATTTATGAATTAAATTCCGGTGCAGTTCTTAAAATTAATATCTTAAAAAATGATAAAGTAAAATCGAATATATTGTTTCATCAATCAAACCATTGTTAGAAAATTCAGATAAAAGAGATACCGAATATAAAATACGCAATATTTACGAATTAAATTCCGGTGCAGGTTTTAAAAGTAATTTCTTAATATATAATAAAGCGAAACCGAATATATTGTTTCAACAATTAAAGCACTGTTAGAAAATTCATCAGAAAGCGTTACCGCATATAAAACACGCAATATTTATGAATTGAATTCCGGTGCACCGCTGAAAATTAATTTCTTAATAAATAATAAAGCGAAACCGAATATATTGTATCAGCAATCAAAGCATTGTTAGAAAATTCATCAGAAAGAGTTACCGCATATAAAACACGCAATATTTATGAATTGAATTCCGGTGCAGGGCTGAAAATTAATTTCTTAATAAAAGATAAAGCGAAACCGAATATATTGCTTCAACAATCAAAGCATTGTTAGAAAATTCATCAGAAAGAGTTACCGCATATAAAACACGCAATATTTATGAATTGAATTCCGGTGCACCGCTGAAAATTAATTTCTTAATAAATAATAAAGCGAAACAGAATATATTGTTTCAACAGTCAAAGTATTGTTAAAAATTCATCAGAAAGAGTTACTGCATATAAAACAAGCTATATTTATGAATTGAATTCCGGTGCAGGGCTGAAAATTAATTTCTTAATAAATAATAAAGCGAAACCGAATATATTGTTTCAACAATCAAAGCATTGTTAGAAAATTCATCAGAAAGAGTTACCGCATATAAAACACGCAATATTTATGAATTGAATTCCGGTGCAGGGCTGAAAATTAATTTCTTAATAAATAATAAAGTGAAACCGAATATATTGTTTCAACCATCAAAGCATTGTCAGAAAATTCATCAGAAAGAGTTACCGCATATAAAACACGCAATATTTATGAATTAAATTCCGGTGCAGGGCTGAAAATTAATTTCTTAATAAATAATAAAGCGAAACCGAATATATTGTTTCAACAATCAAAGCATTGTTAGAAAATTCATCAGAAAGAGTTACCGCATATAAAACACGCAATATTTATGAATTGAATTCCGGTGCAGGGCTGAAAATTAATTTCTTAATAAATAATAAAGTGAAACCGAATATATTGTTTCAACCATCAAAGCATTGTCAGAAAATTCATCAGAAAGAGTTACCGCATATAAAACACGCAATATTTATGAATTAAATTCCGGTGCAGGGCTGAAAATTAATTTCTTAATAAATAATAAAGCGAAACCGAATATATTGTTTCAACAATCAAAGCATTGTTAGAAAATTAATCAGAAAGAGTTACCGCATATAAAACACGCAATATTTATGAATTGAATTCCGGTGCAGGGCTGAAAATTAATTTCTTAATAAATAATAAAGCGAAACCGAATATATTGTTTAAACAATCAAAGCATTGTTAGAAAATTCATCTGAAAGAGTTACCACATATAAAACACGCAATATTTATGAATTGAATTCCGGTGCAAGGCTGAAAATTAATTTCTTAATAAATAATAAAGCGAAACCGAATATATTGTTTCAACAATCAAAGCATTGTTAGAAAATTCATCAGAAAGAGTTACCGCATATAAAACACGCAATATTTATGAATTGAATTCCGGTGCAAGGCTGAAAATTAATTTCTTAATAAATAATAAAGCGAACCCGAATATATTGTTTCAACAATCAAAGCATTGTCAGAAAATTCATCAGAGGAGTTACCGCATATAAAACACGCAATATTTATGAATTGAATTCCGGTGCAGGGCTGAAAATTAATTTCTTAATAAATAATAAAGTGAAACCGAATATATTGTTTCAACCATCAAAGCATTGTCAGAAAATTCATCAGAGGAGTTACCGCATATAAAACACGCAATATTTATGAATTAAATTCCGGTGCAGGGCTGAAAATTAATTTCTTAATAAATAATAAAGCGAAACCGAATATATTGTTTCAACAATCAAAGCATTGTTAGAAAATTCATCAGAAAGAGTTACCGCATATAAAACACGCAATATTTATGAATTGAATTCCGGTGCAGGGCTGAAAATTAATTTCTTAATAAATAATAAAGCGAAACCGAATATATTGTTTAAACAATCAAAGCATTGTTAGAAAATTCATCTGAAAGAGTTACCACATATAAAACACGCAATATTTATGAATTGAATTCCGGTGCAAGGCTGAAAATTAATTTCTTAATAAATAATAAAGCGAAACCGAATATATTGTTTCAACAATCAAAGCATTGTTAGAAAATTCATCAGAAAGAGTTACCGCATATAAAACACGCAATATTTATTAATTGAATTCCGGTGCAAGGCTGAAAATTAATTTCTTAATAAATAATAAAGCGAACCCGAATATATTGTTTCAACAATCAAAGCATTGTTAGAAAATTCATCAGAAAGAGTTACCGCATATAAAACTCGCAATATTTATGAATTGAATTCCGGTGCACCGCTGAAAATTAATTTCGTAATAAATAATAAAGCGGAACCGAATATATCGTTTCAAGAAGCAAAGCATTGTTAGAAAATTCATCAGAAAGAGTTACCGCATATAAAACACGCAATATTTATGAATTGAATTCCGGTGCAGGGCTGAAAATTAATTTCTTAATAAATAATAAAGTGAAACCGAATATATTGTTTCAACAATCAAAGCATTGTTAGAAAATTCATCAGAAAGAGTTACCGCATATAAAACACGCAATATTTATGAATTGAATTCCGGTGCAGGGCTGAAAATTAATTTCTTAATAAATAATAAAGCGAAACCGAATATATTGTTTCAACAATCGAAGCATTGTTAGAAAATTCATCAGAAAGAGTTACCGCATATAAAACACGCAATATTTATGAATTGAATTCTGGTGCACAGCTGAAAATTAATTTCGTAATAAATAATAAAGCGAAACCGAATATATTGTTTCAACAATCAAAGAATTGTTAGAAAATTCATCAGAAAGAGTTACCGCATATAAAACACGCAATATTTAAGAATTGAATTCCGGTGCAGAGCTGAAAATTAATTTCTTAATAAATAATAAAGCGAAACCGAATATATTGTTTCAACAATCAAAGCATTGTTAGAAAATTCATCAGAAAGAGTTACCGCATATAAAACACGCAATATTTATGAATTGAATTCCGGTGCAGGGCTGAAAATTAATTTCTTAATAAATAATAAAGCGAAACCGAATATATTGTTTCACCAATCTAATCATTGTTAGAAAATTCATCAGAAAGAGTTACCGCATATAAAACACGCAATATTTATGAATTGAATTCCGGTGCACCGCTGAAAATTAATTTCTTAATAAATAATAAAGCGAAACCGAATATATTGTATCAACAATCAAAGCATTGTTAGAAAATTCATCAGAAAGAATTACCGCATATAAAACACGCAATATTTATGAATTGAATTTCGGTGCAAGGGCTCAAAATTAATTTATTAATAAATAATAAAGTGAAATCGAATATATTGTTTCAACAATCAAAGCATTGTTAGAAAATTCAGGTAAAATAGATACCGAATATAAAATACGCAATATTTACGAAGTAAATTCCGGTGCAGGTTTTAAAATTAATTTCTTAATATATAATAAAGCGAAACCGAATATATTGTTTCAACAATCAAAGCATTGTTAGAAAATTCATCAGAAAGAGTTACCGCATATAAAACACGCAATATTTATGAATTAAATTCCGGTGCAGTTCTTTAAATTAATAACTTAATAAATAATAAAGTGAAATCGAATATATTGTTTCAACAATCAAAGCATTGTTAGAAAATTCAGGTAAAATAGATACCGAATATAAAATTCGCAATACTTATGAATTAAATTCAGGTGCAGATCTTAAAATTAATATCTTAAGAAATAATAAAGTAAAATCGAATATATTGTTTCATCAATCAAACCATTGTTAGAAAATTCAGATAAAAGAGATACCGAATATAAAATACGCAATATTTACGAATTAAATTCCGGTGCAGGTTTTAAAATTAATTTCTTAATATATAATAAAGCGAAACCGAATATATTGTTTCAACAATCAAAGCATTGTTAGAAAATTCATCAGAAAGAGTTACCGCATATAAAACACGCAATATTTATGAATTGAATTCCGGTGCAGGGCTGAAAATTAATTTCTTAATAAATAATAAAGCGAAACCGAATATATTGTTTCAACAATCAAAGCATTGTTAGAAAATTCATCAGAAAGAGTTACCGCATATAAAACACGCAATATTTACGAATTGAATTCCGGTGCAGGGCTGAAAATTAATTTCTTATTAAATAATGAAGCGAAACCGAATATATTGTTTCAACAAACAAAGCATTGTTAGAAAATTCATCAGAAAGAGTTACCGCATATAAAACACGCAATATTTATGAATTGAATTCCGGTGCAGGGCTGAAAATTAATTTCTTAATAAATGATAAAGCGAAACCGAATATATTGCTTCAACAATCAAAGCATTGTTAGAAAATTCATCAGAAAGAGTTACCGCATATAAAACACGCAATATTTATGAATTGAATTCCGGTGCACCGCTGAAAATTAATTTCTTAATAAATAATAAAGCGAAACAGAATATATTGTTTCAACAATCAAAGTATTGTTAGAAAATTCATCAGAAAGAGTTACCGCATATAAAACACGCAATATTTATGAATTGAATTCCGGTGCAGGGCTGAAAATTAATTTCTTAATAAATAATAAAGCGAAACCGAATATATTGTTTCAACAATCAAAGCATTGTTAGAAAATTCATCAGAAAGAGTTACCGCATATAAAACACGCAATATTTATTAATTGAATTCCGGTGCACCGCTGAAAATGAATTTCTTAATAAATAATAAAGCGAAACCGAATATATTGTTTCAACAATCAAAGCATTGTTAGAAAATTCATCAGAAAGAGTTACCGCATATAAAACACGCAATATTTATGAATTGAATTCCGGTGCAGGGCTGAAAATTAATTTCTTAATAAATAATAAAGCGAAACCGAATATATTGTTTCAACAATCAAAGCATTGTTAGAAAATTCATCAGAAAGAGTTACCGCATATAAAACACGCAATATTTATTAATTGAATTCCGGTGCACCGCTGAAAATTAATTTCTTAATAAATAATAAAGCGAAACCGAATATATTGTTTCAACAATCAAAGCATTGTTAGAAAATTCATCAGAAAGAGTTACCGCATATAAAACACGCAATATTTATGAATTGAATTCCGGTGCAGGGCTGAAAATTAATTTCGTAATAAATAATAAAGTGAAACCGAATATATTGTTTCAACAATCAAACCATTGCTAGAAAATTCAGGTAAAATAGATACCGAATATAAAATTCGCAATACTTATGAATTAAATTCCGGTGCAGATCTTAAAATTAATATCTTAATAAATAATAAAGTAAAATCGAATATATTGTTTCATCAATCAAACCATTGTTAGAAAATTCAGATAAAAAAGATACCGAATATAAAATACGCAATATTTACGAATTAAATTCGGGTGCAGGTTTTAAAATTAATTTCTTAATATATAATAAAGCGAAACCGAATATATTGTTTCAACAATCAAAGCATTGTTAGAAAATTCATCAGAAAGAGTTACCGCATATAAAACACGCAATATTTATGAATTGAATTCCGGTGCAGGGCTGAAAATTGATTTCTTAATAAATAATAAAGCGAAACCGAATATATTGTTTCAACAATCAAAGCATTGTTAGAAAATTCATCAGAAAGAGTTACCGCATATAAAACACGCAATATATATGAATTGAATTCCGGTGCACCGCTGAAAATTAATTTCTTAATAAATAATAAAGCGAAACCGAATATATTGTATCAACAATCAAAGCATTGTTAGAAAATTCATCAGAAAGAGTTACCGCATATAAAACACGCAATATTTATGAATTGAATTCCGGTGCAGGGCTGAAAATTAATTTCTTAATAAATGATAAAGCGAAACCGAATATATTGCTTCAACAATCAAAGCATTGTTAGAAAATTCATCAGAAAGAGTTACCGCATATAAAACACGCAATATTTATGAATTGAATTCCGGTGCAGGGCTAAAAATTAATTTCTTAATAAATAATAAAGCGAAACCGAATATATTGTTTCAACAATCTAAGCATTGCTAGAAAATTCATCAGAAAGAGTTACCGCATATAAAACACGCAATATTTATGAATTGAATTCCGGTGCAGGGCTAAAAATTAATTTCTTAATAAATAATAAAGCGAAACCGAATATATTGTTTCAACAATCTAAGCATTGCTAGAAAATTCATCAGAAAGAGTTACCGCATATAAAACACGCAATATTTATGAATTGAATTCTGGTGCACAGCTGAAAAGTAATTTCGTAATAAATAATAAAGCGAAACCGAATATATTGTTTCAACAATCAAAGCATTGTTAGAAAATTCATCAGAAAGAGTTACCGCATATAAAACACGCAATATTTACGAATTGAATTCCGGTGCAGGGCTGAAAATTAATTTCTTATTAAATAATAAAGCGAAACCGAATATATTGTTTCAACAAACAAAGCATTGTTAGAAAATTCATCAGAAAGAGTTACCGCATATAAAACACGCAATATTTATGAATTGAATTCCGGTGCAGGGCTAAAAATTAATTTCTTAATAAATAATAAAGCGAAACCGAATATATTGTTTCAACAATCTAAGCATTGCTAGAAAATTCATCAGAAAGAGTTACCGCATATAAAACACGCAATATATATGAATTGAATTCCGGTGCACCGCTGAAAATTAATTTCTTAATAAATAATAAAGCGAAACCGAATATATTGTATCAACAATCAAAGCATTGTTAGAAAATTCATCAGAAAGAGTTACCGCATATAAAACACGCAATATTTATGAATTGAATTCCGGTGCAGGGCTGAAAATTAATTTCTTAATAAATGATAAAGCGAAACCGAATATATTGCTTCAACAATCAAAGCATTGTTAGAAAATTCATCAGAAAGAGTTACCGCATATAAAACACGCAACATTTATGAATTGAATTCCGTTGCAAGGCTTAAAATTAATTTCTTAATAAATAATAAAGCGAAACCGAATATATTGTTTCAACAATCAAACCATTGTTAGAAAATTCATCAGAAAGAGTTACTGCCTATAAAACACGCAATATTTATGAATTGAATTCCGGTGCACCGCTGAAAATTAATTTCGTAATAAATAATAAAGTGAAACCGAATATATTGTTTCAACAATCAAACCATTGTTAGAAAATTCAGTAAAAAGAAGTACTTAATATAAAACTCGCAATATTTATGAATTAAATTCCGGTGCAGTTCTTAAAATTAATATCTTAATAAATAATAAAGTGAAATCGAATATATTGTTTCAACAATCAAACCAATGTTAGAAAATTCAGGTAAAATAGATACCGAATATAAAATTCGCAATACTTATGAATTAAATTCCGGTGCAGATCTTAAAATTAATATCTTAATAAATAATAAAGTAAAATCGAATATATTGTTTCATCAATCAAACCATTGTTAGAAAATTCAGATAAAAGAGATACCGAATATAAAATACGCAATATTTACGAATTAAATTCCGGTGCAGGTTTTAAAATTAATTTCTTAATATATAATAAAGCGAAACCGAATATATTGTTTCAACAATCAAAGCATTGTTAGAAAATTCATCAGAAAGAGTTACCGCATATAAAACACGCAATATTTATGAATTAAATTCCGGTGCAGTTCTTTAAATTAATAACTTAATAAATAATAAAGTGAAATCGAATATATTGTTTCAACAATCAAAGCATTGTTAGAAAATTCAGGTAAAAGAGATACCCAATATAAAACACGCAATATTTATGAATTAAATTCCGGTGCACGGCTGAAAATTAGTTTCTTAAAAAATAATAAAGTGAAACCGATTATATTGTTTCAACAATCAAACCATTGTTAGAAAATTCAGGTAAAATAGATACCGAATATAAAATTCGCAATACTTATGAATTAAATTCCGGTGCAGATCTTAAAATTAATATCTTAATAAATAATAAAGTAAAATCGAATATATTGTTTCATCAATCAAACCATTGTTAGAAAATTCAGATAAAAAAGATACCGAATATAAAATACGCAATATTTACGAATTAAATTCCGGTGCAGGTTTTAAAATTAATTTCTTAATATATAATAAAGCGAAACCGAATATATTGTTTCAACAATCAAAGCATTGTTAGAAAATTCATCAGAAAGAGTTACCGCATATAAAACACGCAATATTTATGAATTGAATTCCGGTGCAGGGCTGAAAATTGATTTCTTAATAAATAATAAAGCGAAACCGAATATATTGTTTCAACAATCAAAGCATTAAAATAGCAAATAAAGCCTTTGTGCAACAATATTAAAAAGCAGAAAAACCAACGTTTAAAATGCACAAATAATATATGAAAAGCAGCAAACAGCTGTTTCGAATCTACTAGCGAGATTCTTCTTCAGTGCAAAAGGAACAGCGTGCAAGAAAAAGCAAGGCTGAGCAAAATCATAGACAGAGACGCGCTGGCTTTTATACCCTATGCGGGTGGCGAAGGCGCCGAAACAACCAATGAGAGAGAAGCAGTGGAAACGACTGGGTGGACAAGTAGCGACATCTACCGGAGAAGTAGAGAAAAGAAACCAAAAAAGGGGGAATTAAATTAGAGCTTTCCAAATACTTGGAAAATCTGGAGTACTAGATAAGTCATTGACTAAAGAGTGAGAATTTTTAATGATATGGTAAGCTTCCCAAAAATCAAGATCAAGGTTAGAAGAACATTTTTGGATAATGATGGCTGAGGAAAAATCGAACCTATGTTGAGAAGACCAAGAATGTTGAGCAATAGAAGAACGTTTGAGCTCCTGATTTTTAACATAACCTTCATGCTCTTTTAAACGAAATCTAAGAGCACGTTTAGTCTGACCAATATAAGAAAGACCACACTGACAAGAGATCTGATAAATGCCCCAATTATCTAGGCGATCAACGGGGTGTTTGAGATTTGAAAAATGGATTTTATTAACAGGAGAAAAAATAACTTTAAAATCAAACCTTCTTAGGATTTTAGCAACTTGCTGACTGATTTTAGGAAAAAATGGTAATACAACTGAAGTATTAGAGTTGGAATTAGAATGCTTTTCAGAATGGTCGGATTTCGTCAATTTCTTATAAATAGAATCGATAATATTAGAGGAATAACCACGATCGACAGCAATAGCTTTGAGGTAATTAAGTGAGGTATTCTTCTCATCCCCCTAACCAGAAATTCGCTGCTTTCAATACTTTTGTTTTTCGGGCTACTAATATTTGTTCCACTCCTCAGTTACTTAGTGCTGAACTTAATTACCTCAAAGCTATTGCTGTCGATCGTGGTTATTCCTCTAATATTATCGATTCTATTTATAAGAAATTGACGAAATCCGACCATTCTGAAAAGCATTCTAATTCCAACTCTAATACTTCAGTTGTATTACCATTTTTTCCTAAAATCAGTCAGCAAGTTGCTAAAATCCTAAGAAGGTTTGATTTTAAAGTTATTTTTTCTCCTGTTAATAAAATCCCTTTTTCAAATCTCAAACACCCCGTTGATCGCCTAGATAATTGGGGCATTTATCAGATCTCTTGTCAGTGTGGTCTTTCTTATATTGGTCAGACTAAACGTGCTCTTAGATTTCGTTTAAAAGAGCATGAAGGTTATGTTAAAAATCAGGAGCTCAAACGTTCTTCTATTGCTCAACATTCTTGGTCTTCTCAACATAGGTTCGATTTTTCCTCAGCCATCATTATCCAAAAATGTTCTTCTAACCTTGATCTTGATTTTTGGGAAGCTTACCATATCATTAAAAATTCTCACTCTTTAGTCAATGACTTATCTAGTACTCCAGATTTTCCAAGTATTTGGAAAGCTCTAATTTAATTCCCCCTTTTTTGGTTTCTTTTCTCTACTTCTCCGGTAGATGTCGCTACTTGTCCACCCAGTCGTTTCCACTGCTTCTCTCTCATTGGTTGTTTCGGCGCCTTCGCCACCCGCATAGGGTATAAAAGCCAGCGCGTCTCTGTCTGTGATTTTGCTCAGCCTTGCTTTTTCTTGCACGCTGTTCCTTTTGCACTGAAGAAGAATCTCGCTAGTAGATTCGAAACAGCTGTTTGCTGCTTTTCATATATTATTTGTGCATTTTAAACGTTGGTTTTTCTGCTTTTTAATCAAAGCATTGTTAGAAAATTCATCAGAAAGAGTTACCGCATATAAAACACGCAATATTTATGAATTGAATTCTGGTGCACAGCTGAAAAGTAATTTCGTAATAAATAATAAAGCGAAACCGAATATATTGTTTCAACAATCAAAGCATTGTTAGAAAATTCATCAGAAAGAGTTACCGCATATAAAACACGCAATATTTACGAATTGAATTCCGGTGCAGGGCTGAAAATTAATTTCTTATTAAATAATGAAGCGAAACCGAATATATTGTTTCAACAAACAAAGCATTGTTAGAAAATTCATCAGAAAGAGTTACCGCATATAAAACACGCAATATTTATGAATTGAATTCCGGTGCAGGGCTAAAAATTAATTTCTTAATAAATAATAAAGCGAAACCGAATATATTGTTTCAACAATCTAAGCATTGCTAGAAAATTCATCAGAAAGAGTTACCGCATATAAAACACGCAATATATATGAATTGAATTCCGGTGCACCGCTGAAAATTAATTTCTTAATAAATAATAAAGCGAAACCGAATATATTGTATCAACAATCAAAGCATTGTTAGAAAATTCATCAGAAAGAGTTACCGCATATAAAACACGCAATATTTATGAATTGAATTCCGGTGCAGGGCTGAAAATTAATTTCTTAATAAATGATAAAGCGAAACCGAATATATTGCTTCAACAATCAAAGCATTGTTAGAAAATTCATCAGAAAGAGTTACCGCATATAAAACACGCAATATTTATGAATTGAATTCCGGTGCACCGCTGAAAATTAATTTCTTAATAAATAATAAAGCGAAACAGAATATATTGTTTCAACAATCAAAGTATTGTTAGAAAATTCATCAGAAAGAGTTACCGCACATAAAACACGCAATATTTATGAATTGAATTCCGGTGCCGGGCTGAAAATTAATTTCTTAATAAATAATAAAGCGAAACCGAATATATTGTTTCAACAATCAAAGCATTGTTAGAAAATTCATCAGAAAGAGTTACCGCATATAAAACACGCAATATTTATTAATTGAATTCCGGTGCACCGCTGAAAATTAATTTCTTAATAAATAATAAAGCGAAACCGAATATATTGTTTCAACAATCAAAGCATTGTTAGAAAATTCATCAGAAAGAGTTACCGCATATAAAACACGCAATATTTATGAATTGAATTCCGGTGCAGGGCTGAAAATTAATTTCTTATTAAATAATAAAGCGAAACCGAATATATTGTTTCAACAATCAAAGCATTGTTAGAAAATTCATCAGAAAGAGTTACCGCATATAAAACACGCAATATGTATGAATTGAATTCCGGTGCACCGCTGAAAATTAATTTCTTAATAAATAATAAAGCGAAACCGAATATATTGTTTCAACAATCAAAGCATTGTTAGAAAATTCATCAGAAAGAGTTACCGCATATAAAACACGCAATATTTATTAATTGAATTCCGGTGCACCGCTGAAAATTAATTTCTTAATAAATAATAAAGCGAAACCGAATATATTGTTTCAACAATCAAACCATTGTTAGAAAATTCCTCAGAAAGAGTTACTGCATATAAAACACGCAATATTTATGAATTGAATTCCGGTGCACCGCTGAAAATTAATTTCGTAATAAATAATAAAGTGAAACCGAATATATTGTTTCAACAATCAAACCATTGTTAGAAAATTCAGGTAAAATAGATACCGAATATAAAATTCGCAATACTTATGAATTAAATTCCGGTGCAGAACTTAAAATTAATATCTTAATAAATAATAAAGTAAAATCGAATATATTGTTTCATCAATCAAACCATTGTTAGAAAATTCAGATAAAAAAGATACCGAATATAAAATACGCAATATTTACGAATTAAATTCCGGTGCAGGTTTTAAAATTAATTTCTTAATATATAATAAAGCGAAACCGAATATATTGTTTCAACAATCAAACCATTGTTAGAAAATTCATCAGAAAGAGTTACCGCATATAAAACACGCAATATTTATGAATTGTATTCCGGTGCAGGGCTGAAAATTGATTTCTTAATAAATAATAAAGCGAAACCGAATATATTGTTTCAACAATCAAAGCGTTGTTAGAAAATTCATCAGAACGAGTTACCGCATATAAAACACGCAATATTTATGAATTGAATTCTGGTGCACAGCTGAAAAGTAATTTCGTAATAAATAATAAAGCGAAACCGAATATATTGTTTCAACAATCAAAGCATTGTTAGAAAATTCATCAGAAAGAGTTACCGCATATAAAACACGCAATATTTACGAATTGAATTCCGGTGCAGGGCTGAAAATTAATTTCTTATTAAATAATAAAGCGAAACCGAATATATTGTTTCAACAAACAAAGCATTGTTAGAAAATTCATCAGAAAGAGTTACCGCATATAAAACACGCAATATTTATGAATTGAATTCCGGTGCAGGGCTAAAAATTAATTTCTTAATAAATAATAAAGCGAAACCGAATATATTGTTTCAACAATCTAAGCATTGCTAGAAAATTCATCAGAAAGAGTTACCGCATATAAAACACGCAATATATATGAATTGAATTCCGGTGCACCGCTGAAAATTAATTTCTTAATAAATAATAAAGCGAAACCGAATATATTGTTTCAACAATCAAAGCATTGTTAGAAAATTCATCAGAAAGAGTTACCGCATATAAAACACGCAATATTTATGAATTGAATTCCGGTGCAGGGCTGAAAATTAATTTCTTATTAAATAATAAAGCGAAACCGAATATATTGTTTCAACAATCAAAGCATTGTTAGAAAATTCATCAGAAAGAGTTACCGCATATAAAACACGCAATATGTATGAATTGAATTCCGGTGCACCGCTGAAAATTAATTTCTTAATAAATAATAAAGCGAAACCGAATATATTGTTTCAACAATCAAAGCATTGTTAGAAAATTCATCAGAAAGAGTTACCGCATATAAAACACGCAATATTTATTAATTGAATTCCGGTGCACCGCTGAAAATTAATTTCTTAATAAATAATAAAGCGAAACCGAATATATTGTTTCAACAATCAAACCATTGTTAGAAAATTCCTCAGAAAGAGTTACTGCATATAAAACACGCAATATTTATGAATTGAATTCCGGTGCACCGCTGAAAATTCATTTCGTAATAAATAATAAAGTGAAACCGAATATATTGTTTCAACAATCAAACCATTGTTAGAAAATTCAGTAAAAAGAAATACTGAATATAAAACTCGCAATATTTATGAATTAAATTCCGGTGCAGTTCTTAAAATTAATATCTTAAAAAATGATAAAGTAAAATCGAATATATTGTTTCATCAATCAAACCATTGTTAGAAAATTCAGATAAAAGAGATACCGAATATAAAATACGCAATATTTACGAATTAAATTCCGGTGCAGGTTTTAAAAGTAATTTCTTAATATATAATAAAGCGAAACCGAATATATTGTTTCAACAATCAAAGCATTGTTAGAAAATTCATCAGAAAGAGTTACCGCATATAAAACACGCAATATTTATTAATTGAATTCCGGTGCAAGGCTGAAAATTAATTTCTTAATAAATAATAAAGCGAACCCGAATATATTGTTTCAACAATCAAAGCATTGTTAGAAAATTCATCAGAAAGAGTTACCGCATATAAAATACGCAATATTTATTAACTGAATTCCGGTGCAAGGCTGAAAATTAATTTCTTAATAAATAATAAAGCGAACCCGAATATATTGTTTCAACAATCAAAGCATTGTTAGAAAATTCATCAGAAAGAGTTACCGCATATAAAACTCGCAATATTTATGAATTGAATTCCGGTGCACCGCTGAAAATTAATTTCGTAATAAATAATAAAGCGGAACCGAATATATCGTTTCAAGAAGCAAAGCATTGTTAGAAAATTCATCAGAAAGAGTTACCGCATATAAAACACGCAATATTTATGAATTGAATTCCGGTGCAGGGCTGAAAATTAATTTCTTAATAAATAATAAAGTGAAACCGAATATATTGTTTCAACAATCAAAGCATTGTTAGAAAATTCATCAGAAAGAGTTACCGCATATAAAACACGCAATATTTATGAATTGAATTCCGGTGCAGGGCTGAAAATTAATTTCTTAATAAATAATAAAGCGAAACCGAATATATTGTTTCAACAATCGAAGCATTGTTAGAAAATTCATCAGAAAGAGTTACCGCATATAAAACACGCAATATTTATGAATTGAATTCCGGTGCAGGGCTGAAAATTAATTTCTTAATAAATAATAAAGTGAAACCGAATATATTGTTTCAACAATCAAAACATTGTTAGAAAATTCATCAGAAAGAGTTACCGCATATAAACCACGCAATATTTATGAATTGAATTCCGGTGCAGGGCTGAAAATTAATTTCTTAATAAATAATAAAGCGAAACCGAATATATTGTTTCAACAATCGAAGCATTGTTAGAAAATTCATCAGAAAGAGTTACCGCATATAAAACACGCAATATTTATGAATTGAATTCCGGTGCAGGGCTGAAAAATAATTTCTTAATAAATAATAAAGCGAAACCGAATATATTGTTTCAACAATCAAAGCATTGTTAGAAAATTCATCAGAATGAGTTACCGCATATAAAACACGCAATATTTATGAATTGAATTCCGGTGCAGGGCTGAAAATTAATTTCTTAATAAATAATAAAGGGAAACCGAATATATTGTTTCAACAATCAAAGCATTGTTAGAAAATTCATCAGAAAGAGTTACCGCATATAAAACACGCAATATTTATGAATTGAATTCCGGTGCAGGGCTGAAAATTAATTTCTTAATAAAGAATAAAGCGAAACCGAATATATTGTTTCAACAATCGAAGCATTGTTAGAAAATTCATCAGAAAGAGTTACCGCATATAAAACACGCAATATTTATGAATTGAATTCCGGTGCATCGCTGAAAATTAATTTCTTAATAAATAATAAAGCGAAACCGAATATATTGTTTCAACAATCGAGGCATTGTTAGAAAATTCATCAGAAAGAGTTACCGCATATAAAACACGCAATATTTATGAATTGAATTCCGGTGCACCGCTGAAAATTAATTTCTTAATAAATAATAAAGCGAAACCGAATATATTGTTTCAACAATCAAAGTATTGTTAGAAAATTCATCGGAAAGAGTTACCGCATATAAAACAAGCAATATTTATGAATTGAATTACGGTGCAGGGCTGAAAATTAATTTCTTAATAAATAATAAAGCGAAACCGAATATATTGTTTCAACAATCAAAGCATTGTTAGAAAATTCATCAGAAAGAGTTACCGCATATAAAACAAGCAATATTTATGAATTGAATTCCGGTGCAGGGCTGAAAATTAATTTCTTAATAAATAATAAAGCGAAACCGAATATATTGTTTCAACAATCAAAGCATTGTTAGAAAATTCATCAGAAAGAGTTACCGCATATAAAACACGCAATATTTATGAATTGAATTCCGGTGCACCGCTGAAAATTAATTTCTTAATAAATAATAAAGCGAAACCGAATATATTTTTCAACAATCAAAGCATTGTTAGAAAATTCATCAGAAAGAGTTACCGCATATAAAACACGCAATATTTATTAATTGAATTCCGGTGCACCGCTGAAAATTAATTTCTTAATAAATAATAAAGCGAAACCAAATATATTGTTTCAACAATCAAAGCATTGTTAGAAAATGCATCAGAAAGTGTTACTGCATATAAAACACGCAATATTTATTAATTGAATTTTGGTGCACCGCTGAAAATTAATTTCGTAATAAATAATAAAGTGAAACCGAATATATTGTTTCAACAATCAAACCATTTTTAGAAAATTCAGTAAAAAGAAATACTTAATATAAAACTCGCAATATTTATGAATTAAATTCCGGTGCAGTTCTTAAAAATTATCTTAATAAATAATAAAGTGAAATCGAATATATTGTTTCAACAATCAAAGCATTGTTAGAAAATTCAGGTAAAAGAGATACCCAATATAAAACACGCAATATTTATGAATTAAATTCCGGTGCACGGCTGAAAATTAGTTTCTTAAAAAATAATAAAGTGAAACCGATTATATTGTTTCAACAATCAAACCATTGTTAGAAAATTCAGGTAAAATAGATACCGAATATAAAATTCGCAATACTTATGAATTAAATTCAGGTGCAGATCTTAAAATTAATATCTTAAGAAATAATAAAGTAAAATCGAATATATTGTTTCATCAATCAAACCATTGTTAGAAAATTCAGATAAAAGAGATACCGAATATAAAATACGCAATATTTACGAATTAAATTCCGGTGCAGGTTTTAAAATTAATTTCTTAATATATAATAAAGCGAAACCGAATATATTGTTTCAACAATCAAAGCATTGTTAGAAAATTCATCAGAAAGAGTTACCGCATATAAAACACGCAATATTTATGAATTGAATTCCGGTGCAGGGCTGAAAATTGATTTCTTAATAAATAATAAAGCGAAACCGATTATATTGTTTCAACAATCAAACCATTGTTAGAAAATTCAGGTAAAATAGATTCGAATATACCGAAATATAAAATATATATATAATATATATAATACCGAATATAAAATTCGCAATACTTATGAATTAAATTCCGGTGCAGATCTTAAAATTAATATCTTAATAAATAATAAAGTAAAATCGAATATATTGTTTCATCAATCAAACCATTGTTAGAAAATTCAGATAAAAGAGATACCGAATATAAAATACGCAATATTTACGAATTAAATTCCGGTGCAGGTTTTAAAATTAATTTCTTAATATATAATAAAGCGAAACCGAATATATTGTTTCAACAATCAAAGCATTGTTAGAAAATTCATCAGAAAGAGTTACCGCATATAAAACACGCAATATTTATGAATTGAATTCCGGTGCAGGGCTGAAAATTAATTTCTTAATAAATAATAAAGCGAAACCGAATATATTGTTTCAACAATCAAAGCATTGTTAGAAAATTCATCAGAAAGAGTTACCGCATATAAAACACGCAATATTTATGAATTGAATTCTGGTGCACAGCTGAAAATTAATTTCGTAATAAATAATAAAGCGAAACCGAATATATTGTTTCAACAATCAAAGAATTGTTAGAAAATTCATCAGAAAGAGTTACCGCATATAAAACACGCAATATTTAAGAATTGAATTCCGGTGCAGAGCTGAAAATTAATTTCTTAATAAATAATAAAGCGAAACCGAATATATTGTTTCAACAATCAAAGCATTGTTAGAAAATTCATCAGAAAGAGTTACCGCATATAAAACACGCAATATTTATGAATTGAATTCCGGTGCAGGGCTGAAAATTAATTTCTTAATAAATAATAAAGCGAAACCGAATATATTGTTTCACCAATCTAATCATTGTTAGAAAATTCATCAGAAAGAGTTACCGCATATAAAACACGCAATATTTATGAATTGAATTCCGGTGCACCGCTGAAAATTAATTTCTTAATAAATAATAAAGCGAAACCGAATATATTGTATCAACAATCAAAGCATTGTTAGAAAATTCATCAGAAAGAATTACCGCATATAAAACACGCAATATTTATGAATTGAATTTCGGTGCAAGGGCTCAAAATTAATTTATTAATAAATAATAAAGTGAAATCGAATATATTGTTTCAACAATCAAAGCATTGTTAGAAAATTCAGGTAAAATAGATACCGAATATAAAATACGCAATATTTACGAATTAAATTCCGGTGCAGGTTTTAAAATTAATTTCTTAATATATAATAAAGCGAAACCGAATATATTGTTTCAACAATCAAAGCATTGTTAGAAAATTCATCAGAAAGAGTTACCGCATATAAAACACGCAATATTTATGAATTGAATTCCGGTGCAGGGCTGAAAATTGATTTCTTAATAAATAATAAAGCGAAACCGAATATATTGTTTCAACAATCAAAGCATTGTTAGAAAATTCATCAGAAAGAGTTACCGCATATAAAACACGCAATATTTATGAATTGAATTCTGGTGCACAGCTGAAAATTAATTTCGTAATAAATAATAAAGCGAAACCCAATATATTGTTTCAACAATCAAAGCATTGTTAGAAAATTCATCAGAAAGAGTTACCGCATATAAAACACGCAATATATATGAATTGAATTCCGGTGCACCGCTGAAAATTAATTTCTTAATAAATAATAAAGCGAAACCGAATATATTGTATCAACAATCAAAGCATTGTTAGAAAATTCATCAGAAAGAGTTACCGCATATAAAACACGCAATATTTATGAATTGAATTCCGGTGCAGGGCTGAAAATTAATATCTTAATAAATGATAAAGCGAAACCGAATATATTGCTTCAACAATCAAAGCATTGTTAGAAAATTCATCAGAAAGAGTTACCGCATATAAAACACGCAATATTTATGAATTGAATTCCGGTGCACCGCTAAAAATTAATTTCTTAATAAATAATAAAGCGAAACAGAATATATTGTTTCAACAATCAAAGTATTGTTAGAAAATTCATCAGAAAGAGTTACCGCATATAAAACACGCAATATTTATGAATTGAATTCCGGTGCAGGGCTGAAAATTAATTTCTTAATAAATAATAAAGCGAAACCGAATATATTGTTTCAACAATCAAAGCATTGTTAGAAAATTCATCAGAAAGAGTTACCGCATATAAAACACGCAATATTTATGAATTGAATTCCGGTGCAGGGCTGAAAATTAATTTCTTAATAAATAATAAAGCGAAAACGAATATATTGTTTCATCAATCAAACCATTGTTAGAAAATTCAGATAAAAGAGATACCGAATATAAAATACGCAATATTTACGAATTAAATTCCGGTGCAGGGCTGAAAATTAATTTCTTATTAAATAATAAGGCGAAACCGAATATATTGTTTCAACAAACAAAGCATTGTTAGAAAATTCATCAGAAAGAGTTACCGCATATAAAACACGCAATATTTATGAATTGAATTCCGGTGCAGGGCTAAAAATTAATTTCTTAATAAATAATAAAGCGAAACCGAATATATTGTTTCAACAATCTAAGCATTGCTAGAAAATTCATCAGAAAGAGTTACCGCATATAAAACACGCAATATATATGAATTGAATTCCGGTGCGCCGCTGAAAATTAATTTCTTAATAAATAATAAAGCGAAACCGAATATATTGTATCAACAATCAAAGCATTGTTAGAAAATTCATCAGAAAGAGTTACCGCATATAAAACACGCAATATTTATGAATTGAATTCCGGTGCAGGGCTGAAAATTAATTTCTTAATAAATGATAAAGCGAAACCGAATATATTGCTTCAACAATCAAAGCATTGTTAGAAAATTCATCAGAAAGAGTTACCGCATATAAAACACGCAATATTCATGAATTGAATTCCGGTGCACCGCTAAAAATGAATTTCTTAATAAATAATAAAGTGAAACCGAATATATTGTTTCAACAATCAAAGCATTGTTATCAAATTCATCAGAAAGAGTTACCGCATATAAAACACGCAATATTTATGAATTGAATTCCGGTGCAGGGCTGAAAATTAATTTCTTAATAAATAATAAAGCGAAACCGAATATATTGTTTCAACAATCAAAGCATTGTTAGAAAATTCATCAGAAAGAGTTACCGCATATAAAACACGCAATATTTATGAATTGAATTCCGGTGCAAGGCTGAAAATTAATTTCTTAATAAATAATAAAGCGAAACCGAATATATTGTTTCAACAATCAAACCATTGTTACAAAATTCCTCAGAAAGAGTTACTGCATATAAAACACGCAATATTTATGAATTGAATTCCGGTGCACCGCTGAAAATTAATTTCGTAATAAATAATAAAGTGAAACCGAATATATTGTTTCAACAATCAAACCATTGTTAGAAAATTCAGTAAAAAGAAATACTGAATATAAAACTCGCAATATTTATGAATTAAATTCCGGTGCAGTTCTTAAAATTAATATCTTAATAAATAATAAAGTGAAATCGAATATATTGTTTCAACAATCAAAGCATTGTTAGAAAATTCAGGTAAAAGAGATACCCAATATAAAACACGCAATATTTATGAATTAAATTCCGGTGTACGGCTGAAAATTAGTTTCTTAAAAAATGATAAAGTAAAATCGAATATATTGTTTCATCAATCAAACCATTGTTAGAAAATTCAGATAAAAGAGATACCGAATATAAAATACGCAATATTTACGAATTAAATTCCGGTGCAGGTTTTAAAAGTAATTTCTTAATATATAATAAAGCGAAACCGAATATATTGTTTCAACAATTAAAGCACTGTTAGAAAATTCATCAGAAAGTGTTACCGCATATAAAACACGCAATATTTATGAATTGAATTCCGGTGCACCGCTGAAAATTAATTTCTTAATAAATAATAAAGCGAAACCGAATATATTGTATCAGCAATCAAAGCATTGTTAGAAAATTCATCAGAAAGAGTTACCGCATATAAAACACGCAGTATTTATGAATTGAATTCCGGTGCAGAGCTGAAAATTAATTTCTTAATAAAAGATAAAGCGAAACCGAATATATTGCTTCAACAATCAAAGCATTGTTAGAAAATTCATCAGAAAGAGTTACCGCATATAAAACACGCAATATTTATGAATTGAATTCCGGTGCACCGCTGAAAATTAATTTCTTAATAAATAATAAAGCGAAACAGAATATATTGTTTCAACAGTCAAAGTATTGTTAAAAATTCATCAGAAAGAGTTACTGCATATAAAAAAAGCTATATTTATGAATTGAATTCCGGTGCAGGGCTGAAAATTAATTTCTTAATAAATAATAAAGCGAAACCGATGATATTGTTTCAACAATCAAAGCATTGTGAGAAAATTCATCAGAAAGAGTTACCGCATATTAAACACGCAATATTTATGAATTGAATTCCGGTGCAGGGCTGAAAATTAATTTCTTAATAAATAATAAAGTGAAACCGAATATATTGTTTCAACAATCAAAGCATTGTTAGAAAATTCATCAGAAAGAGTTACCGCATATAAAACACGCAATATTTATGAATTAAATTCCGGTGCAGGGCTGAAAATTAATTTCTTAATAAATAATAAAGCGAAACCGAATATATTGTTTCAACAATCGAAGCATTGTTAGAAAATTCATCAGAAAGAGTTACCGCATATAAAACACGCAATATTTATGAATTGAATTCCGGTGCACCGCTGAAAATTAATTTCTTAATAAATAATAAAGCGAAACAGAATATATTGTTTCAACAATCAAAGCATTGTTAGAAAATTCATCTGAAAGAGTTACCGCATATAAAACACGCAATATTTATGAATTGAATTCCGGTGCAGGGCTGAAAATTAATTTCTTAATAAATAATAAAGCGAAACCGAATATATTGTTTAAACAATCAAAGCATTGTTAGAAAATTCATCAGAAAGAGTTACCGCATATAAAACCCGCAATATTTATGAATTGAATTCCGGTGCACCGCTGAAAATTAATTTCTTAATAAATAATAAAGCGAAACCGAATATATTATTTCAACAATCAAAGCATTGTTAGAAAATTCATCAGAAAGAGTTACCGCATATAAAACACGCAATATTTATTAATTGAATTCCGGTGCACCGCTGAAAATTAATTTCTTAATAAATAATAAAGCGAAACCAAATATATTGTTTCAACAATCGAAGCATTGTTAGAAAATTCATCAGAAAGAGTTACCGCATATAAAACACGCAACGTTTATGAATTGAATTCCGTTGCAAGGCTTAAAATTAATTTCTTAATAAATAATAAAGCGAAACAGAATATATTGTTTCAACAATCAAAGTATTGTTAGAAAATTCATCAGAAAGAGTTACCGCATATAAAACACGCAATATTTATGAATTGAATTCCGGTGCAGGGCTGAAAAATAATTTCTTAATAAATAATAAAGTGAAACCGAATATATTGTTTCAACAATCAAAGCATTGTTAGAAAATTCATCAGAAAGAGTTACCGCATATAAAACACGCAATATTTATGAATTGAATTCCGGTGCAGGGCTGAAAATTAATTTCTTAATAAATAATAAAGCGCAACCGAATATATTGTTTCAACAATCACAGCATTGTTAGAAAATTCATCAGAAAGAGTTACCGCATATAAAACACGCAATATGTATGAATTGAATTCCGGTGCACCGCTGAAAATTAATTTCTTAATAAATAATAAAGCGAAACCGAATATATTGTTTCAACAATCAAAGCATTGTCAGAAAATTCATCAGAAAGAGTTACCGCATATAAAACACGCAATATTTATTAATTGAATTCCGGTGCACCGCTGAAAATTAATTTCTTAATAAATAATAAAGCGAAACCATATATATTGTTTCAACAATCAAAGCATTGTTAGAAAATTCATCAGAAAGAGTTACCGCATATAAAACACGCAATATTTATGAATTGAATTCCGGTGCAAGGCTGAAAATTAATTTCTTAATAAATAATAAAGCGAAACCGAATATATTGTTTCAACAATCAAACCATTGTTACAAAATTCCTCAGAAAGAGTTACTGCATATAAAACACGCAATATTTATGAATTGAATTCCGGTGCACCGCTGAAAATTAATTTCGTAATAAATAATAAAGTGAAACCGAATATATTGTTTCAACAATCAAACCATTGTTAGAAAATTCAGTAAAAAGAAATACTGAATATAAAACTCGCAATATTTATGAATTAAATTCCGGTGCAGTTCTTAAAATTAATATCTTAATAAATAATAAAGTGAAATCGAATATATTGTTTCAACAATCAAAGCATTGTTAGAAAATTCAGGTAAAAGAGATACCCAATATAAAACACGCAATATTTATGAATTAAATTCCGGTGTACGGCTGAAAATTAGTTTTTTAAAAAATGATAAAGTAAAATCGAATATATTGTTTCATCAATCAAACCATTGTTAGAAAATTCAGATAAAAGAGATACCGAATATAAAATACGCAATATTTACGAATTAAATTCCGGTGCAGGTTTTAAAAGTAATTTCTTAATATATAATAAAGCGAAACCGAATATATTGTTTCAACAATTAAAGCACTGTTAGAAAATTCATCAGAAATTGTTACCGCATATAAAACACGCAATATTTATGAATTGAATTCCGGTGCACCGCTGAAAATTAATTTCTTAATAAATAATAAAGCGAAACCGAATATATTGTATCAGCAATCAAAGCATTGTTAGAAAATTCATCAGAAAGAGTTACCGCATATAAAACACGCAGTATTTATGAATTGAATTCCGGTGCAGAGCTGAAAATTAATTTCTTAATAAAAGATAAAGCGAAACCGAATATATTGCTTCAACAATCAAAGCATTGTTAGAAAATTCATCAGAAAGAGTTACCGCATATAAAACACGCAATATTTATGAATTGAATTCCGGTGCACCGCTGAAAATTAATTTCTTAATAAATAATAAAGCGAAACAGAATATATTGTTTCAACAATCAAAGTATTGTTAGAAAATTCATCAGAAAGAGTTACCGCATATAAAACACGCAATATTTCTGAATTGAATTCCGGTGCAGGGCTGAAAATTAATTTCTTAATAAATAATAAAGCGAAACCGAATATATTGTTTCAACAATCAAAGCATTGTTAGAAAATTCATCAGAGAGAGTTACCGCATATAAAACACGCAATATTTATGAATTGAATTCCGGTGCAGGGCTGAAAATTAATTTCTTAATAAATAATAAAGCGAAAACGAATATATTGTTTCAACAATCAAAGCATTGTTAGAAAATTCATCAGAAAGAGTTACCGCATATAAAACACGCAATATGTATGAATTGAATTCCGGTGCACCGCTGAAAATTAATTTCTTAATAAATAATAAAGCGAAACCGAATATATTGTATCAACAATCAAAGCATTTAAAATAATAAAACTTTGTAAAAAATCACCATAAAATTAAAACAAAACACAGGACGCGTTTCGAGCTAAAAACATAACAGCTCGTCATCAGCTAATGTCTTTAGCTGATGACGAGCTGTTACTCTCTTAAAACGAATGAGTGGATTTGGTTGCTCAAAAATGAGTTCTAATTTATTGGATCGTGAATGAGTTGATTTTTAAATGTTTAGCTCAACTTGATTTCAGCTGTTATTTTTCTATTGTGCTCAAGGAGAGCTAAAATTAAACAACTCAACTTGATAAAAATTCACTCATTATCGAGCCGTTCTTTGCGATTCGTTCGTCTCGTCTCGTGTCGCGCCTGTCCTCACAAGATGGCGAATGTAAACATGAAGTTAAAGAAGTTTACTTAATGATGAAACATTGAGGAAGAGGATGGACCTGTTTTACTCGGTAAGTTTTATAAAAGCATTTAATTTATACTTAGTTTTTAATGGAATTGTATGTACTGATTTTATTTTAATCTTGAAGCACGTGGTAACGGATTTCGTATACACACTAACTTAATTTACACACATACTGTGCCTCCCTAGCATATAAAGCTTTAAAATTTTGAAAAAATTCTCCTGCATTTCTTAATTTGTTGTAAAAATAAATAACTAAAGATTCCTGCATATGCTCAGCGTCACTGCCGGCAGCTTATTTTAGAAATGCTTCTATATTTTAAAATTGTTCTGCCCTTTTATTTTTTACTTATTTATTTTCGTTTAAAATGTCCTGTTTATTACTTTGTTGATAAATAAATAAATAAGCTGATCATAGCGTCATGTAAAACCAAGGGGGGATGAGGGGAGGTGAAAATAATAAAAGTTTTCTTTTTCGATTGACAAACTTTATGTCAGATATAACAGTACTAAGTATTTTGTGAAAGTAATTTTTCAGATGAATCATATCAACCAAAAATATGTTTTATAATTTGTAGTAAATAATTTTGTGAAAAATTACAAGAATTTCGAAAGAATTGTTTTTATCTCTATAATAGGTAGATGTGCCAGTAATGGACAGCCCTTGATGTTTTTGGTTAAAAAAAAAAAAAAAAAAAAAAAAAAAAGATAAATATTTATCTTTAATTATTTATTTTATAATTCCCCCTTGCACTGGGTTATTGTTGACACTTTTAATCAAACCCATCAAGAAGCAGAAAATGTTTTAAAGTTTCGCTGTTTTTCTGTGAAAATCTTAATGAAGAGGTTAAGAAATGGCTTTGTTTAATTAATTTATATATTTTTTATTTTCTTGCAATATTTGAATGTTTTTGTTTGAGTAGCAATAGAAAACTTAGAATTTTATGAACTAACGGCCATTTACAAAATTTCATTTATTTTTAAGATTTTAAGACCTGTCTGGTTTCATTACTGGAACACTTAGTCAATTTCCAGTAAAGGACACCCCATGTAAGCATTGCTAAAAATGCAATTTCAGTAACATTCATAATGCATTTAAAATCCTTTGACTTAACTGAAAACTTAAGTAATCAATTTTTAATTTTTAAATTGCACTTACCAGAATGTAATAACACTAAAATTTTTATAAATAACTGCTTTTAAGTTATTTTATTGATTGATAAAATTTTAATATTTTATGCTTTTTTTATATATACCTTGCATATTTTATAATCTGGCAATCAAATCAGCCAGGAAGCAGAAAATATTGTTTAAGAGCACAGTCAAAGAGGGGCTCATAGGGCTTAATCCCTCTCCGTTTAAATAAAAACAATTAAGTTACAGAAGCTATTAAAAATCTATTTTCTGTCTTAAATGTTTCCTTGTTCACCTCTGAGCCCCCCGCCACACACACACACACACACACAAAGTAATACTATTAATGAAAGTTATAGGTAATATTCATGAAACAAGTAAATCTGCAGATCAGTGGCCTCAAACATCAGTTCTACAGTTTTATTTTGAAATTATTTTATTTAGTGTTTAAAATATTCAACTCAAATTATCATTTCTTTCATATTTGTAATATTAATTATTATAAATGATACATCAAGTAGTCTCCGGAAGAATAATTGCTAAAAATAGTGAGACTAAACACTAATATTCCAAAACTTTTTTTTAATTATACCTTTTAAATTCCCTTTTCAATAATTTGATAGCTGTAATTGCCTGATATTTAGTATTTTAAACTATCCATCTAAAATAATTAAAACATCGATCTTCTTATAATTACAATAACTGATGGAAACAGTAAATGATTATCACAAATATTTTATTAATAACTGGTATCCTAATTGTTAAATTTATTTGAAAATAACTATTTTGTTTCATTCTATGTATTCATTAAATTCTGTTTCTAAGTACAGTCATAAAAACAATTATATTTATTACTTTTTATGGGTTGTCCTGTCCATTACTGGGCCAGAGGTTGTCCACTGTCTTTTGGGTGTTTTGATACATTTCTGTTATTTAAAATTAAATTTTGGTTCATATTGGGAAATGAGACTGTCAGAAGGGTTATTTAAACTTGGTAAAAACAAACTAGCTACATATATACTGGGCTTAGCAGTCATTTTGTTTTTCAGAAAGTAGAACAAAGTGTTTTTAGTGAATGAAAAACCTCTTTCCAGAAAAATATACTACAGGAAGAATTTGTTATGTATTGTGAAAGTGATTCGGAATTGAACTGTATTTACCATTTTGTGATCAATAAATTAGCTGTTGAGTTATAAGCATTTTTGATCGTAAAAAATAAACTGTTTGGATTTTAAAGAAGGATTTTTCTAATAGAAAACTCAAAAAATGAGTAAATTTATTTATTCAAAAAAATTTTATAGCATTTCTTGTCACATGGGGTAAAATAGGTATAAGAATATCTTTTTCACTATGTTGGCCTTTGCGCCTTTTAAGCAATTACTTTGAAATTTGATTTTCATTTGAAGTATAGGTATAAGCCATCTTTTTTATGCTAGTTGAGGTCAAGATATGAATGTATGAAAATTGATCAAAATTGAAAGACTTTTGAGAGCAAATTGTTATTGATCCTGTGTTTAAAACTGAAATTGTGCTTTGTTATATGAAATTAGGCTATAAATTAGTTGCGAACATCTGTTAATCCGCACTTCGCTTTGGAATGCGCTTGTAACCATTAAAAGCGTTATAAATCAAGCGAATGTAAACATTAAAAATCGCTGGTAACCGACAATTTTTGAAAAATCACATTAAATCAAAGTACCATATTTCCGGCCATAAATTAAATTAAAACATATGTTCTAACTTTATTAAATTGGGTGGATTAAGGGTGTATTCGAAAAAATATTTTTCCACCCTCAACAGCTCAAAATTTTCTGGGACATTTTCAGACTCATTTTTAAAAGTAACAACATGGAACTTGCTGGGGTGATTTTTGAAGAGATGCATAAGAGGCCGTGTGATTTCATTTTTCGCTCAATTCATTAGAATTTGATTTTTAAACAATTATTTTCTCTGTATGACCATTTTTTTCATTCCCAGATCTCCCGCTTCCAAAAATTCGGTTCAAAACGCCCACTTTGACAATATTTTCTGCATTTATCAAAAAATCGAAAAGCACGGCGCATTATGTAGTTTCTAAATAAGAGAATTTCCCAGTTTGAGGCGTTTGAAAGCAAAAATGAATCAGAAAAACAGCAGTTTGGATCTGAATACACCCTTATAACAGGATAAACAGTAAAAAGAGTCGAAGCAATCCAAGGAAGTTAAACCTTTAAAGTATATAACTTTTCATTTTTGCTTTTGGCGGCAATACAGCACTCGGGAGGAGCACGACGTTTTTTGCAGAAAATTTTAAAGAAATTATTTGAGTTCGCAGACAGTTTTACATTTTATATATTTATTACATATTTATATATTATTATATTTATTACTTTTTATGGGTTGTCCTGTCCATTACTGGGCCAGAGGTTGTCCACTGTCTTTTGGGTGTTTTGATACATTTCTGTTATTTAAAATTAAATTTTGGTTCATATTGGGAAATGAGACTGTCAGAAGGGTTATTTAAACTTGGTAAAAACAAACTAGCTACATATATACTGGGCTTAGCAGTCATTTTGTTTTTCAGAAAGTAGAACAAAGTGTTTTTAGTGAATGAAAAACCTCTTTCCAGAAAAATATACTACAGGAAGAATTTGTTATGTATTGTGAAAGTGATTCGGAATTGAACTGTATTTACCATTTTGTGATCAATAAATTAGCTGTTGAGTTATAAGCATTTTTGATCGTAAAAAATAAACTGTTTGGATTTTAAAGAAGGATTTTTCTAATAGAAAACTCAAAAAATGAGTAAATTTATTTATTCAAAAAAATTTTATAGCATTTCTTGTCACATGGGGTAAAATAGGTATAAGAATATCTTTTTCACTATGTTGGCCTTTGCGCCTTTTAAGCAATTACTTTGAAATTTGATTTTCATTTGAAGTATAGGTATAAGCCATCTTTTTTATGCTAGTTGAGGTCAAGATATGAATGTATGAAAATTGATCAAAATTGAAAGACTTTTGAGAGCAAATTGTTATTGATCCTGTGTTTAAAACTGAAATTGTGCTTTGTTATATGAAATTAGGCTATAAATTAGTTGCGAACATCTGTTAATCCGCACTTCGCTTTGGAATGCGCTTGTAACCATTAAAAGCGTTATAAATCAAGCGAATGTAAACATTAAAAATCGCTGGTAACCGACAATTTTTGAAAAATCACATTAAATCAAAGTACCATATTTCCGGCCATAAATTAAATTAAAACATATGTTCTAACTTTATTAAATTGGGTGGATTAAGGGTGTATTCGAAAAAATATTTTTCCACCCTCAACAGCTCAAACTTTTCTGGGACATTTTCAGACTCATTTTTAAAAGTAACAACATGGAACTTGCTGGGGTGATTTTTGAAGAGATGCATAAGAGGCCGTGTGATTTCATTTTTCGCTCAATTCATTAGAATTTGATTTTTAAACAATTATTTTCTCTGTATGACCATTTTTTTCATTCCCAGATCTCCCGCTTCCGAAAATTCGGTTCAAAACGCCCACTTTGACAATATTTTCTGCATTTATCAAAAAATCGAAAAGCACGGCGCATTATGTAGTTTCTAAATAAGAGAATTTCCAAGTTTGAGGCGTTTGAAAGCAAAAATGAATCAGAAAAACAGCAGTTTGGATCTGAATACACCCTTATAACAGGATAAACAGTAAAAAGAGTCGAAGCAATCCAAGGAAGTTAAACCTTTAAAGTATATAACTTTTCATTTTTGCTTTTGGCGGCAATACAGCACTCGGGAGGAGCACGGCGTTTTTTGCAGAAAATTTTAAAGAAATTATTTGAGTTCGCAGACAGTTTTACATTTTATCTAAGTCTGCTGATGTGGAGGCATCCCAAATTGTCAGGAAGTCTATCTCAACCAAGCTGTACCAGTCGTTGCCATATACATATTTTGTACATAAATTTTCATTCACTTATAGCTAGTTAACTTTATAAATTGCTTTTGATTTAAAATATTTTTCAGTTAACTTAATTTCTCATTTTTTCCTACAGATACTCATGCTGATATCTATCTGCTTTTGAGCTGCATTAAATTAAAAAAAAAAAAACAACTTTTAAAATGAAACACTGTTAGAAACATGATTCAGAGCATGGACGTAAATTGATGTGGTGAAAATTAAGAACAGTTTGGGGGGGGGGGGGGGATAGGATTTGTGTGTACTTGTATCTTATTTCTATTAGTTTCATAAGAGATTTTATTTGTCAAGAAAAAAATGTAAACAAAGTGAAAGAGACAGTTTTTTGTCTTCCCTCCTCGCCCCAGTTTACATATGATTCAGAGGATGAAGGTACAAAACTTTTAAATGGTCTATACATTAATTATAATGTAATTCAACTTTAACCAGCATATACCCATTTTACCCCGAACTGAGATAAAATGGGTAATTATGTTGAATTTAGACCTAAAGTACATAATGTAAAAAATATTGAACAAAAACATGATAATATTTCATAATGTTCCTGCTATGAAACATTAAAATAAAAAAAAAGCTTTTTTTATACCCATTTTACCCCGGGTGACCCTAACTAAAGTTCCACTTTCCTAATGTCCCCAATAGCAGAATTTTCTATGTCCATCTGCAGCAAACCAAAATTTATCTGCAACCTAACAATACTGAAACAAGCTACTATCTTAAATACTTATAGTGACCCATAAAATAAACAGAAATTGCATTTCACATAGAAAATTAATAAGAAATACAAAAACTCTTAAATCAAAGTAAATTTTTGGTGAATTTTTTTAAGCACAATATTATTTTTAAGCTGGTAGATTAATCTGCAAGGTCTAAAATAACCTGCATCGCTGCTGCCGTGCTGCACAGTTTCTGCTACGGAGCTAACACCTAACTTCGAGTTGTCGGATTAAGCAGCATACACCGAGGAGGAGGGAGAAATTACATCCATCCTAACTCAATTTTAGTTCTTGCATATAAACCCCACCCACCTCACTCCTTTGGAAGCATGACATTGTCATGACAAAAGTTTTTTGGAGGTACCTCATAAAAACATCAAAAAATTTCTGTGTCCCCAACACTAAACCACCCAGAAGTGAAAAACTTGTCATGTGATCAAAAACGCTTATAACTCAACAGGTAATTTATTGATCACAAAATGGTAAATACAGTTCAATTCTGAATCTCTTCCATAGTCGAGCTTTCCAATTTTATATCTTTCTGTTAAAAAATGAATTTGAAAATGTGTCAATGTTTTGTACTTGTTGAGTAGTGATGTAGAGAGGGACCACACTCGAGTGCTATTCCTATGAGGAGGTTTTTGGCTGATCTCATTTGCATTTTTTTTCTTTTTTTGTGGCATTGTATAGCTGATTTGATCTTCAGTGCCCCTTGTTTACTTTAATTTTAATCGCAGGTTTTTTTTTTTTTTTTTTTTTTTTAAGACAATACTTTTACTTTTGGAACAGATTCTAAAAGTAATTTCTCTAAAAGAAAAAAAATTCTGCAATCAAAATTGAAAAAGTAAACGAGTGCCATGAGGATCAAGCTCAGATGTCCAACCCCCCCCCCCCCCAAAAAAAAAAAAATTATATGTATACATACATATATATATATATATATTCAAAATGCAAATAAGAATAGCACTAACCCGCGAGTATCTTCACATAATGAGGTAGGGAAAAAAATACAAAGTTTGTCAAAAGTTAAAAAGCACTAATTTCATTAAAACGCGAATATTGCCAGAGAATTATAAAAAAAACAAACTCAAATTTCACTAAAGAATCATGAAAAAAAATATGAATTTTGTCAAAGAATCTTGTGGTGGGGGGGGGGGGATAATGTTTTTGCAGTAAAAAGTCTTTTTATTCTAGTCAATACTGTGTTCGCTAAAATTTCTGGTATTTTTTATGATGTACCCCCTCCCCCGACTGATCAATTTAGCCATAATTTCACATAATCTAAAAAAAAATTAATAAATGAAAATGATTTGAGAAATATATCATACAGCAGTAAAATTTTAAAACATTTTACTTTTTCATATCATCAGGCAGAAACTAATTTCATTAAGTGGCAGGAACTAATAATTCACACATGTATTTGATATGTAAACAATTCAGTTAAAAATTAAAACTGAAGATTATGAGTGTTGTTCAAAGTAGCAAGTTAGGTTTAATGATGTACCGAATAGTGATTTGGCCGAATACTGAATATTCAGCTAGCCGAATAGTAACTGTTTGGCCAAATACCTTTTTATATTTCAAAGTTTAAAGGTATTAAAATGTCATTTTTTAAAACAACTTTACATAATATTTAATAAAACCAATTACATTTACATAGTAAATTTCATATTGGGAAAAAAACTTGCTTTGTGTTTATTTAAAGGATGACCTTTTTTTTAATTAATAAAATTTTAAATTTAATGGTTTCTTCTATGAATTAACATTTGTTAAAACAATCGATAATTATTTTTGTTGTAGGTTGAGTAAACTCTGTTTTTGGTTCAGGTTGATTTGAGGCTGAGTGTGAATTCCTGCAAGTTGGGTTCGGGTTAAACCCAAAATTTCAAAAGTTAGTTTGGTATATTTTTTAAGTTTAAAAACTATCCCTGTTATAATAAACATAGATATTTGTGTACGTGCTGTTTTCTAAAGAGACTTCCATTTTTTATGTAACCCTTTGGAAAAATTTGTGTTTTTTCTGCAACCAGACTTCTATAAAACCAAAACTTTCTGTGCACATAAATATTGGGTCAAAACTATCTGCAAATTAATTTAATGTTTAATAACGTAAAATACCGTGTTATGTTATTTTAACGATATGGATTAGAAACAGTAGTTTTAAAGTAATTACCATTTATATTTAAAAATAATTAATATTAATCAAAGAATAATTATTTTGGTTAAAAAAAATAAAGCTAAAAATCCATGATAAGCAGGGCAGAAATAATGTGACATTGCTACTGAAACAACTAAATCACATTTTGTAGGGAGAGGTCCATTCATGGGTATCATCATTAAAGAGACCGGTGAGTTTTTACCGTGGCCCTTTGACAAAAATCATTTTTTTCTGTGGCCGTTTGACGAAATTCTCGCTTTTGATGAAATTTGCTCTCTTTTTTGCAGTCCTTTGACGAAATTCGCATTTTTTCTGCGATCTTTTTACGAAATTCGTGTTTTTCTTGCGTTTTTTACGGAATTCACACCTTTTTCTATGGCCCTTTGACAAATTTCTTTTTTTTTTTTTTTTTTTTTTTCCCCCGATCAATTGATGATAATTTTTCCGCGATTCTTTTACGAAATTTGCTCTTTTTTTTTAAAAATCCTTTGACAGAATTTAGGCTTTTTCCGCGCTATTCTTTTACGAAATTCGTTTTTTCCTGGCACTCCTTTTATGATTTTTTTTTTTTTTTTTTTTTTTCCCCGATCATTGATGATCATTTTTCTGCGATTCTTTTACGAAATTTGCTCTTTTTTTTTTTAAATCCTTTGACAGAATTTAGGTTTTTTCCGCGCTATTCTTTTACGAAATTCGTTTTTTTCCTGCACTCCTTTCTTTTTTACGATCCTTTCACGAAATTTGCGTTTTTAACGGCAACCATTTGTTGAAATTCGCAGTGGTATCTTTTTATGTATGATTTTTTGGACTGATGGCTGATTTTTTTAAATTTTCAAAACCAAATGCCTTAAATTTTCTGAAAATTTGGAACAGAATCACGTCTGTCAAACAATAACAGGGGTCAATGCAGACAAAATTTGGGGCCTATTTAGGGCCCTTTCACAAAATTCCATTAATAAAAATAGGCCCCTTCATAAAAATAAATTTAATAAAATGGGCCCCTTCACAAAAATGAACTTAATAAAACAGGCCCCTTCACAAAATTCCTTTTAATAAAATAAGGCCCCCTACGTAACATTCTTTTTCATAAAAACTGCTTTAAAATGTGTAATTTGTAAATAAAACTAGGTTACGAAACTTTAGCAAGGGGATGTAAAAAATGATTTTGTTCATAAATTCTTGGTTCAAATTTGAGTAACTGGATTTCAACTTTCGTTTAAAAAATGTTATTTTTCACAAAAATATAATAAAATTAATAAAAATAACTTCTACTTTTCGCAGAATGGGCCCCAAGAATAAAAACCTGCATCGACCCCTGAATAATAATCTGTCTGGCAAATAAATCGTACATAAAATTGGAGAATATTTTTAATTTTTCGGTATTTAAAAAAAAAAATTACAAGGACAAAAATTAAGTTTTTTTTTTCTAAAAATTTTTCCGCAAAGTTCCGAATTTTTGGAAAATTTTCCGCACATGCGTCTATATTATACAACTGTGTCTGCAACACTTTGGCAAAATTTATTTCATTTTTTTGCAACCCTTTGGCAATTTTTTTTTCTGCAACGCTTTAGCAAAATTTATTTATTTATTTATTTCAGCGACCTTTTGATGAATTTCGCAAGGGGGGGGGGGGGGGGGGGTCCTGCGACATTATGACTAATTCCACATTTTTCGCGTGATCCATTGGCGAAATTTATTTATTTATTTATTTATTTTTTGTGGGTGGGGGGGGTCCCTTGTCAAAACGTTTTTTCTGCTATCTTTTGACGAAACATGCATTTTCTTTCCGGATTCTTTTACAAAATATGCTTTTTTTTTTCCGTAATCCTTTGAAGGAGTTGCCATTTTCTTTTCCCTGCTATCTTCTAACGATACAGGCATTTGTTCCCCATCTTTTGACGAAATTTTCATTTTATTTGCAATCCTTAGACAAAACTTATTTTATTCGTGATCGTTTTAATTACGGGTGCACAACTTTTTTAAGATAAGGGCTTTTTAGAAAAGTCTGTTTTGTCGAGGCCCACACATGAGAGAATTCTATTTCGAGTAGCCGATCGACGAAATTCGATTTTTTCTGCACATTATCGACAAAAATTGTGATATTTTCATTTCAGACCAATGAAATTCTTGATTTTTCTGAGACTGATCGACAATTCGCTATTTTCCATGCATTATGGACAAAATAACATATTTTTCGTGTCTGACCAACGGAATTAGTGATTATCAATCAACAAAATTTGCAATTTTTCTGACTGATCATGAAATTCATGATTCTGCATTATCTCTGATGAAATTAAAAAAAAATTTCAGGCAATAAATTGACAAATTTGAGATTTCTTTTTCTCTCTATAAACTGATGAAATCATGATTGGTTCTGCAGTCGATCAACAGAATTCTCAATTTCTTCGTGCATCGAGAAATTCGCTATTTTACCATAACGAAATTCTCAATGTTCCTGTACACAATCGACAAAACGCACCAATTTTTCCATGCCCGATCAATGAAATTCACGATTCTTAAACTGACTGATGAAATTTTCAATTTTTTTTGTGGCAAATTGACGAAATTCATTGCAGGCCACAGGTTTTGGCATCCCTACTTTTAACAAAATTGGTGTTTTTATTTTAGCTAACGTTTGACGAATTGATTTTTTCGGTGACAATTTCTCGAAATATGAGACATATTTTTTTATGTCCAAATTTCCAGACTGATGAATGATTTTTCATAATTTTTGGAAACAGAATCGCCCCTCAATTTTGCAATCAGTCACAGAAATTAACGAGAAACTTGTCATTCAATCTCCGGGGGGGGGGGGGGGGGGAAATCTCAAAATATTTGTCTTCCTCGGTTGCAGGACCAAATATATGAATTTCAACAATCTTTCGA